>CM040243.1:178126501-178140514 GCA_022545495.1 Chrysanthemum lavandulifolium
GAGATCGGTTGAGACTTAGGATAGTATTTTAGAAAATATCCTAAAAGCTTTGAGATGGGAAAACTAGAGTTTGATCAACTTTGATCAATTTTGAGGTAGAGATGATGTATGATCAATTTTGCCATAATCGAAAAGATTTCTAAGACTAGATGTGAGGATCGAGTGAAAATGAAGTGAGTTTAAGAGCGGTAGAGTAATGGATTAAAATGAAACGATAGATCTACAAGCGTCTTAGAGTGTGATCTAGGTGAGTTATGTGTGAGTAGGAAGGATCTACCTATCTTGATAAGGACTTAATTTGCCTTAAGACACGATTTTAGCTTAGTGTGAGGTGTTCTAAGGATATGTTTGAAATATAATGCTTGCAATTGCATTTTTCATTTGCCGATCCCGGTTCCCTAAGTGTAGGGATCCGTCTAGCACAAACTTTGGGATCCGCCCATACGCTTCGAGAACCTTTACTAAAGGTATGCAATGATCTTCACAATGCATTATATCTCAAGGTTGGTTTAAAGAGGTTCTAACACAAAGATATCAAATGTAAGATGTTTTATTTCATGAAAGAAATTGGATTACATTGATAAAGCACGAGTACGAAAGGATTGATCCTATTTAAAATACTACTAGGTTCCTTGAGTGTTTTTGCTAGGAGGATCATTACGTGATTGATGAGTGTTGGTGGAATCAGGAATGAAGAAAGTCTTCATGAGAGATATGTTTAGTGGTTCCATCATCTTGTTCACAAGTACGTACGGACTTTGAAATTGAGGATGAAAGTGCATAACGTTGTGATAAAGGCGCGTCAAGAACATTCCATAGGGGATGAGTTTATTCTTGGAGCCTTGAAGATTTACAATTCGCCTTGCGAAGAAGTAGGCGAGATTGTATGGTTGTTGTGTTAGCAAGCAAGATTACAACATGTGAGCACAACAAGCGAGAAGGATTTCTCGATTTCTAAGACTCCAAACATTTTCACGTGGGATGAGTGCAAGGGCTTGTACTCTTCTCGGATGTCCCGTGTGAAGATAATGTTTGGATCGGAGTAATATAGTCGAGGTTTGCATATTATGCGATGTAAATCTTCCGGGGAGGTATGTGTGAACAATATGGACTATTTTCTTCACGAAAGTTGAAGAGAGAATCGAGAGACCAATCTTGGTGAAGGCACATTGTCCATGATTTGGAATTCGGAGGATGTGAGCAAAATGCCCAAGGGTTAAAGTAAGCTTTTGGTTTTGATATAAAACCAAAGAGATGAGAGCGATCCTCATTCTGAACGAGTTCAACTTGACGGAAGAATTCCATTATGAACCTTGGACATATCTTCTCGTTGATTTCAAGAAGACATTCTAGTCCTATGGCTCGGAAGGAGGTATTGATACCTTCTTCGAATTGTAGAGAGGTGTCTACAATACGTCCTTCGTGGAAGTGACGGTTTTCGAGGTTGTTGAACCCACGGACATGAATGCCATGTGTGTGGGGTTCAAGGGAGATGTTCGTAGTGTAGACGCTAGTGAGTGAAAAGTCAAACTCATATTCATGCGCCATAGTTGAACCTATATAAATGACGAGTTAACAAAAAGTGATGTTTGTGGTCAACCTATGATTATCTAACGTTTTTATTAGATTTTTATTAACAATGGTTTTTAACAAGAAATACACTTAACTCACTTATGGTTTTGACATTCTAGTGGAGTATAACTTTAAAAAGAAAAATGGTTTTTAATTTGCATGAAAAACTGTTCTCCAGTAGGACGGATCCCACGGTTCCTATTCAAAAGGGATCCAGCTAGTATAACTTCCGGGATCCGTGGATCTGTAGTAACAGAAACAGATTTGATAAAAACATAGGTTTTACAACTTTATACCACGAAATGTGTTTTATCCTACATTTTCTTTTAGCATGCATACATGACTTCTAATGTATCACGAAAGAATGTGAAGCATATAAATCAAAAGAAATGACAACCACATTATGATAATAATAACCTAGATAAACTAGACTATTAATAATATTTCATTTCAATGCTAAGAATGATACAAAGGATTGGGTATATAACCCCGATGTAGATTAACAACACAACGTAAATGTCTCCGTATGTGAACTTCATCATAGGGAACACAAGTGCGATGAGTGTTAAGGCGATGAGCACGAGGGCGATGTAAACCATGTTGAAGATGATCCTTCTTGGTTTCGGTTGAGACAAAAATGGAGAGGAAGATGAAGTTTTGAATGAGAGAAAATTTTGAAATTGGAAGATTTGAAAAAGTGGGGATAGAGTGATTGACGGTGATAGTATTTATGGGAAAGGAGGAATTTTTGAAATTCGTGTTTTGTTTTATTATTGGATTAAAAGAGATAAAACATAAGTTTTATATATACCACTACTTTTGACGAGAAATATAACACGTATGTGAGAAAGAAGCTTCCTAATGAAGTTTCATGTAAAACATGTATATGCACAAAAGATAATCATATAAATACCTAAATAGGCATACTTAATTATCAAGCAAAAATAAAAAGAAAATCATACCTCTAGCGCACTTAGGAATGTCTTTACAAATGACACAATAGATGTCACTTAGACGATTCCCGCTCCTTTGCGTTTAAGATACCTTCTTAAGGAAGGTATTCTTGTTACCAAGCGATTCCTATAGCTTGGTGGGTATGAGCTTTGACTAATCAACATGACACAGAAGATTAGTGCAATTAAATGAAACAAAAAAAATGTTGTTATCAAATCAACATCCAAACATATAGTTTTAAAAGACATGGTGTTTGTTTTTATGAAAAAACCTTCTTTGTAGTTTTCAATTAACTATGGATCGTATCAAGTTTTTAAAGTACAATATACTTTAAGAAACTTGGTAGCAACTATGATACCAATTGTGGAAAACTAGAAGGGGGTTGAATAGTTTTACCAATTAAAACTTCCTTTTTAACTATTTAGATCGACTTATGTCAATCTATTTGGATGTGTGTGTTGGATGTTGATAAACAAGCATATAAGGGTAAGTAATGAAAAGATAAGTGTAAGAAGCACAAAACCACAACGCGAGTATTTATAGTGGTTCGGCTACAAGGACACCTTCCTTGCCCTACTCCACTCCCCGAGTCACCTACTCGATAGTTTGTAAACACTACACCAATCTCCTTATGGCGGAGAAGCCTTAACAACGTCGCTTAACCTTTTTCCGGTACAAAGCTAAATACCGAGTTCTTTCACACCAAAGCGAACCACACCTAACACAACGTCGCCTACCCTTTATACGGTGCTAGGCTAACCACCGGGTTCTTTCACTCCAAGGTGAACCACACCTACACAACGTCACCTACCCTTTATAAGGTACTAGGCTAAGTACCTAGTTCTTTCACTCCAAGGTGAACTACACCTACACAACGTCGCCTACCCTTTATTAGGTACTAGGCTAAGCACCTAGTTCCATTGCAATGGAGGAACTACTACCACACTACACCAACGACTAATCCCAAAGGAGATCTACTCCTTTACAACATCATCAAGGATATCAATATCCTTGGATCTAATACTAGTCTATCTTGTACATCGAAACACACCATATCGAATGTACGTCTAAGGCACCTTTCACTAATGCCTTTAGCTAGATCTTCAAGACACCTTTCACTAATGTCTTGTGGCTAGATCTTCAAGACACCTTTCACTAATGTCATGTAACTTGGCTTCTAGGCACCTTTCACTAATGCCTACAATAAGGACCATCGACACCTTTCACTAATGTCTTCGTCTTGACCCTTGAGACATCTTTCACTAATGTCTTCAACACTACACTTATTAGAAGAAAGAAAGGAATCATTAACAAGAAGACTTCGGTAGCCTTGATGATGAGGAAGCATGGCAACTCATGGACTTGAGCTTGCTCGACTTCAAAGGTGGTGATCTTGCCTTTAAGAGGAACCTAGAAGATCACACAAAACAAAACTACAAACATAGATCTCTTGGATCGAGGTTAGTGAGTTTTAACTCGGGGAGAAAGTGTGTTAGAAAGGGGTAACAAACAATGAAGAAATGGCTCACTATTTATAGAAGAAAAAATCTACTGTTCCCCGGATCCCTTCCATAAGGGATCCGTCTAGCGTTAAGCTAGGGATCCGTGGGACGCTCCCTTTTACCCATGGGTATTTTGGTTATGGGTCATGGGTCATGGGTTAAACCATGGATCTTTAGCTAGATACAATGTATCTTTTGAGTGCAATGCACTTGGTCACTTGGGTATGAGTTGATCCATGGGTTATGGATATTATCCATGTATGATATAAGCATGATGTCATGCAATGGGGTTATGGGTCAAGCTCCATGGGTCATGGGCTTTGGGTCGTACCCAACTACATTCAATGTATTTGCCCAATGGGTTGTGATACTTAAGTTTCTACCCATTTATATTACCCAATATACTACATACTAGTTATGTGTATATTTTACTCAAATATGTAAACACTAGTTGTTGTACATATGTAATATTAAATCATAAAATCACATATACTTGTTTTAGTGTTTTATGTGAAAATGTGAATATGTTAGAAACTATTAGTTCAAACCATTTACGTATTTTATTTGTTTCGTTAACATGATTTTACGTTTGTTATCGACAAAACAATAGAAGATCGTAAAATATAAATAAACATTTTTACGGCTTATTTGTATTAACATGGACAATTATGTGCGTTTGTTTGCCATATGTACTTTCTGTGTAATCTTGCTTTGTGTTCATTTGTGCACAACTGTTTAACTCTGTTTGGAACCGAAGCATTGATAGTACTATCGGAATTATTGGAAATCGTGTACATGTGACATTTGTGAGGTTCAGTTGTTGCATGCATCTTGGTTTCAGTTAGTTCTTATATTTGTATATCATGCTCACTATTATCCTACTCTAAATTGTTCACAACTTCATGGTTTAACTCTTAAACCTACGAGCTCACCAACTTTATGTTGACGTTTTAGTATCCATTTTCGGTGTTATCAAAGTTATCTAGAAGGTTGAGTATTGGCACGGCTTAGCAAGACTTAAGACAAGACCCTCCCGGGTGTATCCCAGGAATTGCGGTTGACTTTTCCTTATGATTTAGTTTGACTTTGAGACTTATGTTTGGATTCTAGATGTTGTACTTATCCTGGTTGTGGGATTTTGCGACTATGATCCATCGTATGTTATGCATTTTAGTATTTCTCTATTTAGACACCTTGTGTTCTTGATCATGAAGTCATACCTCGTAAATGTCTTTCCGCTGCGCCATTTTTGGGGTGTGACAAATTAGTATCAGAGCCATGGTTATAGAGAATTAGGTAGTTTAACCTAGACTATAACCTAGGAACCTTTTTATAGTTGACATAATAGGACCTTCGTGTGCGATTATGTGTTTAGTTGCCTTGTATGTAGTAGTGCCTAGTATTAGACCTTATGAACCCTTTTCCCTCCTGAATTGAGTCAATTTATTTTCAAACCCCTTAAGTTCTTAAACAACTTGCACCTAAATTTCAAGACTGTTCTTGTTTGATTGGGTTGCAAAATTTATATGGGTGCAAGTTGTTAATTAACCTAATGCATTTGAGGAATTGACTCAAGGATGGAATATAGGCTAGATGATAAGTGATTGGGTCCAAACCGTCAAGTTATCTCACACAAGCTAGCCACTTGTGAATGGCTAACCGTAAGAAACTTAAAACAATTAAAACACAAATGCAATGAAGATCAGATGAATATAGTGGATTCCTAGGTCGTTAAGTCCCACGGAGACTCAATGGTGTGTAAACACTTGATCAGATGATAGAATGATCACTAAGGATAGTGATCAGAAAAGGTTTTAGATTGAATATTACACTACTGATTGATTGGAAAGGAATTTGATACAGAATTGGAAAACTCAACAATCAGATAAAAGAAACGTAAAACGTACGATTAAAATACGAAAGCGCACCAAATAAAAAGTGAAATCTAAGAAATAAAAGACCTAAAAATATGAAAATGACATTTTGGAATCCTAAAAATAAAAGAAAATTATTAGAAAAGGAAAATTATTTTTACAACTATTTATTTAATTATTATTAATTAAAAACTATTTCTAACTATTTATTAAATAACCTAAAATAGAAGAAAATATGAAATAAGGCTAGAAAAATAAAATTATGATTCAGAAAAATCTAAAATATTATAAAATTAATTTTAAAATTAAAAATATATTTTTCACACTTTTATCTAATTATTACTAATTAATTATTATTTAAAATACACTTAAATACTAGAAAATATAAAATAAACACGGAAAATGAAATTTTAACTTGGAAAAATCTAAAATATGATAAAACTAATTTTAAAGCGAAAAGATATTTTTATGCTTTTTAATTATTTATTACTAATTATTTAATACTTTTAACTATTTAAAATTATTATAAATACTAAAAAGATTAGGAAAATTATGAAACTTTTTCTAAAAATAACTTAAGGTGACAGAAAACTAAGAAAAATATAAAAACTAGATTTGCTTATTAATAAGATGAAAAGAAAAATCAAAAAGCTAAAAACTATTAAATAAACGCTATCACTATTTTTAAATTGATGTTTTTCTGGTTTTTCTTTTTGAAAACTACTTAAATACTAATAATATGAAACTTTTATAAAAACAAAAATTTTACAAACTACAAATAAGCTGATTTATAAGCTAAAATTCTCAACAGTTTTGATAATGAGCTTATTATGATGAGATAAGCTCAAACAAGCTTACAGATTGAAAACAAAAGTGGAATAAGCTAAAACAAGCTATAAGCTACTAATACTAAGCTAGAAAACACAAATAGGCACACTGAAAAGCTGGAATAAGCAAATAAGCACTTAAGATTGAACTACTCAACCAAAGCAGACTGCTGACCGTGTTTAAGGGCAAATTAAGCTAAGCAAATAAGCTCAAAAGCTTAAAACAAGCCTTGAGGTGTCAAGATGAGTCGGTTGGCTTTCCAAAAAACTAAAGATGATAAGCTGGGGACACCTAGAGAGCTTGTGGTGAGCTTATGAAAGTGGGACCAGTTCACTGCTCAGCTTATGCTGAGTCAGTTGATACTGAGTGTTGGCCAAAAACAAAAGCCACTAGCAGCCCTATCTAACAAGCTAGAAATTGAAATATGAAGCTTGGGTTCTCAAGATGGCTAGGTCAGCTACCCAAAGAACCAAAAATCACAAGCTTTGACCCACTAATAAGCTCTGTGCAAGCTTATCAAGTTGGACTACCCAACTGTGCACAGGGCATCATTATCAGACAAGGGTCCAAAAGAAATAAGAAAATAAGCACTTAAAAAGCTGATTAAAGGAAAACTAGTATTTTTACAATTAAGTTTAGCAACTAAACTTCAATAACCCAAAAGCTTATATCCTAAATCTCAATATTAAACACACAGTGAAATCCTAAAGTTTATTCAAAAACGACCAAATGACAATTTTGACTTTTTATCAAAACCAAAAGAGTTGACTAATATGAACTTTGATTTGATCCTCGTGGATTGAATAAGATGTATTAAGATATATAAAGGCCGATTTGAGCAATCTTTTCAACTTATAAACACAAAATCAAGATCTTGGATCGTAAGAATCCAACAAGTGAACACATGATTTGATCAAAAGCTAATTTTGACTTTTCACAAATGAAAACGGTTTTCTTGATGAAACCGAACTATTATGACCAAGTTAAACAGATTCCAAACAAGTACAATGACTAGAGCACTTTCAAACACAAAGGAACCAAACACCTCTTTATATGACTGTTTAGAAGTTTTTCAAAGCTTATCAAAGATTTAGACCATGAACTTGATTCACAAACTTAAATTATCATATATTAGGACTAAACAAACATAAAACAACAACAATAGCAACATAAAACCAAGAATCTAGACTTAAGCTAGTTTAATCACAAAATGAAATTTTTATAAACTACAAATTTAAAAGAACAACAAACCGATTTTAATGCTCAAATACACTTAACTAGGACTAATGAACATAAAGAAAAGAAATTACAACTACTAAACAACTACAACGTTGAAATGCAAAATGAACAAAAGGCTTACAAAGGCTTCCAAGCTCAAAAGCGAGAACAAGGACCAATTATCACCCCTATTAGCTTACCACTAAGCTTTTAACCCAAGGCCATCCACACCTACTGCCCAATTTGTGAACACCATTTCCATGAGATTTTGAATTTCCAACTATTTATTTGGTATTTTGGTGATTTTCTCTTTTTGATGCTAAACTCAATTTTATGATATCTAATAGCTTTTAGAAGCTATCTAGGAGCTTATATGTGCTATTTCACCAAACAACAACTAAAAACAACATTTGAATCATATGAGTTTTTGAAAGGAAACTTGCATAAAGCGAAATTATAACTTAAACATCGAAATTGATAATTTCAAAAGGTTTATTACACACTAAATACTTGAAATACAAAGCTTTTAAGTTAAGATATACCTAAAAAGCGAGTTTAAGCTAAAACGACATTAAGTAAACTAATACATTCTAGATATCTCATACAATGCATCTCCCCACTCCTTTATAGACTTTTTGAACTCTGATGACATCTCTGATTGTTTCCCACCAATTTCTAGCCATTGGATCTCTCTAACTCATCATATCCGTCCAAGTGTAGATTTGGTGCCAAAAGTCTCATAGCAGGTTTTTGACCATTAATGGATTTTGGGTGTTAGTGGAAGTGGAGGGGGGACAAGGTAAGGAGAGGGTGAGGTGAGGCAAGTGGTGTGTTTGAAAAAAGAGGAAAACCAGCTACGGTATTGGGTTCTGAGGAAGGGTGAAAGGATGAGCAGTAGGGCGGTATTTTGCCTGTTTGACTTTGTTGATCGAGGCAATAATACTAGCTGGGGTCAAAATGGATTGTGACAGGATCAAAATGTATTTTGACCTAGCTCGCGGTCAAGGTTCATGTGGGATTGGGCTAAGGTTTGGGCCATTTGGATAAGTGATATGGATTTGGGCTTTGATATTGATAAGGTAGGTTTGGTTTAGTATACACAAGGACCAATTATGTAATTTCTCCAAACTTGAGGGATCGAACATGACACTTTTCCAAACTTATCACAAGGACTAAACTTGACAAACTTTGATAGTACAAGGACCCTTTTGCATAAATTCCATTTTAAAATATCCAAGGACTAATTTGGCAAATTTTCAAACTTTAGGGACCTTTTCGCCATTTGACCAAAGAATCATTCAAGGATCATTTTTGACAACTTAGAATATTTAAAGGACCTTGAATGATAAAATTCCACATTTTTTGATTCCGAGGACTAGATTTGACAACTTTTAAACTTGGGGACTAAAACTACCAATTTTGCAAACTTGAATCATTTTCATCTCGATTTTGATATTTTTGCATTTAAAACACATAAAACAACGATTTGTGATATTTTCATCATTTTGATGCATTTTTGAGTGTTTTCGAGATGATTTTGTAGTTTAGATTGTACAAAAATGATGAGTATTTAGACACTCATCAATCCCCACTAAGATATTGCTAGTCCCTAGCAATGATTTAGATCTTTAATGGATTTTAAAACTCTTTACCAAAAGCCATCACTTGGGAGTAGCCAATTGTTTTGATTCAAGTAAGAACCTTGGTACAATGATAACCAAATGATTTTGAGCAAATCATAAGTTTGTGAACGGATTTGATTTGTCTTTACCAAGCCGTTTGCTCTGGACTAGCCAACTCTTAGATAAATTATCGAATTATCTTTGGTGAGTGATTACCAATTATGGTTTTCCACGCCTTTACCACAAGCCATAAACTTGCGGGCTAGCCAACTCTTAACTTTTAAGGATATGGTGAGTTGAATACCATACAATTTTAGGCAAATGCAAGCCATAAACGGATTTGAGAAATCTTTACCAAGAGCCGTTTGCTCTGGATTAGCCAATCCTTTTGTTTATTAGACATGGCGGATCGATAACCATAAGTGAGTAAGTGAAAACACTTACTCCAAAAAATTTTGGCCAAAACGGGAATTGGGTGGATAATACATAAAATTAGAATTTCCACACACTTAGAAATGAATATTGCCTCAATATTCAAAGTACCCATGTTATGTCAAAACAAAGAACGTAAAAGGGAAATACTACGCCATTATTTGAAAAAGATTTTTTTTTTTTTTTTTGAAAACTTATATATATATAACATGTGGGGCAACTCCCACACTAGGGTGGTAGTAAACAGAAAGAAGACAAATATGGGTGAAAACCCATATGGTGGGTGCTAGTGTTTTTGATTCCCGAGTCACTAGCTTGACTCGATCCCCGCATTCATTGGTTCATGGGGAAAGTTTGTAGATCCGGGACAATCACAGATGGAATGTCCTCTCCAAAGTAATGCTTCACTCGATGACCATTCACTTTAAAATTAGGACCATCGGGTTGAGATAACTCAATGGTACCATAAGGATAAACCTTAGCAATGGTGAATGGACGGACCAACGGGACTTGAGCTTTCAGAAAATTTTCAATCTTGAATTGAAAGAAGGACTCGATCACCAACGTTGAAATCGCGGTTCTTGATTTTAGAGTCATGAATCTTCTTTGTCTTTGCTTGTAGATCAAAGAGTTTCGTAAGCTTGATCACGAAGTTCATTTAATTCATTCATTTGAACTTTTACTGTGATCACCACCGTCTCGAATATCGAAGTTTGCATGTTTTAAGGCCCAGTATGCCTTGTGCTCTAACTCAATCGGAAGATGACATGCCTTTCCGTACACTAGCTTAGTATGGAGTACACCGATGGGTGTTTTGTAAGCAGCACGGAAGGCCCAGTGCGTCATCCGCTTTATCCGACCAGATGCACGATTTTAAGCCTCTCGTCCTTTCAAGAATCCTTTTAATACCACGGTTGGAAACTTCCACCGCCCACTTGTTTGGGGTGGTATGCGAGAGAGACGGTGGGTAACACCATACTTTTGCATGACACGATCAAATTGGTCATTGCGAAATGTGTACCACGATCACCGATTATCGCCTCGGAGTTCCAAACCCGGCAAAAGGGATTTCAAAATTTCACAACAACTCGGGCATCATTTGTAGGTAAAGCTTTGCTTCAACCCATTTTGACAAATAGTCAACGACACGAGTATGTACTTGTTTCCTCGAGAAGATGGAAATGGCCCCATAAAATCAATACCCCGGATGTCAAATATCTCACAAACTTGAATGGCATTTTGTGGCATTTCATTTCTTTGAGATATATTTCCATGACGTTGACAAGCGCCACGAAGCTTTGACAAATTCGTGGGCATCCTTATAGATTGTGGGCCAATAAAACCCGGAATCAAACACCTTTTGGCGGTGTAGTTTGGACTATGATGGCCCCGGTGGTCCAAAGATGGCAAGCTTTGAGAATGTCAAGAGCTTCTTGTCCATAAACACACCGCTTGATGACTTGATCCGCACAGATTTTGAATAAGTAGGGGTCGTCCCGTAAATAATGTTTAACATCCTTGAAGAATTTGTTCTTCCGTTGGGTCGACATCCCTTTCACTATGAAGTTACCCGCATGGTAATTTGCATAAGTCAAGAAACCATGGGGTATAAGAGTTTCCACGAAAAGAAACCGCATTGAGTGTCTCGAGAGGAAATGTTTCATTTATTTCTTTTCTCGAAAACATCTTGGTGAGGTTTTCTAATCTCGACAGATGATCGCCACTAGATTCTCATCTTTTTATCACGTATAATGATATCAAATTCTTGTAGGAGGAGAATCCAACGAGCAATCTCGGTTTTGCATCTTGTTTTGCAAAGAGATATTTGAGAGCCGAGTGATCCAGATACACCACGCATTTGGTCAAGATTAAGCACGGCGAAATTTCTCAAACGCATACACCACGCACTAGTAGCTCTTTTTCCGTGGTAGTGTAATGGGTTTGAGTCATCATAGTTTTACTTGCGTAGTGGATAGGTGAAAATGCTTGTTTCGCGTTGCCCTAGGACCGCACCGATAGCAAAATCACTTGCATCGCACATGAGCTCAAAAGGTAAGTCCCGGTCGGGAGCAACGAGAATGGTGCTTCAAGAAGCTTTTTCTTCAATGTTTCAAAAGCTTCAATGCACTCGGGTGAAAAGATAAAGGAGCATCCTTTTCAAGAAGATGAGTCATAGGTCAGGCGATTTTAGAAAAATCTTGTATGAATCTGCGATAGAAACCGGCATGACCTAAAACTCCTAATACCTTTGACGGTAGTAGGATGAGGTAATTTAGCAATAACATCAACTTTTGCTCTATCTACCTCAATCCCATTTTTGAAATTTTATGGCCAAGGACAATGCCTTCTTTGACCATAAAGTGACTTTTCTCCCAATTTAGACAAAGATTGGTGTCTTCACACCTTTGAAGCATTTTTCTAAATGGAGAGACATGTTTGAAAAGAATCCCCAATGACCGAGAAGTCATCCATAAACACCTCCATTGTTTCCCCGATCATGTCGTGGAAAATGGCCATCATACATCGTTGGAACGTGCAGAGCATTGCATAAGCCAAAAGGCATACGTTTGTAGGCAAAAGTTCCGTATGGGCGGTGAATGTAGTCTTCTCGATCCGTGGATCAATGGGAATCAGTAACCCGAGAAACCATCAAGGAAACAATAGTATTCATTCCTCGCTAATCTCTCAAGCATTTGGTCCATGAAGGGTAGAGGAAAATGGTCTTTACGGGTGGCGCCATTCAACTTACGATAGTCGATGCACACACGCCATCCCGTAACCAATCGAGTTGGAATTAACTCGTTATCTTCATTTGTGACAACAAGAATGCCACCCTTTTTCGTAACACAATGAATTGGACTAACCCAAGGACTATCCGAGATTGGGTAAATCAATCTCGCATCAAGAAGTTTGATAACCTCTTATTTGATAACATCATGGATTTTGGATTCACCCTTCTCGATGTTGAGCTGGCGGCTTGAAGTCATCCTCCATCAAGATTTTACGAGTACAAAACTCGGGGTTGATACCCTTTATGTCGGAGAGTTTCCAAGCAATTGCTTGCTTATGTGACTTCAAGACCTTTATGAGAGCAACTTTTTCATCTTTACTCAAATCTCGAGCAATAATGACGGGTAATTTATCATCACCTCAAGAAATGCATACTCGAGATGAAGAGGTAAGTCCTTAAGCTCAACCTCAGAAATTCTTCGCTTTCTCAACCGACTTGACTTCCTTGTTATGAAGCTTGACGGGAGGAGAGGAGGAGAAGTGTCCGATTTAACAACTTTTTAGAAGAGTATCTCCTCCGATTAATCTCATTTTGATTAATCTCATTAGGAATTGAATCACTAGTGTAGGGGTTGATGATGGATCACCATTAAGCAACTTCTCAATGAGAAGTATGTCCCCTCAATGTCAATTGGAGCGTGATCAATTTCCCATGGAATGAATCACTAGCCAAGTATGCTTCAATCTCATCTAAGATGAAGTCGCCTCAAATGGAGTGATGGAAGGAGTAGAATTGGCTATGATAGGTTGAGAAGATGTGGTGGGATCCCCACTCACGGAATTATGAGAGTAACCAAGAACTTCTTGAGTACTCTTGAAGCAACATCAATGATATCTATTCGTTAACCGATTCGTAATCATAGTTTGCGGAGTACCTCGAAGTTTGATCAAGGTTAAAGGTGTGACTTCATTACCAACACGTAATGTGATTTCTTGCTCAAATACATCAATGAGAGCACGGCCCGTTCTCGGGAATCCTCGACCAACAATGAGAGGAACCCGATGATCGGCATCAAAATCAACAACCACGAAGTCACCGAAAATGGAACTTTCCTACTTTATTAAATACGTCCTCGGCAATGCCAAGAGGACGGGATATGGAACGATCCGCAAGCTCGAGAGTCATGCATGTAGGAGTAAGTTCCAAGAGAAAGTTTCTTCCATATTGAATAAGGCATCGGTTGATGCTTGCACCAAGATCTCGCTAAGGCAAAGCATTCA
>CM040243.1:178140614-178496528 GCA_022545495.1 Chrysanthemum lavandulifolium
ACACCACTAAGTCGCTGGAGTCCCAAGTCGCTAGACAAAAGCAAGTCGCTAGTAGTAACTCGCTAAGCCTCAAGTCGCTAGCAAAATTTTGGCGCAATTACGCTACTCAAGTCGCTAGAGATACAAGTCGCTAAAGAGCAACTAAGCTGAGACCAAGTCGCTACCACAGAGTCGCTACCGTGGTGGAGAGTCCACTACTTGTCTTGTTAATCGCTAGGTCTAAGTCGCTAGCTCCAAAGCGTAACTCGCTACAAAATTGTGAAGCAAGTCGCTCTGAAGAAATAAATCCAGTATATCAAGTCGCTAGCGGAAAAACCACATAAACATCACCTTTTAATCCAAAACAACCCAACCAAGATGATTCAAGCTTACCAAATGAAAACCTAAACACTTGTGATGATACTAAACATAAAAGTACTAACAAAATCCAAGCTTTAACACAAGAAATCAACCAAATGATGCAAAACCACTAAACTTTTTCAAACTCAAAACCACCTAAAACCACTAGAAATCCAAAGATGTGCAAGATATGATCTAACCATGGCTCTTGATACCAATGGTGGGATATTGGTTTTCACATACACATCAAACCATAACAACAAGGTGGCGTATAAGTGGAATTCTAGAGAGAGAAAGTTAGAGGTTTAGGAACTTAGTGAGAGAAAGTGAAAGATATTATTATGAGCTCCAACTCTACCTTGGAAGGTAGAGTATTTATAATCTTACATAAATCGCCACATCGGTGTGGATCGGGCATCTGATGGGTAAAGACCCGTCCGTCCTCCACGGTGTTACTTAACTAAATACTACTTAACTTAAAGAACTACGACTACGAGCTTTCTAACGATTACATATACTTGGGTGACCGACTCTTTAATCTGGAATTTCTAATTCCTAACATTATGGAAGTACTTACTCTCTTATTACGACAAAGGGTGGAGCAATGGATGATTTCCATTATCATCATCTTTGTGAAAGACAGAAGATACTTAATCTTTGTTTTGCAGATGATCTATTTATTTTCACGCATGGAGATGTTTTTTTTTTTTTTTTTTTTGGGTAAAGGGTTTTACCCCGATAAATATATAACCAAAAAAATGTTAAGTACAAATGGAATGCGGCAGAAGTACCACATTAACCTCAAGCTAAAGCTTGATAACTAGTGTTTATGACATGCCATAAACACAATGAACCTAGCTATACATTACATCATCTAACCAGGCACAAAACAAGAAAAACTTGTAACAAGCGAGCATCCCGCAATCACCATACGTGCGAAGGGAGCAAGGCGACCCAGGAAGTTTGCCTCCTTAAAAACCCTTTCCAAGAAAAACCCCGAAAGAAAAACCTGGAGTAGGGAAAAAGAGTACAACCCATTCCTGGCACTCCCTTCGCGAAATAGATAAGCATTGGAGAACTTCCATTAAGACGTTGAACAATCCGCAATGATCACCGATCCAGGTAACTTCCATGTATCCAAAATCCTTCGAATCCGCATAGAGTTCTTTGTGAATCGAAACGAAAGGATCTTCAACCGAACAATAGAAACGATATCATCAAACACCTGAGTATATGACTTCATTCCCTTCTTAAAAAGCCTTGAATTCCGTTCACGCCAAATAGAGTAGCAAGAAGCAGCAAAGAGAAGGCGAGAAATAACACCAGAGGCTGAGCGTCCTTTAGAGAAAGGCATAAGGTACGAAACAACATCATCCAACCTAGGAGGAACACTATCCATTCCACACAGAGCACAAACTCTCGTCCACACCTGTAAAGAAAAAGGGCACACAAAGAAAAGGTGAGCAAGAGAATCAGGTTGGTTATCACAGAATAGACAAAGAAGCAAGTTTAAGTCAGTGTCAGGACCGACATCCCATTGCCTCAGTCTATCTTGTGTTTTAAGCTTGCTATTAACGACCAACCAAAGATTGAAAGCATGTTTAGGGATACACTGAGGGAACCACACAACATGAAACCAAGGAACCAGGTCGGCACTAACTCGGACAGAATCCCAAACATGAGAGATGGTGATCGGTTTGAAATCACCATTAGGTACTCTCCAAACCAGCTCATCGGCAATACCATCAGTAAGTAAGGGAGGGTTAATCATCAATAAATCCGGAATCCTATCAATCCACTCACTAGGCCATCTCCAAGCACCATCAAGTAGCAAATCACCAACTAAACTATTCAATGAAAATCCAGACCGTGAGATATCTCTTGCAGTAAGCAAACTCCTTAGAGGGCTCAAGGAACACCAATTGTCAAACCAAATAAAAGCCCGCTTGCCATCACGGATATGGAACCAGGAAAAAGGCCGAATAGTGGGTCGAATTTGAAGAAGTTTTCTCCAAATTTCAACTCATATCACCCGTACATGGAACATCCCAAAACTCCTACCATGTAGCTTGTATGCATGAATCCATTTGACCCATAAAGATTCCTTATGAGTCAAAATACTATAAACATGTTTCGCCATAAGTGCCACATTAAATTCATGAAGACTACGAATGGCCAAACCTCCTTCCTCTTTAGGCTTACATATATCATCTCACGCCACCTTAGCCTTACCCTTTTTCATGTCACCCTGACACCAAAAGAAACCACGCATGAGCTGTTCAATATCATGGATAACACGGACGGGAAGAATAAACACAGAGGCCCAATATATATGCATAGATGATAACACGATATAATGAGTCAGTAAACGACCGTCATTGATAAAATTTATTCTTCCAATCGATATTCTATTCGAACCCTTTCAACAAGAACTTTGCAATCCGGTATAGGAGCCGTGAAGAGATAAGGGAACACCCAAATACTTGACAGGAGAGTACCTTCCTTAAACAACAAAGAATTCAAAATGGACAACTTAACACGGTTTGGCACATGACGGAAGAACGTCGTGCTCTTAGGGATACTAGGAACGAGGCCCGACAAATTCTTAAACTCATCTAAAGTATCCATAATGACACTAGCTGAGGCAACATCTCCATGTGTGAAAATAAATAGATCATCCGCAAAACAAAGATTAAGTATCTTATGTCTTTCACAAAGATGATGATAATGGAAATCATCCCTTACTCCACCCTTTGTCGCAAATAAGAGTACGTACTTCCATAACAAGAGTAAAAGATAAGGTGACATAGGATCACCTTGGCGTAGACCCCTTTTACCCCTGAACCACCCATATATATCACCATTAATACCAATGGAGTACGACACACTAGTAACGCAAGCCATGATCCAAGAAATCATCTTATTATGAAACCCATAACCAACCAGAATAGTTTCAAGAAAATGCCAATCAACCGTATCATAATTACGCATTAATTCTTGTGTGAAAAGAATGTTATCCGAAATATTACGCCCCGGAACAAATGTCGACTGATTAATACTAACAATATCACCAAGCCCCTTTTTAATTCGATTAGTAATAATTTTGCTAATGCATTTATAGAGCACATTACAGCAAGAGATAGGTCTGTAGTCATTTACCTTAGAAGGCGTGGAAACTTTGGGAATAAGAGCAATAATAGTGTGATTGAGCTCCTTAAGCAACTTCCCATTAGGAAAAAAGTCCTGAATAGCCAAACAAACATCAGTACCAACAATATCCCAAGCCTTTTTAAAGAACGCAGCCGTGAAACAATCCGGGTCCGGGGCCTTATTGTCACCAATGGAAAGCATAGCATTCTTAATTTCCAAATTAGTCACATTCCTAACCATCCAAGCCGCCCTATCCGGCTCAATAGAAGAAGAGAACAGACCTTGATCAACTAACTAAATAGTATTCCCTTCCACACCAAGGAAATTCTCATAGTGTTGAACAAAGACAGTATGCACTTTGTTGCCTTGGTGCATAACATTATTAACATCAGTAATCATCTCAATACGACTCCTATGACTTCTACTTTTAACAAGATTGTGAAAATAAGAAGAATTAGAATCACCCTTCACGAAGCCACTCCACTTTCGCCTTTTGTTTCAAAAAACATTCTGCATCCAGTAATGCATTACGAAAAGCCTGAAGATAAGTAGTTTTTCTCTCTCTAGGTGGCGTATTCCAGCCATCCCAACCCAAACGAATCTGGTCTTAATCTTCCTATCTCAATTTGTTTTGTCTTTAATCTTTTTGGATTATTGATATAACGTTTGTGTTAAAGATTTGTTTGGGTTGTGGATCGGTTTTATCTTTTTTTTCCCTATCAATTGCCGCCGTTTTTGGGATATTCTAGTAAACCCTAACAAGTTATCTTGATCTTTTCTCACGATCGATTCTATATCTGGTTTTCTTGCAACGTTTGTTGCTTGATTATTAGATCTAGGGCGATTTAATGAGATCGTTATTTTTAGGGTTTGTAGAATCATCTTGTTGCACATGATTTGCTGGTCTTAATTGCTATATCTTTCACTTTTTTGGTGTTGATTGGTTATTCTTAAACGCTATAACAAAACCTTACTGGGTTTTGATATTATCAATCTGTAAGTACCCTTTTTTAGGGTTTTCATTGCTGGTAAGTTCCTATACGGATTATATGTTATCTACAAGTGGGTTTCTGAGAGAGATGCTGGTGTGTGGGGTTCGTGCTAGATGTTAGGATTTAGGTAATCCTAATTGTGTCTTACTGGATGTTTCGCTGCTTTTATTCTGGTGCGGATTGCGATATCAGTATTCTGTTAGTTAGGGTTTTTTAAACCCTAGTGATCGTATATGGAAGTGTTTGATCTGTGAGGACTGCTATTTGCTTCATATTACTGGAAGATCTGGTTGTAGTTGTTGTATTTGATTTGTAATACGAGGGCTGGTGTTAGTGTTTTGTTGTAAACCCTATTGCGATTCTTTACATGTCACATTTTGGATGTATTCTGCTACAATGGGTGGCTAATGAAGGTACAAGTCGCTGTTGGATTGTAGTTTTGGGTTACTACGTTCTTTGGCAGATTCTTACTTGGAACTCATGTTGAGCCACTTCTACGAGTGGTCACTGATGGTTAGGATCTGCTATTGTGGATGTGCGTTGGTTTTATACGTATTTGTTGGTTATTTTTATTGGTGTTCAGTTTTGCATCTCAACATACACCTTTGGAGCGAGTTTTGAGCTTCTTTGCTCTATCCGTGGTTTTAGAGTCCTCACCAACCGTTGTGTGAAACTTGTGGCTGTACTTCAATTTGAGGACCATGATATTGTATATTTGGACGACGCATTTGGAAGTTTGGACTACTATGGTGTCTTGAAGATTCAAGTATTTCTACTTGAAGTGCATTTACTTTTATTCTTTTATCGTTGTGAGTCGATGTTTAGTTATAAGTGTGATGCATCACGCTTATATTGTAAGTTATAGGAATGTTATTGCATTCCTATAGGTGAGTCTGTAAGTGTCCTAAGGGACTGAGATGAGGGATTCACCCTCATCCTTTGTACTTCAATGTTTTTGGCGTAATATATTTTACCGGGGTGAATTAACCCTTTTACCCAAAAAAAAAGCCTGAAGATAAGTAGCCTCCTCTTCCCGAAGCACGGGATTAGAAGGATCCTTATCAAGGGACTTTTGGACCTCATCAAGTTCCACACGAAGGTTATTAACATGAGTATGAAGATTGCCTTGATCTCTAAGCAGCTTACGAATAGGTGTTTTCAAACTCTTCAAGCGTTTGACCACCTTGAACATATTGTGCCCCTGAATATCATTTTTCCACCCTTCATGAACAACATCCAAAAAACCAGCTTTATATGTTAGGAAATTAATAATTTTAAACGGCTTTGGTTTCTTCTTAGATAATGTTGGAATTCTAAGAACACATGGAGATGTTGCCTCAGCTAGTGTCGTTATGGATGCTTTAGATGAGTTTAAGAATTTGTCGGGCCTCGTTCCTAGTATCCCAAAGTGCACGGCGTTCTTCTGTCATGTGCCAAACCAGGTTAAGTTGTCCATTTTGAATTCTTTGTCGTTTAAGGAAGGTACCCTCCCTATCAAGTATTTGGGTGTTCCCCTTATCTCTTCACGGCTCTTATACTGGGATTGCAAAGTACTTGTTGAAGAATAGAATATCGATTGGAAGAATAATTTTTTATCAATGGCGGGTCGTTTACAGCTCATTATATATGTGTTATCATCTATGCATATATATTGGGCCTCTGTGTTTATACTTCCTGTCCGTGTCATCCATGATATTGAACAGCTCATGCGTGATTTCTTTTTTATTTTTTTTTAGGTAAAAGGCCTTCCGCCTGGTAAAATTCAATACACCAAAAAGATGTTGAAGTACAAAGGATGAGGGTGAATTCCCCATCTCTACCCGATCAGGGCGACAAAATTGCACACACACGTGCAACTTACAATCAGAAGAAGCTAAACAAAGCAACCGAACAATTACATATAAGACAATTCAAATGTAATACAACAAGGTTCCAAGAACCACATCCATAGTGAGCAACTCCGTCTTCTATAATCTTCAATGCATAACCAACGAGTGCACCACCAACTTCCAATCAGACCCCCTGCAGCCTCTAGTATTATTATTGCAATGAAACGAATAATAATAACCAATATACGTGCAGCCTCTAGTATTATTATTGCAATGAAATGAATAATAATAACCAATATACGAGTGATACTCAATGCAAGCAGATCTGAGCCGCCAATCATGTTAACCAAAACAAGGCAGAAAACCGCATGAATCCAAAGCCAGAATGACATAGAAACATCAGCTACCAAAAAACAAACATGAAGCAACCCCATAGCCGAGAGTTTTGCCCATTCTTCTAACTACCAACGCATCTCACATTTACCAGCAGCTCCACAAATCGAGAGGGTTTAACATAATCAGGTTCAACATAACCAAACCCCCAAGACAATACCATCTATGGCAGCCACACAACCATACAGATAACACTTAAAACTTGACTTCCATCTCTCAAAACCCACGAATCAAAACACTTCAATCAGTAGGAGCAGATCACACATCACCCAATCCCAACCAGAATCGACCATATAGAAAACCAAAAAAGTTTTACATTCATAAACCAAGGTCAACACAGATCGTACCAAGAAAATAACTGGGAAACGATCTAACAATCAAATAATCGGAAACCTTAAAAAAATGATAGCAATAAAAATAAAGGTTTCAAAAAGAAACACCCAACCCAGCAGCCACTATTCAAGAAATACAGTACCCTTTATAATCGATTGCATACCAATAAATGCATCAGAAGATTGTTTAGAGGTAGAGAGGCGAAAATAGAAGATAGATTGACCGGAAAAAGTAGGAATAGGGGCGGCCGGATTTCACCACAAGTCCGACTGAAAAGATATGACAATAAATATAATCACACCACCCCTAAGAATAAACACCCAAGCAAAACCGATTGCATACACGAATGTAGAGATACGATTTAGTTGGATGGTGGCCGGAAAAAATGTAGTAGGGGTGGCGGCGCCGGAAATCGCCTAAGGGGGGAGAGAGATTTTAGGGTTAGTGGGTTTCTTTTTGCGTGATTTCTTTTGGTGTCAGGGTGATATGAAAAAGGGTAAGGCTAAGGTGGCGTGGGAGAATATTTGTAAGCCTAAAGAGGAGGGTGGTTTGGGCATTCGTAGGCTTCATGAATTTAATGTGGCACTTATGGCGAAACATGTTTATAGTATTTTGACTCATAAGGAATCCTTATGGGTCAAATGGATTCATGCATACAAGCTACGTGGTAGGAGTTTTTGGGATGTTCCATGTACGGGTGATATGAGTTGGGGCTGTAGAAAATTACTTCAAATTCGACCCACTATTCGGCCTTTTTTCTGGTTCCATATCCGCGACGGCAAGAGGGCTTTTATTTGGTTTGATAATTGGTGTTCCTTGAGCCCCCTAAGGAGTTTTTTTTTTGGGTAAAGGGTTTCCCGGTAAATATTATTCGCCAAAAACAATGAAGTACAAAGGATGAGAGTGAGTCTCTCATCTCGATCCATAAGAACACTTACATGCTAAGCAAAAAAACCAAAAACTATATAAGAATGACATGCCATTCTTATAACTAACATAATTAAAACATAATACCTATAGCGACCCTTGAGGCGAACATCATACCCAAAGCGGCATGTGCTCATAACCATCATAAGACTCCAAATCATCCAGAAATCCAACACCAGGTAGATACTCGGGCATGCAAATTTCATCATCATCCTCCAAGGATGAACACCCCTGATGTGTAGAAATACCATGAGTACTAGCAAATTGCTTCTACAAGCTACCCTTGCCACTATCCACATGTACATCACTATTAGAGATATCTAAGGAGTTTGCTTACTGCTAGAGATATCTCACGGTCTGGGTTTTCGTTGAATAATTCAATTGGTGATTTGCTAGTTGATGGTGCTTGGAGATGGCCTAGTGAGTGGATTGATAGGATTCCGGATTTATTGATGATTAACCCTCCGACACTTACTGATGGTATTGCCGATGAGCTGGTTTGGAGAGTACCTAATGGTGATTTCAAACCGTTCACCATCTCTCATGTTTGGGACTCTATCCGTGTTAGTGCCAACCTGGTTCCTTGGTTTCATGTTGTGTGGTTCCCTCAGTGTATCCCTAAACATGCTTTTAATCTTTGGTTGGACTTTAATTGCAAGCTTAAAACACAAGATAAACTGAGGCAATGGGATGTCGGTCCTGACACTAACTTAAACCTGCTTCGTTGTCTATTCTGTGATCACCAACTTGATTCTCATGCTCACCTTTTCTTTGAGTGTCCTTTTTCTTTACAGGTATGGATGAGAGTTTGTGCTCTATGTGGAATGGATAATGTTCCTCCTAGGTTGGATGATGTTGTTTCGTACCTTATGCCTCTTTCTAAAGGACGCTCATCCTCTGGTGTTATTTCTCGTCTTCTCTTTGTTGCTTCTTTCTACTCTATTTGGCGTGAACGGAATCAAGGCTTTTTAAGAAGGGAATGAATTCCTATACTCAGGTGTTTGATGATATCGTTTTTATTGTTCGGTTGAAGATCCTTTCGTTTCGATTCACGAAGAACTCTATGCGGATTCGAAGGATTTTGGATACATGGAAGTTACCTGGATCGGTGATCATTGCGGATTGTTCAACGTCTTAATGGAAGTTCTCCAATGCTTATCTATTTCGCGAAGGGAGTGCCAGGAAGGGGTTGTACTCTTTTTCCCTACTCCATGGTTTTTCCTTTCAGGGTTTTTCTTGGAAAGGGTTTTTAAGGAGGCAAACTTCCTGGGTCGTCTTGCTCCCTTTGTGCGTATGGTGATTGCGGGATGCTCGCTTGTTATAAGTTTTTCTTGTTTTATGCCTGGTTAGATGATGTAATGTATAGCTAGGTTCATTGTGTTTATGGCATGTCATAAACACTAGTTATCAACTTTAGCTTGAGGTTAATGTGTACTTGTGCCACATTCCATTTGTATAACATTTTTGGTTATATATTACCGGGTAAAACCCTTTACCCAAAAACAAGTGGTAGTCGGTTTTGGATTATTAATAACGGGTTCATGTCCGCTAGTGTTATAATGATATGCGAAACCAGTAAGTGTTTTCAGATAATAAATTAAACTAACGTGTGATTATTTGGTTAACAGTGAGTCATTGGTATGTATCATTTATTTGAAATCGGATGACATTTTAATTAATAGCCTTGATTGGGTAACAAATTAATGGTGGTGATTTGGGTAATTAGTAAGTTATTAACAAGTATTAGAGTTGATATTCGTTAATCGGTTGTGGTTTGGAAATTGAAAGAGCCAATTGGTATTTGTTTGGATGGCGAGATTGATATGAGATTGTTTGGAGGATTAATTGAAGTTGTGGAATTGTTTATTTTGGACTTAATGATGTATATGTCTACTTTGTGCTACGTCGGTGTTATCGTGACTTTTTAGTCTCGTGACCCGACAACGCCATCTTTATGGATTTTAGTATTTATTGGTCAATATAACATGTAAATGCCGAGAGTCATGACTCGGACTTGTGAACTCAAAGCAAATAATGACTCGAAACTTATATTGAAACTTGATGTAATATACACATAAACAAGTAAATAAAACTAGAAACTTTAGATAATAAATGATTTTGTACTAAACATTCGATAACAAGACTAATACATTATTCAACATTTTAAAAGGGAACTAACATTTAAACATAGAAAATTTTGGTAGTTAATGAGTTGTTAAATGTTTCGAGGACACTCTTATCGATATGATGTTGTGCCATCTATGAGTATTTAATACCAATTATGTGTTGTGCATGGGTTACGAATGACCTAACATTAATAGCATCGATCCACGTGGATAACAGACTTATCGGATTGACGAATCTAATAAGTGCCCGTTATGTACGCAGGATAACGTTATTAATACTCAGCTTCAACACCACATAAAGTTGGTTTACTTCTAGTAAACCCTAATTCTTTTTTTCTCTCTAGGTATTCCAGCCGCCACCCTCTATTCTCATTCCAGCCATAAAATAATTCCAAAAACGTCCTCTCTACCCTTGGATTCCTGTTCTTGGGTATGCAATACGTTTTTGTGGTTGTTTTCTATTGTAAATAGGTGGCGGCTGGTGTGTGTTTGATGCAATCTTTGTCGAAACCCTAACTATTCTTATTTATATTATCGGTTTAATTAGGGTTTTGATGGATCTGATCCTTTCAATCATAGTTTTAATCAATCATCTGATGGGATTATTGGTGGCCGACCTTGGTATAATATGTATAAAACCTGTTTGGTTTTATCTTTATGGTCGTATTTATTGGGATCGATTGTTGTGGGAATGATTCTTTGATGCATATGAAACCCTAGTATTAGGGTTTCGTTTTTTTATCTTGCTGATTGATGGTAAACCCTGTTATGGTTTTGTACGATTCATGGGGTGGTTAGTATACAGGTAAGTCGACACTTGTTGTCGTGGTTGGTTGTGTATTGATTCACAATGGTTGTGGGTGTTGAGAGAGAGGATTTGTATGGTTGTTTTTGTTAGTTAGGGTTTGTAAATCCTAGTTTTAGTGTTCCTGATGGGTCGTGTTTGCTGCAATGACCTGGTTGGAATTTTAGGTTGGGATTGGGTATTGATATGCATGGTGTACATGGTGCTGTACCTACCTTCCCATTGGTCAATTGTTCCGTTCATGATCTGTCCTGCTTTGGTGGTATTTGATGTTTCGATTTATGGGGCTATTTTATGATGGAATATTGGAAGTTGTGTTTGTGGTGGTTTGATATTACTACAACGCATTATTGGTTGAAGATGCACATATCATACGTTCAAAGTTTTGGTGCTTATAGGCTTTCTTTAAGAAAGCTTGGGATATTGTGGGTGCCGAGGTTATGGCTGCTGTTCGGGATTTCTTCATGAATGGTAAGCTTCTTAAGGAGATTAATCATACCATTATATCTTTGATTCCTAAAGTATCTACCTCGTCTAAGATTAATGACTATAGGCCTATTTCTTGCTGTAATGTCTTGTATAAATGCATTAGCAAAATCCTTGCTAATCGTATTAAGGAGGGCCTTGGTCAGTTGGTTAGTATTAATCAATCTGCATTTGTTCCTGGTCATCGTATATCTGATAATATATTACTTACCCAAGAGCTTATGCGAAATTGTCATAGAGGAAGAGGTCCACCTAGATGTGCGTTTAAGGTTGATATTCAGGAGGCATATGATACGGTTGATTGGGCTTTTCTTAAGGCTATTCTGATTGGTTTTGGTTTTCACGCCAAAATGGTCGACTGGATCATGGTGTGTATCTCATCTACATCTTATTCTATATGTGTTAATGGGGATCTTCATGGCTGGTTTAAAGGTAAGCGGGGTCTTAGGCAAGGAGACCCGCTATCTCCTTATTTGTTTCTGTTGGTTATGGAAGTACTAACTCTTATATTGCGAAAAAGGTTTCTAATGCGGTGGATTTTCGGTTTCATCATACGTGTGAACAACGAGAGAATTATTAACCTTTGTTTTGCGAGATGACCTCTTCTTGTTAGCTAGAGGCCATCGAGGATTACATTAATGTCATTATCACGAGCTTTGGAGGATTTCAAGAACTTTTGGGTCTTGTCCCAGTATCCCTAAAAGTACTGACTTTCTTTGTAATGTGCCTAATGCTATTAAAGCTTCTATTCTCCAGTCTATGCCATTTGCAGAAGGTTCTCTCCCTGTCAGGTATCTTGGGGTCCCTCTTATATCATCGAGACTTCTTTATAGGGATTGTAAGGTGCTTGTTGAAAAGCTGGAAGGTCGTGTGAATGATTGGCGCAATAAGTTCTTATCTCTTGCGGGTAGCCTGAGGTCTGTTTTATCTTTGATGCATCTATATTGGGCTTCGGTCTTTATTCTTCCTACTCGTATAATCCATGAATTAGAGCAGCTTATGAGGGGTTTCCTTTGGTGTCAAGGAGAAATGAAAAAGGGAAAGGCTAAGGTTGCTTGGGAATCTGTTTGTAAGCCAAAGACAGAAGGTGGTCTTGGTATTCGTCGTTTGGAGGACTTTAACATTGCTCTCATGACTACACACATTTGGAGTATTTTAACACATAAAGAGTCGTTATGGGTTCAATGGATCCATTCTTATAAACTTCGTGGGAGAAACTTTTGGGGTATCCCTTGTTTGGGGGATGTTAGATGGGGATGGCGCAAGCTTCTTGCGATTAGACCAAAGATTCGTCCATTTATCTGGCATAAGATCAACAATGGGAAGGACACATCGGTTTGGTTTGATATGTGGTGTGCATTAAGCCCGATTCGTGATTTGCTTACTGCGAGAGATATTACACGGGCAGGGTTTCATTTATCTGACTCGGTTAGTGATCGATTGCTAATGATGTTTGGCGATGGCCGTTGGACTGGGTGCCTAGATTTCCATTGTTAGCTGCACTCCCGGTCCCTAATCTTAACGATACTGACGATGGATTATTATGGCACAAGTTGGATGGTAACTTTAGTAGTTTTTCAGTTTTGGGTGCATGGGAATCATTGCGTCTAAGGGCTGATTTGGTTGAATGGTGTAATGTTCCTTGGTTCTCTCATTGTATCCCGAGGCATGCAATACATTTGTGGCTTGCTATTAAGCAAAAGCTGAAGACTCAGGATAGGATGCGTCAATGGGATGTTGGTCCTGATGTTGATTTGGACTTGCTTAGATGCCCGCTTTGTGAATTGGTTCCGGATTCTCATTCTCACTTATTTTTTGAGTGCCAATTTTCTATGCAGGTTTGGCTTCAGGTCCGGGTTTTATCTGGCATGGATGCGGTCCCACCTTCTTTGGAGAGTGTTGTTACATTCCTTATTCCTATTTCTAAGGGGCGGTCGGTTAGTAGCATTATTTCTCTATTACTGCTCGCTGCAACTACTTATTTCGTTTGGATGGAGCGCAATGCTAGGATTTTCAAGCGTAAGAAGTCTACTGTTGCTGAAGTGGTCAGCATCATTATCTCTACAATTCGGTTGAAGCTGGTTACCTTGAGTTCAAAGCTAACCTCATTGTCTCGGTTGATTACGGATAAATGGAAGATTCCAAGTATTTGTATTCGCAAGAAGGAGTGCGGGTAAGGGTTGTACTCTTTTCCCTACTCAAGGTTTTTCCTTTGGGTTTTTCTTGGAAAGGGTTTTAAGGAGGTAGACTTCAGGTTAACTTGCTCCCTTTGTGGATTGGTCGGATCTGGGATGCTCGCTTGTTACAAGTTTTTACTTGTTTATGCCTAGTTAGATGATGTAATATAGCTAGGTTCTTTGTGTTTATGGCATGTCAAAAAAACTAGTTTATCAAGCTCTTCGCTTGAGGTTAATGTGGTACTTTAGCCACATTCCATTTGTACTTAACTTTATTTTTTGGTTATATATTTACCGGGGTAAAACCCTTTACCCAAAAAAAAACAAAGTTTTGGTGCTTATTGACCTGTAAATGCTTGGTTTTGATCATCACTCTTGGAAGTTAGGGTTGTTCAATCCTAATTCATACTTGGTATTTTGGGTTTGTGCTGGAATTTGGGTTTGTGCTGGAAGTTGTGATGTTGGATTGAAGTTGCCATTGTGGAAGTGTGTAGGCTCTGTAGGATCGTATATTTATTGTGTTGATGATTCGGGTGGTCTTGGGAGATCAAAATACATGTTTGCCATTAGAGAGAAAGTTAGAGAGGAGATTTCTTGGTAGAGACTTGGTTCACAAAAGTTGTAAGATTAGATTAAAAGCTCCACCCCTTCCATCCATGGAAGGGTATTTATACTACAAACATAACGACCTCCTATCGGCACGTGGATCGAGGATACGGTGGGTAAAGACCGTCCTTCCTCCACGGTGTTGCTCTAAACTAAACTATGCTACAAACTAACAAATAAACTACTTAATAACGTAAACAACGACAAATCTACGAGCTAACATATGCTAGACTATTATTGGGGTGACCGACTCTTTAACATGGAATTTTCTAATTCCTAACAATCTCCCTAAGGGAGGTCACCCCATGAAATACATTTTGCTTCCTAGCATTCTATCTTTGACTTAGATTCGAGCTCGTAGACTTGAATTCTTCAAATTCGCAATCTTTGTGCTTTTGTAGCGATTCTTCAAAGTCCGCATTGATTTGTACTTTCGGTGGAGGCCTTTAAGCGATCCGCATCTTTGATGATCTTGAGCTTTCATTGAGATCATCACCACAAGAAATCTCTGGATCCCCATAGTTGTGTTGCCATCATGTGAAGTTGTGACATTTGGACCGACATGCTCACACTTTTGAATCATGACATCTTTCCATCGAGTAGCGGAAGCCTTCATCGGTTCATGATATTTGGCAAAGAAGCATAAGCATAGTATGAAATATCGAGCCGAGTTATGTAGATATGCACAGTCATGATTTCTTCAATTAAGTGTAGATCTTTGTGAGCATGCGGCATTGGATTGACTCCTCAATTACGATCACCGCAATCGTCCAGTGTACCGCAAACAATGACGATTAGTTAATAAAACACGAAAGTGTCTTTGACCACTTTCGTTGAATTGAGGTACACGCCCACGGTTCCCGTTGATCGATTACAAATCTCGCTCGTGATCGGTATGATTCCTAAGAATCTCCTTGACGAGGGTTTCGCACTGTGTTCTAGTTGTTCTCAAACCGAACGTCTCAAAGAAGACAACACGGAGTGAGTGAACCGGTAATTGAGATTCAGCGATTGATGAAAATGATTTGAAAAACAATCGCGTATTGCTTAGAATAAAGAGTTTTGCAATCTGACGAAGGTTTTATGAGAAAGATCAATTTTCAATCAAAACACTTTTGTATTTGAAAATAGTACACAATCAATCGTGCTAGTGAAAATAAGAGATTCGCACATCGACGGTTTTTCTAAAAGTATTCGTCAATTCCATTCTCGGACCAAGGTTTATTCAAGACTGAATCGCCCCATTGTTTCTATCCAGTTGTCACAAGTTTGATCTTACGAGAAGATCTCACATGTCACCCACCAAGAGCTTGTTTGATGTTGGCTCTAGAAGGATTTCCATCTTCATCGTGAATATTTTCATATCACTCGGATGTTCTGGCAATACCACAAGGATAAAGCGTAGGACTCTTAATATATAATCTTACTTTCCACATTGTGTGAAACAGCAAGTCTTCATTAATATAGTGTCCTAATGAGATATTGTGGATGATCTCTTGGCTCTAGACTCAATCGTGCACATTTGGTTCTGTATCGGAGACTAGGGAGAGGTCTCCTTCTTCAATATCAACAATCTCTAAGAGAAAGTCAATAGATTATGTCGGTTCCCGTGAGAATGAAACAAGCCCTTTTAAGAGGAACTTGAGTGGTTTGGGAAGTTTAGTGCGGTGCGTCATTTGGGTCCATGACGTCTTGTCTTCAATACCGATGTTACCTTAGTAACAACCAAGAGCATATGTATTGAACCCGGTTTACGCCTAAGGTTGAATTGATGGAGGCTATTTCTTTTCACCCTTTTCACATTCATTTGTTTTCATTCTTCAACCCTTGATTGCTTACGAGACTTCATAACTAGAACCTTGTTGGGTTTATTCGATTACTAGCTCGTCTCGATCCGCACTCTTCCCATTTCTCATTTTTCTCCTTTTCTCAATATTCCTAAGGACTCTACACTATCTAGTGGATTGTCCTCGGAAGATCCCTCCGGTTTTGGCGGATCGTGGGAACAAATACCTAACCTAACCATCCTTATAACTCCATGCATAAAGTAAATTGGTCGGTCTTTTGGTATTGTTCTTTCCTTCATGAAACCAATTGAAAATCATTTGGAAAAACAATCAAGGTACTTGTGATACGAGATCAAAGCATTTTGTACCTTAATAGTTTTGATCATTTAGAAAACCTCCCTCAACATGTGCGTGTGATTTAGAAATTGTTTGGCACATGGAGGAAAGAGGACTTTGAAATATTTTCTTTGATCACAATTTTCATACGAAAAAGCCATTTGATTTTCTTGGTAAAATTCTCCCCCTCAATATGTGCATAGGATTTTTGAAATCATTTTTATCACATAGAGGCAAGAGTTCTTTTGAAGCACATCCACAATCACAAAATCCATTAAGAAACCATTTAAAACTCAATCAAGGTACTTTATAAATCACTTTAAAAAGCTTTCGTACCTCGATAGTTTATTTGCTCCCCTCAATATGTGCTTCAAGATTCGAAAGCGTTTAGCACATATAAGAGAGCAACTGCACAATTGAATCAAAACGATCACCTTTATCAAATTTCATTATTAAATCACAAATTCTCCCCGATCAAAATATCAAACCCTTTGAGATTTTGGATCCCAAGTGATTTAATAAGGTTTAGAAAACATGGGAGAATATGTGGCTGGTTTAAATACTCATCTTGTTTTGGATAAATCCTCCTCCTCAACATGTGCATTATGTATATTGAAATCGTTTGGCACATGGAGGCGGGAGTGCCTTTGAAGGACTAAAACCAATTCCATTAAAAGCAGATTTGAGATTTAAATCACGATCTCTACCCGATCAAAATTTCAAACCTTTTGAGATTTGCGATCCCAATTGATTTAAATCATTTAAAACATTTTGGGAAAGGCGTGGCTTGATTTAACTTTGAAAAATGACAGATAAGGACCAACTCTAGACATTAAAGATTGTTAGTGTCGATATGATAGTTTTTAAGCGATCTTTAAGTAAAATAAAACAGTTTCACAATCAAACAAGAACAGAAAAAATTTCATTTTGTAAGATCTTTGAGTTTTAAAGAAAATCATACCATGACATAACATTAAATCTTTAGATCACCACTTTATTTCGTACAAAGCGGACTTGATAGATGAAATATCGTTTTGAAAATATTTAATTTAAAATCACTCTCCCCTCAATTGATGACCAAGTCGATAATTGAGTGACTTAAGTTTTGATAAAAAGAAGTCCGGTGATTTTCAAAATTTAGTTCAATTTATTTTCAAAACAATATTTTCCATTTTCAAAACAATTTTATTCAAATTTATCAAAATTGTTTAAAAATGGTATCCCGCACAAAGATAAGTTAGGTGGTTGAGCCGCTTTTGTTGTTGTTCTTGAGGGTTTGGAAGAAAACCGTCTGCGATGCGGTGAGACTTCTTCTTACGTTGCATTTTGAATGCCAACCGAGGTCAAATTAAGCTCCGTTTCTTCAATCACTTAGAAGAAAACCATCTGCGATGCGGTGAGACCTCTTACGTTGCATTTATGCCAACTCTCCAGAAGTCCAATTAAGCCCGTTTCTTCATTTGTCAACCCAAGATATAGTTACCCTTTCCTTCGGCATCCAATCATCTTCATTGTGGGATCCGGATCGGGGAACATTCTTATTACCAATATACTGCATACGTTAGTGAACACACATCTGAGATATATGGTGGTCGGCATCACCCATAACAAAGAATCGACTAATTAAAGTCAATTCAACATAACAATCGGATCATATAAGGCATGGGGTTTATGTGTTAATCAAACTCTAATCATCTAAACCTAACAATCATATCCTAAATTCCTAGTCCTTCAACATAGGCAATTATCATTTTAATTAAGCACGTAGGATAATTAAGAAAGTCCGTTAGATGATATAAATTTGAAAATATTCTCCCCTCAATCAATGACTCTTTTTTTGAAAAGTATAAAAGTCTTTGAAGTCATTGATTGAGTTTTGATTAATAAAAACTCCGATCCCGATTGTTGTTAAAGCAACTCATTCTACCACCATTTTTGGAAAACAACAAATATTTTTAGAAGAATTTTAGACGGAAAAACATTTGTGTAGGAGCAAAGATCCTTGACATACTTTCCTCAAAGTGTTTTAGGATAAGTGCATGATATTTTGAAAATATGTTTAGTGCAAGACTTTCCTTCTTTTGAAGAGCGGGTTGCTATCGAAATAATAGCAAGCCATGATTAAGTGGTCATAGTGCGAAATAAGCGCAAGCCATAGTTTTAGCGCGGGTTCTGATCGAAATAGCGTAAGCCATATTTTTGACATGTTTAAGAAAGAATATTTACACCTCTGCTCGAACTTCATCTAAAGTCCCGTGCCATTATTGAATGACATTCCTAAGACCGTAGATGTTATCGATACCGAAGACATGTCTTGGAAAACATATTTTGGTATTTTGAAATTTTCGATTTTTATGGCTTTTGAAGATTTTATATTTTCTATTTTCTTTTTCTTGGTTTTATATTTTCTATTTTGTTTTGTTGGTTTTATATTTTTGTATTTGATTTTTCGGAAAAATATATACAAAGATAAAGTAGATGATATAGTTAAAGAAGATGATGATACGAGTACCGAGATAAGGATATCGAGCGACCCGTTGTAGAAGATAGAAGTCATCATCCTAAAACTTTCACCACCAAAGCTTCCAAGACTCTTGAATCGAAGAAAGAAATTGAGCCACTTGAAAGTGAGACTTTGGCGACTTCCTCCCAAACCGAGAATCCTTATGTTGAGCAGATTGAAGCTATATTTCAAGCTTGCCTTAGCAGTGTTGCAGAGATGCACACCATAATCATAAATCCACGCTCCATTTAAGACCGATGATCGAGATTCTCCGTTCGAGGTTATATCATCCAATAGAATAACAAAGAACGTATCATCTCACACATAAAATAATCTTCTCAAATTTCATAACCACTGAAGTCTCAAGCAATCCATTCCAAAAAGGTGTCAAGAGACCACTTCCCCCGTAGTTGAATTGATGCGATCGGTCTCTTAGACTAGAGCTCACGAACCCGAACACACATGAGGTACCGAAGACAACTCCCCAATGTTCAAACTTATACCATGTATGAAGTAGCACCAATTAAGTCCAATAGCTAAAGAATAACCTCCCGATGTATGGTAAACAATCTTTCTCACGAAGAAAGTGTATGAAGCTCAAGGAACCGGAAGTACCGAATGCCCAAAGAGAGAATAACCGATAACATTGAAGAAGCGGGCCAAATCGCGATTATCTCTGCGGGTGACAATCTGCGGATGTCAACTCCGGAATAAGGGATTATATCTACGAATCACAGATTAAGCCCTCAAGTAAAACAATGAGCATCCCCAATGTACACAATTCTCTCTCACGATGATTGCGATAACATCGAAATCATCACACACTAATGTACCTCTTTCATCATCGAAACTAACTCTTACATCTCTTCCCCCGTAGTTGGAATAAGAACACTAAACGCTTTGATGAGTAAAACCTTGAGTTTCTCTCGGTCATGACATTTGTTTTCCGGGATATCTTCAATCACTTAGAAGAGTTAAGTTCATCAAGTTTACTCGCCATGAGTCAAACCTTGAGTTTCTCTGCGGTAATAACATTTGTCTTCCGGGATATCTTCAATTACTTAGAAGTATTAAGCTCATCAAGTTTACTCGCTTAGATGCTTGTCTCCTTCCCCTTCTTTGGTTTTGATACTTGTAATCAAGAACATATTATAAGCCCAAATACTTGAAATCTTTTGAGAAAATCGTTATATATCTTGTGAGAATCAACTTGTCAAGAGCAGAATGAGCAAGTCTAAGCGGGGATTAAATCGACATATCACTCTCCCCAATTAGTGCTCTCCCTAAACCCAAAACTGTTTGATAAATGCCATGAATTAAGAAGAAGTCTTTAGATCATTAATTGCAACTCGCCTTTAGTCTTCTAACATGTAGTAGGAAATGTAGAAGCGATCGTAGACTCGACCTTCTTCAAGATTGTCCGGTTGGGGAATAGTAGTTAACATCTTCAACTCACCAAAAACAAGAACATCACCAAAAAGCATCCCAATCAACTTACATCTTGCAAATCCCTTAACTAAAATCCCTCCCAATCAAACAAGAACCGAAAGATGTTCATCAAGGAAATTAGCAATCGTGCTACAACGAACACATAAGATGGTAACACCAAACTACCAATCACATCAAACAAGAACAGAGATTGTTCGAATCATCATGTTGATGTATACGTGAAGCATTAACCGGAAGCACTTTGTCGATAAACTCATCAATCTGAGTGAAGATGTCAACCAACGGCTCTTAAGAAGAAACTCCATGTAAAGATGACCCGATAAGAAGAAGCTCGGTTCTTACATGAGTTAGGAGCCGTATGACCATATATTCTCATATTACAATCAACCATGCAGAATTATCATACTTCTTCTCCCCCTCAAGAATTGCATACGGAGATGCCATTCTTGATTAAACAAGTGAAAATCATCCAAATGTAGTTTATTCACACTTCTCCCCGCAACATTAGCACATGATGTCTCCATCTTCATTATAGTTGAGCAAGTGGAATAAGAAAACAATCATTGGTAGTCCGGTTCACTTGAAAAATGAAGTGCATGGAAAAGTATGAAGCATGTTGATGAGAATGGTCATAATGAGAAGATTTTCTTCTTCCAAAGAAGATTTTTCTTCTTAGGGTGCGAGGCAGAAGATCATAAGAAGATTTCTCTTCTTTCAAAGATAATGCACGTACACTTTTCTTTTCTTTGGAGTACGAGGCATGGTGTTGTGTTCATACGTCATAATCTCTCTCTTTCGACTCTCTTAGCAAAACATGTAATCAACCCCATTACCATTCGGTAGGCTCTTTGTAGTGACGGTGATGGAGATAACCCAATATGATGAATTTGACCACAGAGTAAACTAACCCGAACTCATGACTTAAACTTGCACATATGTAACAAAGAGCGGTGTCGAGAATTCATGCCCATTTGAATCTCTAAGTACTCTATACTCTTCAACCAACCAACCATCAAGTAATAGACGACATTACCTCTTGAAAATCCACAATTGAATGTGACATCGAGCACTACAACGTAACTCCTTTAAGTGATAGTTATTTTGAGGTGATAAGAGCCCAATTCCCCAAGTGGTAAAAGAAAAGGTAAAAGTCACCCAACAATAACTAGATTTCCAAGTCTTCGCTTTAGATAATAAGCTCGAACAAGGATCATGAAGAATCTTCATCCATCCATCCCCGATACCTTCGGATACTAAGTACACTTGCCGTGATAATTCACTTCAACCTCAAATAAATAATAGTGAATTAACGCCGTTGTCACATCTTCTAGTTAAAAGCTCAAATCTAGCCTCCTTAGACTTTTAAGTGAACTATGATAATGGTTTCATCCGACCATGGTTTAATGAGCATAACCCCATAAAACTTTGAAGTAACCAAACCGCCATGACGAATATCCAAACACACACCCAATTCATGAAGTACACCCTTTATCCCTTCATCGAGCGAAACCGTGGCACCAAGCATCAAAAAGATCCGAATTACACTTTCTCTTCTCCAAGATGGTTCCATCATTCACGGGATTTTACAACTCTATGGTTTAAACCAGAAATAGTTTCTTCGCGGGATTTTACAAAACCAAGAATAAACCGTAAGATAGATCCGAAATGCACTTTACTAATACCGGGATGTTTCCATTATCACGGGATTTTACAAGTCTATGATTTAAACCGAGAAATAGGTTCTTTCGGGAGTTTACAAAATCAAGACAAAACCGTAAACAATGTCGACTTGAATGTGTTCTGACGACTTTGGTTTCAAAGAATATGTTTTAGGGAACATGCAATGGTTCATCAACGGTTCATTATCCAACATCAACAAAAACATCAACCATCCAATAAACACTTGGTAAACACATCATTCACGGATTTTGTTGGTACATTCTTTGTGACCACTTGGTGAAGTAAACCCGATATGTCAAACTTCATCATGAAGTGAACTTCCCATTTGTTACTTAAACTTGTACTAATCCTTGTGAAGAAGAAAGCGGTGTACCCAATGTACAAAACCTCTTGACATTCTCAAGCGAGTGAGACAGGAAGTGATAGTTACGTTGTGGGTTAAGCGAGAAAGAATCACAACCGTAATTAAATAGCCAAGTCTTTATCACACTCAACAAATGCCCAAACAAGTCATCTTCGCCGAAGGGTAGAAAGAAATAAGATGAGATAAGTAAACGTGCCCGGAAAACCTCACATCAAATTCAAATAAGAAATATCGATCACAAACAACCCGTGGTCAACTAAGTACCAATACCAATTCAAGCCGTGACTGAATATCCATCGTGAAAATGCATAAACCAAAGTATCAAGCCTCATAGCACATCAAATATCATCATCACACCAAATCATATCAACAAATCTCATCAACCATTCTCATTATTAAATCACATAAATCCGATCTCATATTGAGAAGCCCATTTGACTGTCATTCAAATCCAAGCTTCATGGCCCAATGTTCAAACAAACTTGTATATCAATCACTTATACTCCCGTTATGAAAAATTTTATTTACTCAAAAATTAAGCTCAAGCCGTGAATTTGTATCCACCGTGAAATTTATCATGACCAAAAATACCATTCTAATTTCCAAGGATTGGATCAAAAATTATCATAATCAACAGTACATTTGATATAAGAGATTGTTGGAGCATGTGTTACTTATTATTAGGTCCAAGAAGAAGCTCGGTCCAAATCCCACAACAGAAGTACTCGTGTACAAGAATTGAATCATATGATATGTCATTTAAGCCCACTTGATACATTATTTAACCCAAGCACACTTAGATAATGACATACATGTCTGGTCGATCACGCAGGCCCATGAACACTCATTAAACCCGTCCAAAAGGTTACCCTAAATCCTCGGAGTATTTAACACCAACTTACACTCACAAAATAACCCTAATATTCCACAAGCAAACTTACGCCTCTCTCCTCCAAATATACAGACATCAAAACAATCTCAATTAGATCTGCCTCCCATTCGAATACTTCACTTCAAATCATCTTTAAACCATGAAGACTAATCAACCTATGATTAAGTCGAATCTGTTTCACCATTTGTTGTGCGAAACAAATATCTCCTCTCAAGTCGTTTGATGACTTTGAGTGTGCCACAGAGATGGCTTGAGCTCCTTTTGAAATGTAATTAACGAGGCCACAGGGATGGCAATAGTGCTTAGACACGGCTACAAGGTAAGTTTGATCCATCATGTTTTGAGTCAAAACCGAACCAAAGATAGGTGTTAACAATATCGTTAAACACATATCTCTTATGTTGTTCGAATAAAAACTGAGGCATAGCTTCACACAAACATTTAGATCTGTGATGATTATCTATTTCGTGTAATAGACCTTTGGTCTTGATGAAGCTTTTAAGTTCCACGAGATAAGAAAAATTGAGATCTAATAACATAGTTTGGATTTTTTTCTTTCATTTTACATTCATGAACGAGATAAAAGAAACGAGATAACATTGATGTTAAACTCTTTCTTTGTCTATCACAATAGGATCTATGATGATGATTGTTTCTTTTCATGTATGAGGTCTTAGAGGCTTTATGATGCTTTGAGAAAAATATGAGAAACAAATCTGAGATCTTTTTATCTTTTTCGTTTCGAGTCTTTATTAGATGAGATATAGACGATGGAGGATAGGATAGATTATGAGAAGTTGCTGAAGTTGTGATGTTGGATTCGTATGAATCGGATCTGTTAACTTTTGTGTCTTCTCGTATGACCATTTTCATGGACCAATGATGGTTTAAGACTGAGGTCGAGGTGTAGTTTTTGTTATGATATATATGTGGTCGTTGTTGGTCTAAGTCGAGTTGTGTTCGAGTTCTGTACTTCTTCTACCTTTCTGTTAAGTCAAGTCGCTAGTAGGCATATGACAAGTCGCTAGCACTAAGTCGCTAGCACTAAGTCGCTAGCACTAAGTCGCTAGCACTAAGTCGCTAGCACTAAGTCGCTAGCACTAAGTCGCTACCATGAGTAAAGACTCACGGCCAAGTCGCCACGGCTTGTAAAGACAAGTCGCTATGTATATTCATTGAATCTGGACACTTGTTAAGACAACTCGCTAGCTTGAATATTAGAGTTTTCCGACCACTTTCCGATTATTTTCCGACCATATTCAAAGAAAACACAGAAAACTGCATATTTTTACCGTTTTGACCACACTTTGACCACTCATAAACTGAATAGATACATATGAAATTTGGAAAACTGCAAACAGCATCATTTTTGACCTCGTGAAAGTGACTAGAAAAACCCATTTTGACCCATGTATACAAGCAGATATCGACACAGACTTGAACAAAAATGAGTACATGAAAGGCTAAATGACATTATTTAGACCAAAAACAACCACAAGAATAACTGTTTAACAACTGTAGTACCAAAATAATATAAAATCATTATCCGAACCAAAAAAAATGATATAAAACAGCTTAAACATTTATCAAGAACCACAATGAATCAATATAACACAACAACCTTGGCTCTGATACCAATTGTAGGATCGTATACTTATTGTGTTGATGATTCGGGTGGTCTTGGGAGATCAAAATACATGTTTGCCATTAGAGAGAGAAAGTTAGAGAGAGGGAGATTTCTTGGTAGAGACTTGGTTCACAAAAGTTGTAAGATTAGATTGAAAAGCTCCACCCCTTCCATCCATGGAAGGGGTATTTATACTTACAAACATAACGACCTCCTATCGGCCTGTGGATCAGGGATACAGTGGGTAAAGACCCGTCCTTCCTCCACGGTGTTGCTCTAAACTAAACTATGCTACAAACTAACAAATAAACTACTTAATAACGTAAACAACGACAAATCTACGAGCTAACATATGCTAGACTATTATTGGGGTGACCGACTCTTTAACATGGAATTTTCTAATTCCTAACAGGCTCTCTATGTATTCTTTGGCTATTCTTAATTATGTTGGTTTTGCATCTAAACATACACCTTTGGAACGAGTTTATGCTTGCTGCTCTATCCGTGGTTTTAGAGTCCCTCACCAACCGTTGTGTGTAATTTGTGAACTGAATTCAATTTTGATGAACCATGAGTGTGGGATGGTCGTTTGCACTTCTATGATATGGATGCTTGTCTGGATCGCATGGAAGTTGTTTGGAAGTTCTATGATGACTATGTCTTTGGTGTTACCTTAGTGAAGCAAGTTTTAATTCCATATTTATATTCACTTGTATAGTCATTATAGGTGTAAGTTTTATTTTGTAAGTTATAAGAATGGCGTGTCATTCTTATATGGGAATCTGTAAGTGTCCTGAGGGACTAAGATGAGGGATGTCACTCTCATCCTTTGTACTTCAATGTTTTTGGTGTAATGAATTTTACCGGGGTGAATTAACCCTTTTACCCAAAAAGGATAACGTTATTAATGGGAATTATCATTATGACTCGTTAGGATGTGACTGATGTTTGGGATAATAAGCAACATGAATAAATAGTTGAGTTTATCGAGTTGATGAACTCGATAAGATCTAACTATTTATTTGGGAACTTATTAAACTATAAAACTTATTGCTTAGACGTCTCATTGTGTCGTTATGAGTCGCATTGTAGTTATTTGAGTGCATTCATGGTGGCTTGACGAGTCGATACCACACACACACGATAATACCTAACGCTAGCAACAAAATAAATATAGATAATATTGAAGTTGGGAATATATAATAAGAATTTGTTATATTAATTGGTTGTGCCTTGCTTGAGCAAAATTCATTGAACCTCGAGTGAATATATACTGATCACCTATAATCAGCCAGAGACAGCGGGACATGGACTGATCACCTATGTCCGTCTCAGAGGTGAATTTTGCGATACTGGGATCAGATATAACAGAATTATGTCCGGGTTAGATTTTTGGTTTTGGGAACGATGAACTTTAGGTGGACTCACACAGTCACACTCACCAAAACATCACAAAATCCTGCACTCACACACGACACACTGGCATTGCAACACCTCACGAATCGTAATGCTTCTAGCATCGCTATGCATCTTCATTTATATGGGATCCCTGTTTGTCGCCATCGAGCGTAATTCGCCGTAAGTCGGGTTAGACCCGATTGGCATCGTTTACATCGAGTTGCTTATTGACATAAGCCTCGTCGATCTCACTAGAGCGTTTGGAATTGCTTTGGGCTATTTTGGATTTGGTCTTAACTATTTTGGATTTTGGTTTTTTGGTTTTCGACTTTTTGATTTTGATCTTGTTCTGAGTTTTGACTCATCATTTGATTTTGAATCATCAATTGGCCTCGAATTATTATTCGCCCTGTTTCATGGTTAACCTTGTTAAAATATCATTCGAACTCGAATCGGTATTCGACTTCGAATCGTCATTCGGCAATGTTCCGTTAGTAATCTTGTTGGAATTATCATTCCACAACGTTTTGTTAGTAATCCACTAATCCTGATTGGAATTATCATTCCGCAGCATATCGTTAGTAATCTTGTTGGAATTATCATTTCGCATGATTTCGTTAGTGATCTTGTTGAATTTGTATTTAGCCTCGCTTTGTTGCTAACCCTGTTACAGAAACTTCTACCTCAAGCCTAGTCTTGAATCGATTGTTGTTCAATCTTTGGAAACGTTACCTTTTACTCGATGTTGATTCAAACGACGTCATCTAGTTGACGTTGTTCATTTCCTAAACCAATAATGTTTTGTCGACATTGCGTCGTCAACAACCGGCAGTTAAGGTTGTACCTTACGTGCTGTTGGTGTTATATCTTATCCTCTATTGAGGTGTTACTATCGATAACGTTCTAACGACCTGTTTTAGTGAAGTTGTTCACCAAGGTTATCCTTAGATATTGATCCGTCAATATTGCTCTAGCAACATTGAACTCTCAACATTGTTTTATCAACAATAGTCTGCTATGTCATACCACCGATTGTGGAACTACCTACGCTATCCTATCAATGTTGTACCTTACACTCCATCGATGCGAAATTCTCTAGTATACCTACTTAGATCCATTGACGTTCATTCGTATTTAGGATTTGATTTGATATCAATCGACAGTCGAACTTCTTGTGGAAATTATGATTTTGGAGTTGAATATTGAACTCTTCTCCGTTTTACAAGTATCCATTTTACAAGTAAGTATTAAGTGATCCTCAACTTCTTCCAATCCTCATTATATTAGAATAGACCGACCTAGACCATAGTAGCTGTGTGTGTATAACATCTCTTTAGCATGTGCTCAATCCATAACGTATAATTAGGTATCAGCCCACAAACGCTAACAACCTTAACTAACCAAATCCACTACAGGTGCAATGACTATAACGCAAAATAGTAACCAAGATAGGAATGTATGCCGCTGAAGAACAGATTAGAACAAGTGATAGTAGGGTAAACATACCCCTCACAACAATAATCTTATTCCAAACGACCTCTTTATCAGAACTAACAACCGTGCGATCAACATGAACAACACTAAGAAACCACTATGGCCTAATTCAGCGTAACACCAACAACAAATAAAAATCCACATTGAACATAATCAGCCACAGACCTGAACTAGGGTTTAAACAAACCTTAACTTACACAATACCAGTCAATCGCAATCCACAACAGAATAGTTGTAGCGAGAAACCAGTATAATCAAGAATAGGGTTATCAAAACCCTAACATCCAAATCAAACACCACCCATCAGCATCCCTCTCTCAAACCCACGTATAAACCACATAGAATCCATAACGGAACTTACCAATAACGAAAACCCTAAAAACGGATTACTTGCAAAACGATAGTATCAAAACCCAATAGGGTTATGGTTGTGCGTTTAGGGATAATCGACCAACACCAATAAAAAGAGATATAGCAATAAGACCAGCAGTTCATGTGCAACAAATAGCAAACCCCTAAAAGGGGTCAAATAATGAAACCCTAATAAAGATAGACGATAAAGATCACGTTTTCCAATGGTGATTTCGATTAGGTATACATAATCAAGAACTTCAGCCGCCATCTCCTTATATAAAAACGCTACCGAAACACGTATTGCATACCCAGAAGAGGGTAAAGAGGACATATAAAGGAGGTTTTATGACCGGAAATCTATGGGAGATAGGCGGCCGGAAATCACCATGAGAGAGAGAAACGAATTAGGTTTTTGTTCATATGTCCGGACCTTCTCAGCCACCACCGGAGCATCTAGAAAGTTGCTTTGAGGCTGAGTTACCTCCACCGAAGCTTTCTGCTCACCGCCCTGCGGCATCTGACGAGGACTTCTACCAGTTCATGTCTGTGGATACCGCGGAGGCAAAAAATATCTATGTTCTGAGGTGGCTCCCAACCAACGAGTTCCTCATGGATGATCCTTGGGTTTTTCGGAGCTTAGTGGATAACTCTTGGTTATCTATATGTGCTGAGAAACATGCCCCACATGGATTTGTTAGATCAATATAATGTGGTTACTGTGCAGCAAGCTTGCATGTCTTCGGAGGTGCGTATGAGGCTGGAGTTTGAGCTGAACCAGACTTCTAAGTTGAACAAGAAGCTGGAGACGAGGGAGAAGCGGATAGTCAGCTTGAAGGAAAAGGTACAAGAGTTGGAGGAGGAAGCTGTGGAGGCAAAGGGGCTTCGCGAGCGTGTTGGAGTCTGAGTCTGCAGAGGTAAAGAGACTCCGTGATCGTGTGTGGCCCAGCTGGAAGGTATGATCGCTCCCAAGGATCAACAGCTGGCCACGTTGACCGTTGAAAATGCAGAGCTCAAGGGTCAAGTGGCCGGCTTTGTCTGCAGTCAGTGATGGGTGGAAAGCGCAGGTTAAGGAGGTGGGTTTATTTGGTGAAAAATTGAAGGCATGTGAGGAAGATGTTCGGAGAACGTATGACGAGCGTTTGGAGGAGTTGGATCAGAGGCTAGCGGACTTGAACCGCGATTTTGACGAAGAGTTGTTCCCGAGCACTCTTCTTGCGGTTGAGGGCAAAAGATGGATTGTTGGACATGGCTTCACGTAGGCGTGGATGGACTTTAAGCGCCCCATGAACCGAGACTAGCCTCGGGTGATCGCATCGAGAAGGCTATAGCGAAGGGACTAAGGAAAGGTTTGAAGCCGGGTTTTTTTTGGTAAAGGGAGTAATCCGCACCACGGTAAAATATATTAACCAAAATGTTTAAGTACAACGGATGAGAGTGAATCTCTCACCTCGGCCCGTTACATGGGCAACAGACACACACTAAAAGTGTAGTTAAACCAAACATATTACATAAGAAAGACATGCCAATCTTATGAACTACCAAACATTCAAAATTACTTCCTACCGCGACCTAAGAGACTAACATCATACATGTCACACATATCCTCCAAATGTCTCGGTAAATCGTAGACTTGAGAAGCATGATCATCAAAGTCTTCAAGCTCAAGTCCCCCACCTCCCCCCGACGCCAAAAATGACGCCATAGGGTTATCCGGATCCAAAACCTCATCCTCATCACTATCAGAACAAGTCACATTCCCAACTTTAGAGAACGGATTACTTACCTTAGTAGCAGAAGAAGTCATAGTCTCCGAAGGCTTAATAGGTGCATCAATATCAATACGAGATTCCTTCCCCCGAGAACCATCCATACTTGCTTCCTTAGTACAACCAGAAGAATTCCCAATCTTCGCCTCAACAGTAGTAGAATCAACCACAGTACTTGGGATGCCCATGTCATCTTGCACCTCAAGAGTCCCAAAAGAGTTAGATGTAGTAATAAGAGTACCTTTAGCACTAGCAACTTCCGGTGGCTTCGACTTAGCAACATATACCTGCTTGCTAGGTGCAAATCTAGGACCCTTACCCATATTAATACCACTAGACATCTTTGCACCTTTAGGTTTGGCTTTCCGATTCAGCACCACCTTAAAACCATCATCAAGTTCTTCCACAGTGGAGGTGGGAGCGACATTATGCTCCTTAGTACTCTTGGGACAGCATGCATTAGCATGCCCAAACACCTTACATTCCGTACAATGTGGAGGTTTCCATTCATATTCAACCTTGATACTTGTCGTAGTATAACCACGATCATCCTTTTTAGAGATCGCTATAGTCACCACATGTTTAAGATCAGATTCCGAGGATAATTCCACAAGAGCACGTGCAAAACTAATACGACCCCATGAATCAACGCACATGGAGCTAGTGAAAGCATCTAACATAATTGGCTTACCCACCTGAGTAGCAATTAGGCTTAAACCGTCTTCCGAATATGCAAGTAATGGCACATTATGCAATTTAATCCACACAGGAACTTTGGTAACCTCACTCTTGGACAACAGCACATCAGGAGTGCATTTAGTAAGAATGATAGGAGAATTTTGTATTATCTAAAGTCCCCGTTGAAGAACATTCTCAACACCCTCTTTAGAATCAAACTTAAAAAGGAAAACACCATCATCATTTTTCATAATTTTCTTTAACCCAAACTTACCCCACGTGTTAGTGACATAATTTTGGACCAAAGGAAACGCGATATTCTTGCCAACAAAGAAGCCAACAAGAGTATTATCATACCGGTTGAGCAACCCCTCCATAGCAGCCATTGGAAGAACCGTATCATGATTATCAATGTGATTTTCATTCAAAGAAAGGTCGAAAGTTAACTTTCCGAATAACATGTTCCGGGTTCAAAACATTAGCAAACGACCTGACTTCATTAGACACATTTTCAGTATCATTAGCATTAAGACCAGAATTAGACACATTGACCACATTCATAGGTGCAATGTAGTTATCCTCCTTAGAAACATTCGGATCAACATGGCTTGCGTTCACCATACTCGAATCAAAACCACCCAAATTTGGATCACTACGACATGTACTCTCTAGAATGGTAGTACTCCAAACAGAATCCAACGGATTGTCCTTACCCAGGTTAACATCATGAGTGCTAGGGTTTCGAATAACCCTAGTAGCTTTACGCAACTCAGGTACAACAGCACCATCATCAAATCCATGTTCACCCTTGAGCCTTTTCAACCTATCTTCCAAAGCCTTGATATCAAGATTCTCATATGGATTCGATACCTTGTTTACACCAACTTGATCGGCCAAGTTGGTGGTTGTATTAGCAGCATTCAACGCAGAGCTATTCTTGTTAAAGAAACCCTTTTCCATCTCTCTAATACCCCACAAACAATCCCAATAATTCGACAATCACAAGCAGCAATTAAAAACCAAGCGTCGTACAAATAAACCCTAACTGAAAGTTAGGGTTTTAAACACCACGAATCAATGACTAACCTGCTCCCATGATTCAATCAAAGAAAGAAAAGTATAACAAGTGATAAACCAACCTTAGGTGAATCAAGATCAATCAAAACAGGTTATAACCAAAAAAACAATTTTTAACAACCCTAAGAAAAACGATTTGCAAAAACTGAAACAAAACAAGTGAAACTTAGTTCGAATCCTACCAAGGACCAAATAACAATGATGTTAATCAGTAGCAAAGGCAGATCAAAGCAAAGAAACCCAAGAATTAAGGCAGATTTGAAAAAACGACAGAATTGAGGCAGATGGAAGCCGGGGTTGTACATGGGGCCGCGGGCACTATGTTAGAAAAGATCAAGGCCTACGATCCCCCGGCTAAGGAACATTACCGTGAGTCTGTTGTGTGGTTGGGCGATGTTCCCTTTCCTTTGCTCGACTCTTTAGAAGCTTGCAAGGATGCTCCCCTTGAGTATTTAATGGCCAAGCTGGTGTTGTAGGAGGAGCGGCCTAGTAGGTCGGGGGAGTTTGTGTTCAGCTGCCCTACTATAGAGCAGTGTTGTAAATATCGGTCTTGGCGGCCGATATATCGATGATATATAAACTTATCGCCCACCGTCGATATTTCACTTATCGGTCAAATTTATCGGTTGGTCAATAACGGTTATATCGGTCATATCGGTCAAATATCGGTTAAATATCGGTTAAATATCGGTCAAATATCGGTCAAATATCGGTCAAATATCGGAATATCGGTCAAATATCGGTTAAGAGTGGGAAATACATAACTAAATGCATATACAATGTAAAATTTGTAATATTTATATAATAATTAAAAATATTAAATATAACAATAAAACTAATAAATATTTATAAATATGTATATAAAATATATAAATACCTATAAAAAAAATTAATTTCTTTATAATTTAGGGTCTCCGTTATATCACTGATATATCGCCGCCAAGACCGATATGGCGCTTGGCGGTGGTCGACCGCCGAGGGACCGCCAAGCGATATTTACAACACTGCTATAGAGGAGGTCTTACTTCCCAATTCTCTACTCCAAGCTATCACGAGGCGCCCGCGTGTGCTATTGCCGCATACAAATAGAAGAAATGTCGCCTTAAAGGCAAGGAGTTTGCTTTTTGGAGCCCGGATTTGACAGCTTTAATGTTTTCATTGTCAATCCATCCGTGGAACTTTCCATGGTCATAGTTCTGTGGTCGAACTTTCCATCCTATCATAGTCCCACCAAGAAGAGGAGCAAACTCACAATGATATGTTTGATACGGAGATACTTGATCGCCCTGGGGATGCTTAGGGTGTATGTTTTCCATGGGCGGCATTTAGACAATGCCGCCCTTTAAACCCTTGTGAAGCTTGTTATTACTTGTTCTTTAGTTATGCTTTATTGTACGTCGGTAGGCCGGGGTCTGGGACTGTGTTCCCTTTATGTTACTTTCTTATGTAATCCAGGGGTATGCCCCCGTGTATATGTAAATACCTTGTTAATGATAATATATATTTTACGATTGGATCATATACATATGTTTTGCCGGATTTTGATAGTCCGGGTTTTGTTTTATACCCTTTTGTATCCGTACTTAGTATTCCGAGGGTAATATATGTTGGTCAATGGGTTTGCAATACCTCTTACATGCCTGAGTCAATTATGAGGTTGCTCGTCCTTGTATTTGATGTGCGACATATGTGTCGTGGATAAACGATAATGTAATGAAATTATAAATAGGCTTGTTTTTGGAAAATTTGTGAAGCGGGCCAGGCTCCACATTTCATTAATAGTTAAAGATGATACAAGAATAAGTAAAGACATGAATTTAAACTACTTTCCCCGTTGTCCGGACCTGATCCGTGATCAACTACAAAAGGCGGAGATGATATACTTACACTTACATATAGCATTTTTTCAAGTTGCGGACGTTCCACGTCCTTGGGAGTAATTCCCCGTTCGGTCCTCTGGGATTGTATGCTCTGTTCCCTAGTGCTTCCACCACTTCATATGGTCCTTCCCACTTAGGACCCAGCTTTCTCGTGTCTTCCATCCAACTAGCCTCGTTGTTGCGGTAGACAAACTCTCCGGGCCTGAACGTCGTGCTCCGGACTTTGGCGTTGTAGTACTTCTCCATACTAGCCTTGTTGCGTGCCTCTTCAATTGTCGCGACTTCCCTCTTTTCTTCCAAGAGGTCCAGGTTCAGGAGGAGGCCCTGGTCGTTGGAGACCTGGTTCACGATCGTGCCTCGGATGCTCGGCCTTTCAATTTCTACTGGAATGACTACTTCGGTATCGTATGTGAGAGAGAACGGGGTTTCCCTATTGCTGGTCTTAATCATGGTTCTGTGAGCCCATAACACGTGTGACACCTCTTCTATCCAATCCTTGTTGCCTCTTTCCAACCTTGCCATGATGCCATCCCCTAAGCTCTTGTTAGCACTCTCCACCAATCCGTTTGCCTGCGGATGTTTGACAGATGCGAAACGTTGTTTGATATTGAGCTTTTCACACCAATCCTTGAATGGATTGTCACGGAACTGTTTTCCATTATCCGATACTATTTCCCTCGGCAGACCAAATCGACAAATGATGTTGTCCCAAACAAACTTTTTAACTTGTCTGCCTGTGATAGAGGCCAGAGGTTTAGCCTCGATCCATTTTGTTAAATAGTCGATCCCCACAATCATGAACTTGACCTTGCTTGGCCCTTCTGGGAAAGGGCCGCAGATGTCTAGGCCCTATTTGTAAAAGGGCCAAGGGGAAGTGATCGAGGTCAAGTTCTGTTGCGAGTTCTTTGGTATTGGACGGTGGACTTGGCAATCTTCGAACTTCCGTATGAGTTCCCGGGCGTCCTTGTGAATTGTTGGCAAGTAGTACCCGGATCGGATTGCTTTGGCTACAACTGCTCTTGGTCCTGAGTGCATACTACACGAGCCTTCGTGGATCTCCTGCATCACGTAGTTGGCTTGAACAGGGCCCACACATCGTAGCCATAGTTCAAGGAATGACTTCCAGAACAACACGCCGTCCTTTAGCGCATACTGTCGCGCCTTGATCCTCATATTTCTAGCTTTCTGGTCATCCACTAGCAATGTTTCGTCCTTTAGGTAGTCGATCAAAGGGGTCATCTATGTGTCCCCTTCCTCTTCAACCACAGCCATGACTTCCCTTTCCTCGATTGACTTTTCTTTCAGGACCTCCACGAGCACCTGTATTGTCAGGTGGGCAAAACTGGTAGAAGCTATTTTGCTTAACGCTTCTGCCTGCTTGTTCTGGCTTCGCGGGATCTGTTTGATTGAGAATTTCCGGAAATCTTCAATTAGGGACTTAGCTTTGGCCAAGTAACGCGCCATGCTTGCTTCCTTTGCCTCATATGAGCCGTTGATTTGGTTTTCCATGATACGGGAGTCAACGTTTGCTGAAAGGTCTTTCACTTTCATCTGCTCTGCAATCCGCAGACCTGCTATCAATGCCTCGTACTCGGCCTCGTTGTTGGATGCTTCGAACTCGAAGCGTAGGGCGTACGTGAACTCTTTTCCCTCTGGGCTTGTCAAGATTAAGATGGCTCCGGACCCTTTTGGCATGCAGATCCGTCCGTGAATAAGTTCCAAGGCTCTGAGTATGGCTGCTTATCTGTAGATTTGTCAGGGAGCCCTTCTTCCGGGACTTCGGTGATGAAGTCTTCCAACACTTGCCCTTTGATGGCTATCCTGGGTCTGAAGCTAATGTCATGTTCGTCCAACTCTATTTCCCATCTTGCCATTCTTCCACTTTTCTCTGTTTTGGTCAACACTTGCTTCAGAGGTTGATCTGTGATAACTGCCACCGGGTGTGCTTGAAAGTATCATTGCAATCTGCGGGATGCATATCCCAATGCAAGCACTAGCTTCTCAATTGGGCTATAAGTCATCTCCGGCGCTTTCAAAGCACGGCTGACAAAATACACCGGTTCCTGCCTCGACTCCCTTTGTGCTAGTAAGACTGCACTCACTGCTTCGTGTGCCGCAGCCAGATACATGATCAGTTCCTCTTTAGGGCGTGGTGCAGTTATCATTGGTAAGTTGGCAATGTGTTGCTTTATTTCTTTGAATGCTTGCTCCGCCTCTGTTGTCCAATGAAAGTCTCTCTTCTTGATACACTTTTTCAGTGTTTTAAACAATGGTGGGGACTTTTTCGCGGACTTGGACATGAAATGGCTAAGGCTTGCCAGTTTTCCATTCAGACTTTGCACTTCCTTTTTGGTTTTTAGGGATGGGAGTGTGGTCACGGCTTCGGACTTCTTTGGACAAGCTCTGATGCCTTCTTTACTTATGACGTGACCTAAGGACATCCCCTGCTCCGGCCCGAATGTGCACTTCTTAGGGTTTAGTTTCATGTTAATCCTCCGCAAGGTTCTAAAGGTTTCTTATATATCACGATTACTTTACATACGAGTGGCTCTTGATGACCAAGTCATCGACATAGACCTCCAAGTTTCTTCCGATCTGTCTGTCAAAAGCTTTATCCGCTAACCTTTGGTACGTGGCTCGACATTTTTTAAACCGAAGGGCATCTTTGTGTAGCAAAAGATGCCTTAGTTTGTGTGAAATGTCTTCTTTTCCTCATCCCCGGATGCCATCTGTATTTGGTGGTATCCTTTGTAAGCATCAAGAAAACACTTAAAAGAATAGCCGCAAAGAGATTCGATTTTCCAATCGATCTCCGGCAGGGGGTAGCAATCTTTCGGATAAGCTTTGTTCAAATCCTTGAAGTCCACACACATCCTCTAGCTTCCGTCACTCTTTTTTACTAGGACCGGGTTAGATAGCCAGTCATGGTAATGAACCTCCTTCATGATTCCTGCTTCAACCAGTTTAGTGACATCCTCGTTAATAACCTTATTCTGTTACGGGGCTTGCCCTCTCTTTTTTTGCCACACTGGGTTATAACCTTCCCTGACGTTCAGTTTGTGGCTCGACTATTGTTCTCAAAACTCCAATCATGTCAGAGGGTTGCCAGGCAAAGATATCCAGGTTCTTTTTTAGCAGGTCACAAATATTTCTCTTACCTCCATCGCTCAAACTTCTTCCAATCGTGACCGTTTGGTCCGAGAAGTTGGGGTGAATTGCTACCCTGACTCCTTCTCTTGCCATAGCCTCCTTTTCATCCTGGTGTGGCTAAGGTTCAGCAATCATTCGGCATTCCACCGGGACCACTTTGTCACTATGAAGGGTTACTACACCATCGTGAGTGGGAAACTTTAGCATTCCATGTGTCGTGGATGGGACTATCTTTAATGACTTATAACTAATAATTTATGCTAACGGCCTCCTTATTATCCCCTTATACAAGGAAGGGGATCGTACTACCACAAAATTCATCCAGGCGCTGGTTGTCCTTTTGTCGTCCCCCAATGTCACTTCTAGGAGGATCTGTCCTAGCGGCCATGAGAGTTCTCCGCTGAATCCCAATAGTGGAGACGAGGCGGGGATCATTCTCTTCCGGATATCGGAGCTCAGCTTGTTGAAGCAGTGCTCGTACAAGACTTCTGAGGCACTCCCGTTGTCCACATATATCCTGTGAATTATGCATCCCTCAACGTCTACTTTGATAACCAGCGGATGGTCATCCCAATCATCTCCGGATATGGGAGGGAAGGAGATTTCCATACTTGGAACTGTGTCTTCAGATACTCTAGGTCTGACTGTCCGTTGCCATGTCTGGACCATGAATATGGCGTGAGCTTTGTCTTTGGTAGCAGCATCCTTCTTTCCCCCCTTTGGGCCTCCACTCTTCTGGGTGCCGTTCTTAATTTCCTTAACTAGATGCGCTAGCTGTCCGGACCAAACTGCTTTCTCGATTTGCTTCTTTAGTTGGTAGCATTCGTCCGTGTTATGCCCCTTTTCCCTGTGGAAGTCGCAGTATTTATCTTTGATCCGGGACTCGGTTAGGCTGGACATGGGCGTGGGAGCTGTGAACTTGACAGAATCCATGGCTAAAATTTCCTTTGGGGTTTTTGTGAGGGGGTGAATCTGTCACCCCGCTTTCTTTCTGGCCTTAGGCGCCCCTTGAACTCTTCTTTTCGTTCAAATATCTGGATGTTTTTCTGCCCACCCTTGTGGTTCTTCCATTGTGAGTGCTTCTTTTTTGCTTGGTTGGTCGCGGCCAACTCTCCTCGGAGAAATGCCTTTGTTACTTTCCACATTTCGTCCACTGTCTGGGGTATATTGTCGTTGAGTCTTTTAATTAGCTTAGGATTTGTTATCCCGTGCATGAAACCCGACACCGCATACACTCTAGAGCGCCTTCACATGCATACTCCATCTTGAATCGCTCCACGAATGCCTCTGTGGATTCCCCTCCGCCGCTTTATGTGATGTAGCTCTACAGGGTCCTTTCTGTACTTCTTTTGTTGAAGAAATTAGGAGAGGAAACTTGCTCTTAGCTCTTCAAAGCTGTCAATGCTTTCTAGACGGAGTTCATCAAACCAGACGCGGGCGTGCCCTATCAGGGTAGAGTTAAACATGTGGCACCACGTAGGCATGGGCCATCGCTCCACTTTGGCCGCAGTCTGGAAAAATTTTAAATGATCTTCCGGGTCCCCCGTCCCATCATATGTTCTGATATGAGCTGGCATCCTTGTCCTTTTTGGGAATTCAAAGCTTCGTATCCGCTGGGTGAAGGGATCCGCGTCAGCTATGTCGTATGGAGACTATAATCCGTCAGCTTCGTCTCCTGACTTGTTCTTTGGGGTGGACCTCCAGTGTCCTCCTGTACTTTCCTCGCTTTCCGGGGGGGATACATCCCCAGATTTACTGCGGTACGAGCGATAGCTCTCATCCCTGCTGTACCTCGAGTGGGAAGCACTTGCGCGGTCCAAGCTTTGACTTTTCTGGTGTCTTTCAACCGAGTACCTTGCCGCGTCTTCCTTCCTGAGCTTTTCAGCTTCTCTTTACGTTGCCGGCGGGAGGACGCTTTTGATTGGAGCCTAGAGAACACATCTTGTCTCCTGTCTCCTAGTCTTGCGGTCATGCGTGGACGCTCTTTCTCCAACCTAGAGAATACGTCCGGTCGCGCCCTCCGTCCTTCCACCGGGCTCTTCTCTCTAGACCGTTCAGTCTCTCGGCTGCTGAGTCTCGAGAAGACACTTTGTGACCTGGAATACTCCGTAGGGTCCGATCTGGCACTGGGGCTAGCCCTCTGCCTCTTCTTGGACTTCCTTTTCCTCTCGGATTCTGACCGGGTGTTCCGAGCATGCTCTTGAGATCTCTCATTCCGGGTTTCGTCATCAAAGTCTAAACGGGTTTTGACCCGGTCTAGCTTTTCCTGATGAACCTTTTCTGCCATCAGGGGCAGAAACCGGTTGTAGTGCCTTTCACAGAACTCCCTTATTGCTGCGTCTGGCACGGCATTAGAGGAGTAATGTTTTGTGTCATGCTCCTTTTCCTTTCTACTTGTGTTTCTGACCGTGGACGGTCCAGGGGAAGGAGAAAGGTTGTCTGCCAGGTTACTCATGAGAGAGCTTCTTTTGGAAACACAGTTACGTTAGCGAGTCCCACGGATGGCGCCAACTTGTTAATACAAATCCGTGCACTTCCCTACGAAGGCTAGTGTAGGCTATCTTCTTAGGGAATGGATCTTGAATTAAGTGGAGATCTTGGCTTAATGCTGCTAAGAAACTAAAACACCATTAGCCTCACCGCGGAAGGGCTTCCGCGGTCAACCTCGGTGTGAGAGTAAGTGCGGGTTTAGAGAGATAAAGTAGTCTAGAGAGAGAGTGTATTAGTTACCGTTTGAATTTCGGCGAGAGCCCCTATTTATATGTTTGACCTTCTTGTCGTGTTCTCATGGTCACGGGTCATGAGAGCGACAGGTTGCGAGTGGGGAATGACGTAAGTCAACCCAGGGTTGTCTTATTCTGTGACAATGATAGTTTTGGGCGGGAATCAATCCCTCTTTCCCTTTTTAGGGACTGTGGGTGACAGTACGTTATTCTCATGTAAGATTCCTTACTCTTTAATTGTGTCGCGGTTGGGATTTCATCCGCGGTTTGGCATCCCCGTCTGGGTGATGCACTACGGCGGTGGACAGCGTTCGGATAGATCTGGTCCAGTGGTTCGTATTCGGTCCGGATCTAATTCCTCTGCGTGTCAGGGGGTCGTACATGATCAACCACCAACTTAAGCAAGAACCTGTCTTGTAAATGTTCAAAGAATAAGCGTTGGCCCAATCCATCGTTATATTGATATTGTAGACCTTTTTCCTTTGAATAAAGTTAACAAGATGGTAGCAAAAATAGATTGTGTATGCGAGACATTGGAACACATGTATGCAAAACACAAGAAGCCAGTGCCACCAAATGGATAGTAAAAGATCCAACAAACCAATTTTAATGGATGAGTTTGTGGATTATCTACTTCTCCAAGTCAATCTGAAATTTCCTGGAAAAAGTTTTGTTTGTAGCTTCTAAGAAATGATTGAGAAGAGAAACTGAAACAACAAGCAACAGACAATCGCTTTTTCTTTATATCTTTTTGTTGACAATCAAACTAATGGAAGTTGTTACTAAGGCCAGCATTGAAGATTTCGATGAGTTTGTTTGAGCGTATTTAATTATTGCAAAAAATTTTATGGTTATAACACTTTTCATCTTCTTCATTGCTATATAGCATGAAAAGGGAAGAGACATGAGAGAACTGGTTGTGCAAACAAGACCAAAATGCCCTTAGATAGGCATGTGTAATTAAGTGCGTAATCGGCTTTATAAGCAACAACTGTGAAGGGACCCAAACACAACTGTGCAGAGGAAACATACTTAGGACTGCTTGCAATGAAAACTAATTAATTCATATCAAAAGCGTCCATTAGCTCCAAGTCAAGAGACCATACTTTTACTTCATTTTCCGTAAGTCGACCAAAATTTATTTTTTGGGGTAAAAGGGATTCACCCTGGTAAAATATATTAAGAATAAACCAAATAAGTATAATGGAATGTGGTGACGTGCCACATTAACCTCAAGCTAAGCTTGAACAACCAATGAAAATCGCTAGTGACAGGCCACTAAGCGTTACAAAAGCTAAAGAATACAAAAGCTAAAACACCAACTGGGAACATCCATCTAAGAACACATGTATGACTCCAACTATCCACCCATCTCTTCGATGGAGATTGATGAATCAGATGAGCTTGCCTCCTTAAAAACCCTTTCCAAGTAAAAACCCAATGGGAAAACCGTGGAGTAGGGAAAAAGAGTACAACACTCACCTGGATCTCCAACGAAAAACCACGACCTCCAATAGCATAAGCAAACGAACCAACTCTATCTGCCAACCACCAGTGCCAAGAATCATCAACATAACAGGAACCCACCATTAGGAAAACAGAAAGAGGCAATGCCAAACCCGCAACAGGTCTCTAGTATTCGACGTCTTCTTGAATTTGCATGTTAGAAGCTTTAGCCGAACCGTAGACTTGATAATATCAATAACTTGAACTTCTGATCTTCTTTCTTGCTTAAAAATCTTGTTGTTTCTTTCTTGCCAGATGAAATAGGAAGAAAATACAAAAAGAAGCTTGGAGACAACACTTTTAACCGACCGAGACTTCGAAATAGGAATGAGAAAGCGAATCACATCATCCAACGAATCCGGAATATCCTGAAAACCTGCAAACATCTTCAAAGAAAACCAAACCTGAAAAGAGAACACACAATCAAAGAAGAGATGATCGTGAGAATCAGGTTGAGTCCTACAAAGAGGGCACACCAACATATCACTATTTGGATCAATATGGCCATCATGATATCTCAACTTGTCTTGAGTCCGTAATCTTCTTCTTACGAGCAGCCAAAGATGGAAAGCATGCCTCGAATACGATGAGAAAACCAAAAGATGATACCAATCCACAACAAGACCCCTAGTGCAAAGACAATCCCACGCAAGGCGAAAATGGCTTATGGAATCACCATAACGCCAAAATAACTTATCCTCTAAATTATCTATAAAATTAGGGACCGTAATAGAAATAATACCCGAATACCGATCACCCCAATTACTAGGCTACGACCACGAATTCCCATTAATCACATCATGAGCAGTAGAATTAACCCTTTACCCAAAAAAAAAAAAAAAAAAAAAAAAAACTAGGAGAAAAGGCCGCACGATGCATGTCTCTAGATCAAACAACAAGAGACAAAGGCCCCTTCGGGCACCACTGATCAAACCAAGCAGACGCCAACCTCCCATTACCCAACTTATACCAAAAGAACCTGTTAATACAAATAAGCCATAAAAAGGATAATTTATATTTTACGATCTTCTAATGTTTTGTCGATAACAAACGTAAAATCATTTTAACGAAACAAATAAAATACGTAAATGGTTTGAGCCAATAGTTTTCTAACACACTTACGTTTTCACATAAAACACTAAAACAAGTACAAGTGATTTTATGATTTAGTAATACATATGTACAACAACTAGTGTTTACATATTGGGCAAATATATACATAACTAGTATGTATTATAAATTGGTAAAAACTACAACCCATGGTATTGACCCATACCCATTTGACTAGGTGCATTGCACCCATTAGGTACGTTGTATCTAATAAAATACTCATGGATCAACCCATAACCCATGACCCGTGAAACACAACCAAAATACCCATGGGCAAGAGGAGCGGATCCTAGTTTTATACTACGGATCCTCGAGGGAAGGATCCGTGGGATCCGTGGAACGAGAAGCATTTCTCCTCTATAAATAGTGAGCCATTTCTTCCTTTTGGTTTGCCCGCCTCACACATACTATCCCCAAGTATTGTAACTCTCAACCACTTATCCTAAGGGATCTTTCTATGTAGTTTGTCTTTTGTTTTGTGTGATTCTCTAGGTTCCTCTTAAAGGCGAGATCACCACTTCTTGAAGTCGAGCAAGCTCAAGTCCATGAGTTGCCATGCTTCGTCATCATCAAGACTACTGAGGTTCTTTTGTTGATAGTTCTTTCTTTCTCCATAGAAGTGTTGTGTCGAAGGCATTAGTGAAGGATGCCGAAAGAGTCAAGACGAAAGCATTAGTGAAAGGTGCTTAACGTCCGTGTCAAAAGCATTAGTGAAGAATGCTAAAGGTGTCAAGACGAAGGCACTAGTGAAAGGTGTCAAACGTTGTGTCAAAGGCATTGGTGAAGGATGCCTAGGAATCAAATCAAGTGGCATTAGTGAAGAATGCCTAGGTCGTATAATCGATGAGGTGCATCGTTATACACATAGTGATAGTTTGTTTCAAGGATGTTGATATCCTTGATGGTATTGTAATAAGGTGGGTCTCCTTTGGGATTAGGTGTGTGTAGTGTGGGTAGTTCCTCCATTGTAATAGAACTTGGTACTTAGCCTAGTACCGGATAAAGGGTAAGCGACGTTGTGGTAGGTGTGGTTCACCTTGGTGTAAAGAACCGGTGGTTAGCCTAGTACCAAAAAAGAGTAGGCGGCGTTGTGAAGGCTTCTCCGCCATAAGGAGTTGGTTTCGTGTAGTGATTACGAGCTCTCGAGTAGGTTACTCGGGGGTGGAGTAGGCAAGGAAGGTATCTTTATAGCAGAACCACTATAAATACTCGTGTCGTGGTTATGTGCTTCTTACTCTTTATCTTTCATTACATTCTTTATATATCTATCTATTAACGTCCAACATACACATCTAAATAGATTAACATAAGTTGATCTAAATGTTTTAAAACGAAGTTTTAATTGGTAAAACTATTCAACCCCCCCCCTTCTAGTTTTCCACAGAACCTACGAACAAGCGGTCTAATCTGAAGAATCTTCCGCCAACTCCATGTCATATTACCCCGAAAAGGGGTATCCCAAAAGTTACGCCCCCTCAACCTATACATATGGATCCACTTAACCCATAGGGAATCCTTACAAGTAAACAAGCGCCAAATATGAGAAGAAATGAGAGCATTATTAAATGAAACAATACGCCGAATACCAAGACCACCCTCATGCTTTGGCAAACAAACAACTTCCCACGCAACCTTAGACTTACCTCTCGCACCATCACCATAACACCATAAAAACCCTCTCATAAGCTGCTCAAGGTCATGAACAATACTAGACGGGAGAATAAATATAGATGCCCAATAAATGTCGTGAGCGACAAAACCATTGTATAAAGGCGTAAGCGACCAGCGAAGGACAACGATTTATTCGCCAATCCTTGATACGATTAGATAACCGCTCCACTAATTCCTTGCAATCCCTAAAAATCAGCCGCGTAGTAATCAAAGGAACCCCAAGGTACTTAATAGACAACACCCCTTCTGCAAAAGGAAGAATCTGAAGAATAGCAATTTTAACATGATTAAGAACATTACAAAAATAAGCCGTGCTTTTGGGCAGACTAGGAGTAAGACCATAAGCATGCTTAAATTCTTCCAACACCTCCATAATGACTCCGCCAGAATCCGCATCACCATGAGCGAACAAAAACAAATCATCTGCAAAGCAAAGATTAATTATACGTAATTGAGAGCATTTTTGATGATAATTAAATAACCCGGAATCCCTAACCCTCCGTTGGAGCATAAGCGTTAACACCTGCATAACCAGTGTAAACAAATAGGGAGACAACGGATCTCCTTGCCTAAGCCCACGCTTACCCTTAAAATAACCGTGCAGAATACCATTCACACTAATCGAAAAAGAAGTGGTAGACACACATTCCATAATCCAATGCACCATACGCGAGTGAAACCCAAAAGCGGTCAGTATTACGCAAAAGCGCCAATCAACGATATCATATGCTTTACGAATGTCCACTTTGAAAGCACACCTAGCTGGACCACGATCAAGGTGATAATTATGCATGAGCTCCTGAGTAAGAAAAATATTATCCGAATCCGACGACCAGGAACAAAAGCAGATTGGTTCGACCCAACCAAAATAATAAGACTATCCTTGATACGGTTGGCAATAATCTTACTAATACACTTAAACAACACATTGCAGCATGATATAAGCCTAAAATTAGTAATCCGAGTAGGAGAAGTAACCTTAGGCAAGAGGGCAATGATAGTATGGTTAACCTCTTTCAAAAGCTTACCATTAACGAAGAATTCCTGAACCGCCCTAATAATATCATCGGCAAAAATATCCCGAGCTCCCTTAAAAAGCGCGGAAAAACCATCCGGACCGGAGATTTATCATCACCCATAGAAAGATAGCATCTCTAAGCTCTTTAGGGTAACATCATGAACCATATCCAGCGCAACACGAGGATCGAGGTGAAAGAAAAGGTTACTAGCATCAAGCAGACGGATAACCCTCTTGACCAAGAAACAAAGTAAAGTGACTAACAAAAGCATTAGGAACTTGATCATCCGTACATCACTCCATTACCATCACTAATAGAGTCAATCCGACTCCTCGCTCTCCTACTTTTAACCACCTTATGGAAATAGGCGAATCGAATCCCCACGAAACCAATCAACTTTCGCCTTTTGCTTGAAAAGCGTTCCCCGATGAAATTGCTTCATTATAGGCATTAAGGTAACAAGCTTCTTCCTCTCGAATATCATAATTGAGCGGGTCCAAGTCAAGAGCATGTTGAACAACGACCAATTCATGGCGCAATTTAACGACTTTATCATGAACATTACCCTCATTAAAAGCAATCTCGTGGCGGCTTCTTAAGAGATTTGACATTCACCACTTGAAACATGTGAAAGCCACTAAAGGCTTACTCAATATTCTTGAACGATAATTTAAGCGAGAATTACGCACAAGGATGTTAGAAAACTTAAATGGCTTAGGTTTAAACTTAAAAGAAGTAGGAATATTAAGAATAGCGGAGAGTGATCGAAATCGGTAAGGTGAAATATAGCATGAGCACCAACAAAGAATCCATAAAACCAAGATTGGCCATAATTCGATCAATCTTCTTCAAAGTACCATCAAACCTTTAGGTTTCGATTCTATGTAGCTATGGCCGGTCCGATTAATATCGGACACCTCGATCTCATCAACACTCCTTAAATTCCCTCATAGCTATATCAATAGCGGGGACCCTCAACCTTATCTTCCAGTTCAAAGCGAGTTGAAATCTCGAGAATACACGGTAGCGGATGAACAACATGCTTGTGAGCACCAAGATTATTCAAAGAGGTATCCTATCGTGTACATTATGAGCATAAACAAAGAACAAAAAGATCCTTTTATCCCCTTGAACCGAACAAAAGTGAGAATAACTTGGTCTGTCATGCTAATCACATTCAGGTCAACTTCATCATTATTCCATCCTAAAATGATACGAGACCCTTTATCACATAAATGACCATTAGAATTCCAATCCCACCTACGAAAAACCTTAGCACATAAAACCTGAAGACGAGAGTTAGAAACATGAGACTCCAATATAGCACATATAGAAAGCTTATTCTCATCGAGAACCTGCGAACCTCCTTTTGTTTAGGGGATTGGTTCATTCCCTTATATTCCATGAAGCAATACTATACATGAGGAACTTCGCGGAGGAAGTGCTTGCTTCATAATATTAATCGTCTTAGTGCTCGACTTATCGAGACATATCCATGACCTCATCAACTTCACTATCACTATCCAAGTATAAGTACCGCATCCTTTAACGTCTATAAGCAATGTCACCGGTCTCGAAAGGATCCTCACCACCAAGAGCCGCAAAAGAATTTTTCAATGAGACTATATGAGAAGCAACATTACCTTGGGTGGTCGGCGCATAAGGAGAAATACTAGGGACACTCGTACCAGTTTGACTTTCATTGACCATATTACTAGGAAAAACATCCTTATTACTTCCATTGCCCAAATCGTTAGGAGAAGAGATAGGTTTAGTTGAATTAGTACGAACATCAGGTTGTGAACCCAGCTTAGGACCACTTGATGGAGATGGCCCCCCGTCCTTACCGTCGCTTTAGGCTCCCATCGATAATAAAATGCAACCTTCGGTTTAGTAAGGCAAAGACCATCAATATGTTTTCCTTGGTAACTTGCTTACCTTTACCACTACGACATTGACTTCCACAAAACCATCATCGTCAACAACTTGTTTCACGTTTGTAGCAATGTTTTAGGACACGCTTCATCTTTATGATCAAAACCTTACAAGTTTCACACCTTGGTGGCTTCCACTCATATTCGACATCAACGCTCAAAGAATGCCCTTTTCCATTAGGAAATGGGATTGCCAACACCAAAGAATCCAATAACGCATTAAGAGAAGAAACTTCGACAAAACACGAGCATCACAATTTCTACCCATGACTTGAGACACATAGTACTAGTATCTGAATCCAACATAAGAGGACGGTGATGAGTGTGTAAATACTCATCATTTTGGTTAAATCTGAGCTAAAGCGTTTAAAAAGCTCGAAATGCATCAAAATCTTGAAAATATTCCAAAAGTGCATTTTATATGTTTCGGATGCAAAATGTTCAAAATCGGATGAAAAATGAGCAAAGTTTGCATAATTGGCGAGTTCGGTCCCCAGTTTCAAAAATTGTCAAAAATAGTCCACGAGCCTTAATTTCAAAGAAAAATCACCAAAGGTCCTTTTAAAATCATAACTTGTCAAAATTAGTCCTTTGGTGAAAATATCAAAAGTTTTGAGAAATTACAAAATTGGTCCTCGAGTTTAAAATTGGCAAAAATGGTCCTGGAAAATTTGAAAATGTCAGCTTTGGTCCTTGTACTATTAACACTTGTCAATTTCAGCCCCTGAAACATCTTTGCAGATTTGGCAGTTATGGTCCCTCAATTTTCAGAATTGGCAACCTAGGTCCTTATGATTAATAACCTTTTACACCTCCTTTGGACTTGTCACAAACCAAATTGGACCCTGCCATCCTTGTGACCCCCTTCAAATTGGACCCCTTCCCTTTTATAATAAAACCCAGTCAAACCACCCCTTTTGACTTCCAGCTACCCGCCGTTTAAATAATATAACCAAGTCGGGCTCCTTCTTCATCATCACTTCCTATGACTCCTGCTTCCCTCTTCCATCATCACCCCTACTCCTTATCACTCCAAGCACACAATGCCAAGAAGCATTAAAAGCTTCTTCACCCAAACACTCAACCCCAGGGTGGCTTAAACACTTTTGGCGCCAAAAGCCATCAATGGCCAATATCCACTTTAGCCATCAAGGTCAATATAAGCTGCTGGGAACTATTCGAGAGGAGAGAGAAGGAGGATTGATGTATAAAAGGAGCAAGAGAAGGAAGAAATAGGAGTAGTTAGTTTATTTTTCACAAATGTATGTCGTATTTTAATTTCTTAGTCTTAAAAGATTCTCATTTGTATTTTCAAGTTTAATTGTATCAAGTAAAAGTACTTAAGTGTATTGCAACTCTTTTAAGTATCAATTTTAGGTTTATGTTCATGTTTCAAATTTCAAGCTCAACTGTTACATTTTCATTTTCAAACTCTAAGGTCCAAGCTTGATCGACTTATTTATAAGCTCAAACAAGCTTGTACTAGCTTATTATAGCTTTACGCAAGCTTGTCTTTAAGTTTCTAGCATTTTGGATATTAGTCAACAAAAGTCAATGTGCGGTTTCATTGTTAATATAGTTACGGATTCTTTGAGTTATACATGGATATGGGTTAAGTTGGATCTGTTATGGGTTGGAATTAGTCACGATAGTGGTCATTGATTCTCGGTTGTGATATTGGTGGTGGACCTAATGTAAGTTTGTTTCGCTTGATTCATTGTCATCATTAGGTTTGTTTAGATTGTGTTAATCTTAGTTCATTTAGTTGTTATAATCTTAGTTTATCATTGTATTTGTTATGAGTAGCTCAATAACACTTTTGGCATATGTTACATTCTTATAGCGATTCTATATACGCTCATCGCATCATCATAGTTTTAGAGATTTAGTGGTAGTTTGTTGAATCTATTTGCATCATTTAGGTAGAACTTTGATAGTAGAATCTGAATTGATTGTTATCTTGGATTATGTTTAAGTTTTGATTGTAGAAATTTGCTTATTAATCCTTTAACCTGTGTTTGGATTTAAGGTATTATTTAAGTTGGAGATTAGTTTAACTGTTAAGTCTTATTGCTTTAGCTTCATTTAGGTAAGTAATAGTTATTTTGGTCATTTAGTGGAAAGAACAATGACTGTAAGTCAAAATCATTTTCATCCTTCTCTTATCATTGCATCAGTTAAGCATTTGAAGTTCCAAAGCTTGATTTAGGTCTAGTCATCATTAGAGTAGCTAATTCTAGTTTCATTATAGCCTATTAGATCATAATCACTCTGGTTTTAGAGATTAAATCTCACAAAAGTCAATGTTCTTCAACTGTTTTTAAAAGTCAGTATGTAAAACCGGTTTGTGCAGAACTGCTGACAAGCGCACGATGCTCATTTAAATAGTTAGGGTCTCAAACTTGGCACATTTGTAGTTTGTTGGGTGGTCTTCAAGACCACCTATCTGGTTTTCACATAAGTTCCTTGGATAAAATTTGGTGAATAAGCTCAAACATAGGGCTGTTCTTGTTTTGGCATATCGTCGGTTAGTTTATTTTCTTAATAGGCTGATTATTTTAGGTTATGAGTAGCTATATTTAGTTGTTTTAGAGTAGTTATAGTATAATTTAGTTGCTTTAATAGTTTGGTGGCTTATTGTTCTAGTTTGCTTATTCTAAAGTCTTATCTCAATTCGGTTTACCTCTGACTCACAATTCTCACACATAAGCATCATATTTGATATTTTCATAGAACCAGAATAAGATTTTAGAATTTTCCTGAATTTTTCATTAATTTTGGTCCTTGTTTAGTATTTTTCTTAATTAAAAACAGTTTTTAATCCTTTTTAAATAGCTTTAATTGCAAATAATTAAGAAAATGTTCTAAAAAATAATTTTTAAATTTTCCCAGTTTAAGAAAAATATAAAATGCATAAAAGATATTTTTCCCTATTTTTCCCTTTTTATTTGGTATTTTTCACAATTTAAATTAGATTTAAATAGTTTTAAATTAGTAGAAAATAGAAAATTAATCTGAAAAATAAAAATTTAGTTTTGAAAATTCTCTTTTGATATTTTAGATTTTTCCAAGTCATAATTTTATTTTTCTAGCTTTATTTCATATTTTCTTGTATTTTAGGTTATTATTTAATATTTAAAAATAGTTTTTAATTAATAATAATTAGATAAATAGTTATAAAAATAATTTTCTTTTTCTAAATATTTTCTTTTATCATTAGGATTGTAAAAATGTTATTTTCATATTTTTAGGATTTATATTGTGTAAGTTTCACTTTTTCATTTATGCGTTCGTAGTTTTAATTCGAGTTTATAAAACATAAAATCAAAAACATCATTTTAAATATAGTGATAGCGTTTATTTAATATTTTTATCTTTTATCTCTCTTTAATTTGCATTTAAGCCCTTGTAGTTTATGTCCTTTTACGTAGTTATAATAATTCTGATCCTTTTCTTTTCAAATCTCTCGATCACTATTCGTTTGGTGATCCATTGCTGACTCATTTGGGACATAACGACAGGAAACACTATACTCCCGATCTTCATTGAGTTCGTGTCTTAACCGTTTTAAGTTTCTTCGATCGGCCATTCACAAGTGGTCGGCTTGAGTGAAAAAACTTGGCGGTTTGCACGGATCAAATTACAGCGCCCATTCTTGGAGTTGTCTTGATTATCTTCCGTCTAGCAGTTAGTGATTTGGATATTCACTCATTGTTCATACCATCTATATATGTTTATATTTTCTTATAAAAATCCAAAATACAAAAATACTCTTCTCATTCCTCTTATCCGTATGATTCTATTTCTCTTACCCCTCGTCTGGTTTGATTCTACTCTTCTTTAACCTCAAAACCGTTTAATTCTATTTCTTTAACCCTCTACATGTTTAATTCTCATGGCGACGATCGATTATCCTCGTTGTTTCCTTTGCAAAAGCCGTATGGAAGAGGATCGACTCTATTGTCGAATCCGGATTGTTTATGCAAGCGATGTGGAAGGATGGGTGCAAGAAAATATTGTTATTGGTGCGAATTATGTCGATAACTCTCGATGATTCTCCAAGTTTTCCGACCATCCGCCACAACCCGATGAACCCGTTCAAGAACAGGAGACCCGAGCGGAAGTGGTGGAAATTGCTAGCTCTCGAGCACGCCACTTGTCCCCCTCCGATTTTTCAAAATGTTCTTGAGACTTGCGGTCATTCGGATCACCATGTTGGTTTTGTTGATTCTTTGAATAAAGCGATTCCTTCTCATAACTCTCAAATGCAATCGTTTATTCCTTGTGTCGGTTGTGGTGAGCCTCTTTTGGTTCACCACATCGTTGAGTGTACGTGTGTACAATGTGGTAATGATATTCATAACGGGAGTTGTTTGTTTTGTGGTTCGAGAAATTCATTTGATTATGATCCTAATCCGAACTCATTTAACGACCCTCAAACTTTTCCAATTACCCACCACAGCCCGACTTATCTTCATATAATCAACATAAGCATTGTGAATTTTGTGGAGGTCCTCACAAGGATTTGAGTGTCAATCAGGAAACACATTTGTCTATGAGCAGTTTTCGGTGATGCTCGGAACTTTGGTTATGACCAATATCCATATAATTCACTGTCGGACTCAAGCAGATTTCTTGTTGTAGTCTTGTGGAGGTCCCACTTCAGCTCACGATTGTCAAATAGGAATCCATTTCCTTGTAACAATCATGACTCTCACAGTTTGACAATTGCCAACCTCCACAAGCACCATACGGTTCAAACTCCACTGGCCGTTATCTCAAGAAATCTCCCAAGATTTTGAAACCACAATGAAAACACTTGATGATATGATTAGTAACTTTAAGAATCAAGTGAGTGGTGAAAAGACCATAGGAGAATTGTTGGCGAAGAGCGAGAAGAGCGAGGCCGTAAATCTAGGGAAGAATTATTAGTCCTAGAGCATGCGGCTCAAGGCGTTCCCAATTTCTTAAAGGCGACTACTATATGATGATGACGAGGAGAGTTTTATCCTTTTAAAGATAATATTTCTCAACTCCTCGGTCGATTGATATCCCAGCAGTTGAGATTCCATCTCAAACAAGCGCTATCACACCCGAGCTCCCACTCGCTCTCTCGAACATGGGGACGAGCATCTCGACTTGTTCTTGAAAAGGAATCGGACGAATTCATAAAGTCTAGTGTTGAGAACCTTGTCCCAATCCCAAGAGAGTCACGGGGAATTCTCGAGCATTTGTGTGATATCCTACCCTCTTGTCTTCCCAACAGATCATGTTGAGATGTTCTCGATTCGATGATGATGATTCGTTATCTTGTGGAGACATCGCTTATGTGGAAGATTTACCTTACGAGCTTGTTAGCTTAGAAGAAGAGAATGATGAAGTTTCGACACTTTGAAATCAAAGATGAAGCTCTTAAGTCTTACATTATTGAATGTCAATCTTCTCATTTCTAAAATCGAGGCTTTCAAAGAGAAACCAATTTCATCTCCTATCCCCATTAAGGGTAGTGACATTCTTCCGATGATTCTAATCCGGAAATGAAAGCCTTCTTTTGATAATATGGGAGAGAAGATTAGTGGCGATACCACTTTTCATTCTCATAATTCTCTCCCCGATTATGAATCATGTACATTGGAGGAGTTCACCGGTGAACCCGCTCATATCAATTCGAATATGATTCATTCACCTTCATGGAGTTCTCGGATGAACTCGCTCATATCATATCTCCGCGGAGTATGATAATTTCTACTGATCTAGACACTTCCATAATATGTCTTGATCAAGCAAGCTTAACTGATGAGATTCATGAAACTATGAATTCTCCTATTGAGGATGAAGAATTAGTCATGATTTCTATCATGATTTTCTTTCTTTTCTTCATATATTCTGTCACTTCTCATGTTCTTCACTCCTTCGGGAATGAAGACATTATCTTTGACCCCGGCATTTCCATGTACCATTTGAAAGCCGGGTCTGTCTATGTATATCTCATCGGTGTGGAACTTTCACGCGCTTCAAATGTTTGTCCAAACATTTTGAATGAAAGTCCGATGGTGATTGTCTCTTCCACTTTGCTTCCCCATGAACAAATTAATTCGGGGTCGAGTCAAGCTAGCGACTCGGGAATCAAAAACAGTAGCTTAACATGGGTTTTCACCCATGTGTTCCACCCTAGTGTGGGGAGTTGCCCAGCATGTTGTGTATATAAAGTTTTCTAAAAAAAAAAAAAAAAAAAAAAAAAAAAAATCTCTTATAAATAATGGCCGATATTTCCCTTTTCGTTCTATGTTTCGGCATAACGCCGGTACTTAGAATATTGAGGGCAATATTCATTTCTAAGTGTGGGGAAATTCTCGAATTTTATCATGTAATTATACCGCTAATTCCCCATTTTGGCCAAATTTTTTTGGAGTAAGTGTTTTCACTTACTCATCCGGTTATCGATCCGCCTTGTCTAATAAACAAAAGGATTGGCTAATCCAGAGCAAACGGCTCTTGGTAAAGATATCTCAAATCCGTTTGTGGCTTGCAATTTGCCCAAAATTGTATGGTATTCAAATTCACCATATCCTAAAAAGTGAAGAGTTGGCTAGCCCGAAGTTTATGGCTTGTTGTAAAGGCGTTGGAAAAACCATAATTGGTAATCGACTCACCAAAGATAATATTGATAATTTATCTAAGAGTTGGCTAGTCCGAAGCAAGCGGCACGGTAAAGACAAATCAAATCCGTTGGAAGCGGTGGTTTACTCAAAATCACATGGTTATCGGTGTACCACGGTTCTTACTTGAGCTGAAACATTTGGCTACTCGAGTAATGGCTTTTGGTAAAGAGATTCAAATCCATTAAGTTTTTCTCAAAAGATTGCTAGGGACTAGCAATAGTTTAGTGTGGGGATTGATGAGTGTGTAAATACTCATCATTTTGGTTAAATCTGAGCTGCAAAGCGTTTAAAATGCTCGAAATGCATCAAAATCTGAAAATATTCCAAAAGTGCATTTTATATGTTTCGATGCAAAATGTTCAAAATCGGATGAAAATGAGCAAAGTTTGCATAATTGGCGGTTTCGGTCCCCAGTTTCAAAAATTGTCAAAATAGTCCACGAGCCTTAATTTCAAAGAAAAATCACCAAAGGTCCTTTTAAAATCATAACTTGTCAAAATTAGTCCTTTGGTGAAAAATATCAAAAGTTTTGACAAATTACAAAATTGGTCCTCCAAGTTTAAAAATTGGCAAAAATGGTCCCTGGAAAATTTGAAAATGTCAGCTTTGGTCCTTGTACTATTAAAACTTGTCAATTTCAGCCCCTGAAACATCTTTGCAGATTTGGCAGTTATGGTCCCTCAATTTTCAGAATTGGCAACCTAGGTCCTTATGATTAATAACCTTTTACACCTCCTTTGGACTTGTCACAAACCAAATTGGACCCTGCCATCCTTGTGACCCCCTTCAAATTGGACCCCTTCCCTTTTATAATAAAACCCAGTCAAACTACCCCTTTTGACTTCCCACTACCCGCCCATTTTAAATAATATAACCAAGTCACGGGCTCCTTCTTCATCATCACTTCCCTGCAACTCCTGCTTCGCTCTTTCCATCATCACCCCTACTCCTTATCACTCCAAGCACACAATGCCAAGAAGCATTAAAAGCTTCTTCACCCAAACACTCAACCCCCCAGCTGGCTTAAACACTTTTGGCGCCAAAAAGCCATCCAATGGCCAATATCCACTTTAGCCATCCAAAGGTCAATATAACTGCTGGGAACTATTCAGAGGAGAGAGAGAAGGAGGATTGATGTATAAAAGGAGCAAGAGAAGGAAGAAATAGGAGTAGTTAGTTTATTTTTCACAAATGTATGTCGTATTTTAATTTCTTAGTCTTAAAAAGATTCTCATTTGTATTTTCAAGTTTAATTGTATCAAGTAAAAGTACTTAAGTGTATTGCAACTCTTTTAAGTATCAATTTTCAGTTTATGTTCATGTTTCAAATTTCAAGATCATTGTTACATTTTCATTTTCAAACTCTAATGTCCAAGCTTCAATCGACTTATTTATAAGCTCAAACAAGCTTGTACTAGCTTATTATAGCTACTGCAAGCTTGTCTTTAAGTTTCTAGCATTTTGGATATTAGTCAACAAAAGTCAATGTGCGGTTTCATTGTTAATATAGTTACGGATTCTTTGAGTTATACATGGATATGGGTTAAGTTGGATCAGTTATGGGTTGGAATTAGTCACGATAGTGGTCATTGATTCTCGGTTGTGATATTGGTGGTGGACCTAATGTAAGTTTGTTTCGCTTGATTCATTAATCGATCATTAGGTTTGTTTAGATTGTGTTAATCTTAGTTCATTTAGTTGTTATAATCTTAGTTTATCATTGTATTTGTTATGAGTAGCTCAATAACACTTTTGGCATATGTTCTGTTCTTATAACTGATTCTATATCTGCTCATCTGCATCATCATAGTTTTAGAGATTTAGTGGTAGTTTGTTGAATCTATTTGCATCATTTAGGTAGAACTTTGATAGTAGAATCTGAATTGATTGTTATCTTGGATTATGTTTAAGTTTTGATTGTAGAAATTTGCTTATTAATCCTTTAACCTGTGTTTGGATTTAAGGTATTATTTAAGTTGGAGATTAGTTTAACTGTTAAGTCTTATTGCTTTAGCTTCATTTAGGTAAGTAATAGTTATTTTGGTCATTTAGTGGAAAGAACAATGACTGTAAGTCAAAATCATTTTCATCCTTCTCTTATCATTGCATCAGTTAAGCATTTGAAGTTCCAAAGCTTGATTTAGGTCTAGTCATCATTAGAGTAGCTAATTCTAGTTTCATTATAGCCTATTAGATCATAATCACTCTGGTTTTAGAGATTAAATCTCACAAAAGTCAATGTTCTTCAACTGTTTTTAAAAGTCAACTGTGTCAAAAACCAGTTTTGTGCAGAACTTGCAGCAACTGCACAGTGCTCATTTTAAATAGTTAGGGTCTCAAACTTGGCACATTTGTAGTTTGCTGGGTGGTCTTCAAGACCACCTATCTGGTTTTCACATAAGTTCCTTGGATAAGCTGGTGAATAAGCTCAAACATAGGGCCTGTTTACTGTTTTGGCATATAAATCAGTTAGTTTATTTTCTGAATAGGCTGATTATTTTAGGTTAGGAGTAGCTATATTTAGTTGTTTTAGAGTAGTTATAGTATAATTTAGTTGCTTTAATAGTTTGGTGGCTTATTGTTCTAGTTTGCTTATTCTAAAGTGCTTATCTCAATTCAGTTTACTGCTGACTCACAATTCTCACACATAAGCATCATATTTGATATTTTCATAGAACCGAATAAGATTTTAGAATTTTCCTGAATTTTTCATTAATTTTGGTCTTTGTTTAGTATTTTTCTTAATTAAAAGCAGCTTTTAATCCTTTTAAATAGCTTTAATTGCAAATAATTAAGAAAATGTTCTAAAAATAATTTTAAATTTTCCCAGTTTAAGAAAAATATAAAAAGCATAAAAGATATTTTTCCCTATTTTTCCCTTTTTATTTGGTATTTTTCACAATTTAAATTAGATTTAAATAGTTTTAAATTAGTAGAAAATAGAAAATTAATCGAAAAATAAAAATTTAGTTTTGAAAATTCTCTTTTGATATTTTAGATTTTTCCAAGTCATAATTTTATTTTTCTAGCTTTATTTCATATTTTCTTGTATTTTAGGTTATTATTTAATATTTAAAAATAGTTTTAATTAATAATAATTAGATAAATAGTTATAAAAATAATTTTCTTTTTCTAAATATTTTCTTTTATCATTAGGATTGTAAAATGTTATTTTCATATTTTTAGGATTTATATTGTGTAAGTTTCACTTTTCATTTATGCGTTACGTAGTTTTAATTGATTTTATAAAACATAAAATCAAAACATCATTTTAAATATAGTGATAGCGTTTATTTAATATTTTTATCTTTTATCTATCTTTAATTTGCATTTAAGCCCTTGTAGTTTATGTCCTTTTACGTAGTTATAATAATTCACAATCCCTTTTTACATTCAAATCTCCGATCACTATTCGTTTGGTGATCCATTGCACTATTTGGGACATAACGACCGGGAAACACTATACTCCCCGATCTTCATTGAGTTCGTGTCTTAACCGTTTTAAGTTTCTTACGGTCGGCCATTCACAAGTGGCCGGCTTGAGTGAGAAAAACTTGACGGTTTGGCACGGATCAACGACCTATTTGTGTTGTAATCAAACTCAGCCCAATCTCCGAATAAGCCACATTTGGCACATTATGCAACTTAACCCAAATTGGAACCGACGTTATCTCATCTTTTTTGAGCTTAGAATTAGGAACGAGACGAATTAACCACGGACCAGATTCCAAAACTTGTTCCATACCCTCTTACGTAGCGAATTGAAACAAGAAGAAACCATTATTTAACATAACCCGTTCCAAACCAAATTTTGCCCAAGTATTCTTCACATAATTCTCCACAATGGGAAACGCAAGTCTCTTACCAATAAAGTAACCATAAAGAGTATTAGTAAATCTAGATGAGACCTCATCAACAGCTTCTATTGGAATTCTGACGTTCGCCCCCTCAACACAATCCTCATTACGCATTTCAACAAGATTAACAGCCTTAGGTGCACTACGGGATTTAAATATAGACGCATAAGAAGACTTTGGACCCTTATTAATATTACTTCCTGAATGGGAAGTAGGAACATGACTATTAGGGCCTTGAGAAGTACCAGTAGATGTAGTGTTAGAAAGCTTGACACCCTTATTCGATTCACATACATTCGCCATGCAAGTATTCCCAACAGTAGGACTTTGCCCAACGACATCATGAGCAGTAGCAACATGGAAATTTAAACCTTGAGACGTACCAGTAGGAATGGTGGTAGAAGCAGCCCCATCCTTATTCGTTTGACAAGCATTCGCCATGCAAACATTTCCATCATCATGAACTTGCCCAACGACATCATGAGCAGAAAAATTACCCTTTACATGGGTCGTTCCACTCTCCTCAACAGTAGATGTGGTCATAGGAGCTGTACTATCAGACACAACATCATAAAACGTACCTTTTCCCATAGGATTATGGTTTGTTGAAGGAGCGACACGATGAGCTTTCTTGATGTCGATTTGAGTATAGGCGCGTCACCTGACAAACTTGAACCTCGACCCCATCGGAGCTATAGTAGAACCTTTAGTACCTTTGTTCTCCATAGACTTAGAAGAATCCAAACTAGACATTACGACGACAGAGATAAAAAAAAAAAAAAAAAAAAAAAAAAAAAAAAAAAAAAGCGGCGGAAAGACTGAGAATAGGAACATCACTAAAGCGAAACCACAAGAGGGTTTGTTACTTCATAATATATTATATCTCTCACATAATGAATAATGATTGACAATGAGCGAATAGATGAATTAAAACCAAGGTTAAACGACTAGCGAAACCCTAATCGATCCACGAACCCTAACGGCCAAAATCAAACGGCACCCAAATAAAAAGTCAATTAGGCGGATGTAATACAAAGATTAATCCAACAAAGTTGAAACGTTATAGGAGATTGGATCAAAATTGCGACGAGAAGCGATGAAGAGGAGGAAACACGAGATCGCCAATGTCGCCAAAGGTTTTATGGTTTTTTTTTTTTTTTTTTTGATCGACCAAAATTTAGTGCATCACCATTGACAATTTAGGGATAGGGTAGATATTGCATGGGATGTGCACCTCATACCCTCAAAGCACTCATATTAAAAGACTTTGACAGGGTATAAGCTGGCCCATTTTCTAACTTTCAAACTTAAGAAGTTTCAAAGATGAGAAATCATACTAGAGACCTAAATGGAAATTAGAAAAATTACAGCGTTAGTCCATGGTATCTACCAAATAACAACTTTAGTCCGTAAGTCGTTTTATTACACCACAGATACCTATTTTTGAAACCTGCACGCATTTAGTCCCTATTTTGGATGGGCGTTAGTTAAGTCCGTTAAGTATTTTGTTATTAGTCCTTCGTTAATAATTTTTGCACCGTTAGTCCTTATTTTTTAAAATATAGTTTTCCCAGTTAGTCCCTCCGTTAATAATAGTTATCGCTTGTATTTTTCGTTTTGTCCGTTTTTATCCGTTTTCGTTCGTTTTATCCGTTTTCCCGGGTTTTCGTTTTAAATCCAGTTTTACGTTTTATCCCTTTTAATACATTTTTATATGTTTCGTCCGTTTTTACGTTTTGTCCGTTTTTGTCGGTTTTTATCCGTTTTAATCGTTTTTACGTTTAATCCGTTTCGTCCGTTTTTACGTTTTCGCCCATTCTTTTCGTTTTATGCATTTTTATCCATTTTCGTTCGTTGTTTATTCGTTTCGCCGATTTTTAAGTTTTGTCCGTTTTTTCCGTTTTATTTTCGTTGTTTTACGTTTTTGTGCCGCTTTTTCCTTTTGCGTTCGTTTTATCCGTTTCGCCGTTTTATCTTTTTATCCTTTTGCGTTCGTTTTTTATCCGTTACCGTTTTTTACGTTTTGTTCTGCTTTTATCCGTTTTCGATTCGTTTTTCACAAAAATTCCAAAAAAATTGAATTTTTCACAAATTTGAAAAAAAATTCCAAAAATTTTGAAAAAATAAATTCGAAAAAATATTTTCGAAAAAAAATTTTGAATAAAAAAAAAAAAATTTTGAATAAATTTTTTTTCATATTTATATATATTTTTTTAAATCTTATGAAAAAAATTTGAATTTTTTTTAAATTTTCAATATGTCGAAATACTTTTTGTTTCAAAACTTTTTTTTCAATATGTCAAAATTTGAATATTTTTTCCAATTTTTATTTTGGAAATTTTTTCCAATTTTTTTCCTTTTGGAAAATTTTTTAATATGTTGAAATAGTACAAAAGCGAAGAAAAGCGGACAAAATGTAAGAAAAGCGGAAAAAGCGGATGAAACCGATAAAAGCATCGAAAACGGACAAAGCGTAAAAAGCGGACGAAAACATATAAAGCAGACAAAACGAAACAACGGGAAACGGAAAAGCGAACAAAAGCGGACAAAGCGTAAAAAGCGGCGGCGAATAAGCAACGAGCGAAACAGATAAAAAGAGAAAAACGTAAAAATGGGCGAAATAGTTAAAAAGCGACGGCGGTTAAGCGTAAAAATGATCAAAGCGGATAAAAGCGACAAAAGCGGATAAAAGCGGACGAAACATATAAAATGCAGGCGAAATGGATAAAGCGTAAAAAGCGGTCGAAGCGGATAAAAGCGACAAAACGGACAAAAACATAAAAGCGGACGAAAACATATAAAAGCAGGGCGAAAGGGATAAAAGCGTAAAAAAGGTCGAAACGGATAAAAGCAGACAAAAGCGGATAAAAGCGGACAAAAGCGTAAAAAAGCGGACGAAAACATATAAAAGCAGGGCGAAAGGATAAAAGCGTAAAAAGCGGAAAACGAAAAAAAAGCGTGGGAAAGCGGATAAAAGCGAGCAGCGGATAAAAGCGGACAAAGCGTAAAAATACGGCGATAACTATTATTAACGGAAGGACTAGCGGGAAAACTATATTTTAAAAATAAGGACTAACGGTGCAAAATTATCAACGAAGGACTAACGGTACGCAAAATACTTAACGGACTTAACTAACGCCCATCCAAAATAGGGACTAAATGTGTGCAAGGTTTTAAAAATAGGTATCTGTGGTGTAATAAAAACGACTTAGGGACTAAAGTTGTTATTTGGGGTATACCATAGGGACCAAACGTGTAATTTTTTCTGGAAATTATAGCAAAAATACTACACATTTCAGGCTGGTGGTTGCTGGAGAACATCATAAGCATTTCTTGTTAAAGCGAAAAAGGTCAACGACATTTCTTGTTTTGGCCACATTGGCGTCTCGTTCAAGATGGTCACCGAATGGATGCCTACCACAAGTGATGCCGTGAAGAGAACACAACCTAAACTAAACAAATCTCGCACGTGTTTGGCGTCCAAGAAGAAGTTGCTCAGCGCCGCCGTCCGAACTTCGGAACTGATGCAATAAATCCATGCCATGATATATTCGGTTTAAGCGATAAAGGCGAGTGTGTAATCACTTCTTTCGCATAAACTATAGTTAGTTTGTTAGGTCATGTTGGTATTAGCTTGCACTAGATGACTAGATTAAAGATATATTGATATATTCGCTCCATTGTTTGAGTTATTTGACACTCGCATAGTTCAATCTTAGTGTTTTGTTGTTTAAGCCAAAAGCACGGACTATTTATCAAAAGTAGAAATCCTCCAATTATGCAAAATAAAACAATCTAAAGAAACATCATGACACGGATGGTTGGGTTGGGTTAGGTCTTGGATGACAATTTTGTAATACTTTTACAATTTTTTTTTTTTTTTTTTTTTTGATCGACCAAAATTTAGTGCATCACCATTGACAATTTAGAGATAGGGTAGATATTGCATGAGATGTACTCATACCCCAAAGCACTCATATTAAAAGACTTTGACGGGGTATAAGTGGCCCATTTTCTAACTTTCAAACTTAAGAAGTTTCAAAAGATGAGAAATCATACTAGAGACCTAAATGGAAATTATTGCAAAAATACTACATATTTCATTTGGTGGTTCTTTGGAGAACATCATAAGCATTTCTTGTTAAGCGAAAAAGGTCAACAACATTTCTTGTTTTTGGCCACATTGACGTCTCGTTCAAGATGGTCACCAAATGGATGCCTACCACAAGTGATGCGGAGAAGAGAACACGACCTAAACTAAACAAATCTACTACACGTGTTTGGCGTCGAGAAGAAGTTGCTCGGCGCACGCCATCCCGAACTTGTGTTGGATCAATTTACGTAGGGATGCATTTAAAAATCTCATCTTTGTGGATCCATTAGTTATTGGGTTAGAATTTGGGGCTTTGGCTAAGAGGGCTTTGAATCGAAAATGGGATTTTGGAATTGTGTCAATATTTGTTAGTTCTTTGATTTCATTTGGTAGTTGGCGGCTGAATTTTGGATTTCGGGTTTGCTCGTTGATTTTTGTTTTGAGTTTGGAATAATCAGTTATGGTGGAGCTATTTGATGACTGTAATTCTTATTGGATAAGTGGGTCGTTGGTATTATTATCCGTATCATATTTGGGGCGTTTGAATTATCAGAGGCCGTTCGTCAAGTTATTTATTAACTTGAATTTGTTTGATACGGATAATAAGTTTGAAGTTGGACCGTAAAACTTATCAATAAGTGGGTCATTAGAATTTGAATTTGGTATTAGCATTTGAAGATCGATTTGGTGTTTGAAGACTTAATTCAAGTCGTTTGAAGTTTGTTCGATCGTTTGGAATTTGTCAGTTTGAAAATTTGGATCTTCGTTTGTCGGGCTTTTGAAGTTTGTTGCCTGAATTTGATTGTCACTGGTGAAGATCGTTTGAGCCGTTTTGTTTGTTTGGTTAACCAAGTTTGAATTTGTCGGTTAACATTTGATTGTTCGTTTTGAAGTTATCGGCATTTGTTCTGGATCGATTTTGTTTCGGATAGCTTTTGGGAATCGATCGTTTGATTTGAAATTGGCTAGTATCTCTAGCCTTTGGAACTTGGAATTAGATATGGTGTTACTTAGGAGTTGAACTCAAGGTGGAGATTGTTAGATATTGTGACTTCACCACCTAAGGGTAGTTTAGTAATTTTGGTCTAAAAGATATTTACTAAGAATAATCTAGAAATAAGCTAGATACTTTGGTAGAATAATCTAGAATAAGCTAGATATTAGCATAGGAAAATCTAAGATATTTGTATTAGAATCTTACAGAATCCAATAAGCCCTAGTATAAATAAGGGCTTATCCCCATTTGTAATCATCTATTTTGTACACTACTACTCATCTTGTATCCTTTGATTTGTAATACAAGAAACTTTTGTCTGATCTCCATTTGTTTTGCTACTGATTATTCCTGATTATTCTCTCCTGATCCTAACAATTGTTTCATGTAAATATGAATGCAACTATCTATCAATTCTGGAATACAATTGCAATTGAAGCCTATCCATCCACACCTAATTAATTCAGATGTAAATGGGTAATGCCATAACAATTTGTAACCTCAGACATGAATGTACATACAAGATAAAAGTAAATTTTGGTAAATACATATAACCCGATGCACAGATTTCATTCTCTTATCCCTTATAGGATATGGTATCCCTTATAGCATAATTATCAATATGACATTATGAGATGAGTCTGGTGAATAAACTGAGATGCCACAACAGCTTTCAGATATAACTAAAAAGACCAACCGTATATTAATGATACTGATTAGTATCGCAGAGCACATAATACCGAAAGACTGTCAGTGGTGTATCTATTGAACATCATTAACTTTGAAGTCGTCATGGAAGACCTTGACTCATCCAGTGATGGGCAAGCTTGACTCAGGTTGGAATGCTAGATGTGCTATCAACTCCTTAGGGATCACATCCGCTGGCTAGAAGGCCTAAAAGCTTGACTCATCCAGTGATGGGCAAGCTTTGCATGGATCCCACATATTAGTTGGACTAGGTTCCAGATACATGATTATTCAAAAATGTAGACTAGAAATAAGAGCAAACAGCTATTACAAAAAATTATTAAGCGCAAATAGGCGACAGATGTCTAATTAGCTCTTCAAGTATCTTATCAAAACCTAGTCATCTATACAGCAGGGTGTAGGAGAGTTAATACCTTCTCAAAACCTATCTACACTCTTGTGACACACAGAGATCACTTTAAACCTACTTACACTTGTCAATGTGTTTCCTGAAAGTCCAAAGGTAATTGAAGTTCAACAAAAAAAAGCTTATGAACATTTGTTGTCTACGTGACTATATGTGATGCAGCTTTGGTTAGCATGTCTATAGTCTCGGATCGAATGATCCTTTAATGGAAAGAGCGAGTGAAGTACTTTATATGATCAACAAAGCGGGATCCTCAACATGTAGGTGCCCCATACTAACTTACTCTCAAGTCTCAATCTCTTATAATATCGCTTACAATGATCATATTTGATCATTCGACTTCTAATACTTTACGTTTCTATGGTTTTCAAATGCAGCAGCATCAACAACAGCAAGTCATGTAATCCAACTACATCATTTCTATGATTATATAAATGTAAAACATGTAGGGCAGACTTCTATCATTTGTCCTGCCCACCTCACCCTCAAATAGCTTAAAATTCCTACATTAGTACAAATTAGCAGATGCACCACTAGGGGTTATGGGCTTATGGCCACAAATCAAAATGATCAGTGTTGAATGTCACAAAAACTTACCACTTGGCTGCTATTTGTGTGAACATGCAATTTCCAATCGTTCCGATGTCGACAAAATAATTGCCTTCGGACGCAGATGCAATTTCCTTATCGTTGGTGTGGTTGATAGGAGTTTGGTATGAAGAGTAAATTGGTGACCCTGTTGGAAACGACCAAATATTCTTCCCAGAATCACGATACACCAAACTGATTGTACCATCCAAGGTAACACCAACAGCAGTGTCTTTTACTCTTCAGAGAGAAATATGTGAGTGTCCGAAAAGCATCATGTGATTCATGTCTAATGATATTTAAAAAAAAAAAAAAAAAAAAAAAAAATCATTAATTGATTAATCGGATGAATCAGTACACATCAAAGTAAAATAGGCAACATTTATCGCTAATGAGATAAATGAATCATGAATTTTCCTGCAAAGGTTTTATCCAGCATGTCGCTGATGCAACTCAAGTATTAAATCAATCAAGGACTTAGCATAATCCCAACATCACAGATTTGCAAATATCAAATGCAGGGCACTCAGCTTATGTGTGGACATGTTATCTTGGTAAATGTGGCACAAGCCTGAACGTGGAACCATAACTAGTCACCTAACCAGAAGCAGATATTAACTATAAGGTAGTAAATGACTTTGAGACCATATTACTTGTAGTTCCAGTGCAGACCATACACGAAATTATGTCAAAGTAAGAAACTGTAACCATTGTCCTTATACTTTAATTTGTGTAAAATTGCTCATTCTAGTGTACATTAGTGGTATTTCTGTGAATTCACATGTGTAATGGTTACAATGTCTATGCCACACTATCATAATTAATTACTTATGTGTATTTTTAACCCTATCATACCTTACCATCAACCTCAACTAAACCATCCATCCTCTCTATCCAACAAATCCGAGTAAACACGACTTATCTAAGCAAGATGGAACTAAAAATTAAGTCAAGTTATCCCCGTGATGGTGAGGACATGTAGCAAAATGTGAGGTCTCAGCTGTCCCCATGTCCCTTTTATTCACGCGATTTACCTCACAGATATCAGTCTGAGTGAGGGGGTGTTTGTTTCGGTTTATACAGCCGGCTTATAACTTATTTGATATTGTGCTTATGTTTCATAAGCTCACTTTTTGTGGCTTATTTTGAATCGTTTCGGCTTATATAAATTTCTTATGTTATAACAAGCTTATATAAGCCAAAAAGCTCCAATATAAACCACAAAAAGTGAGCTTATGAAACATAAGCACAAAACCAAATAAGCCATAAGCCGGCTATATAAGCCGAAACAAACACCCCCTGAGCCCCTCCGGTTTCCAAATATTAAGCCAAGTTGAACATATAAATATTACCTCTGGAACCATAAATACAACTTAATTATTAAATAAAAGCTAATATTAGCAGACAAACAAAACATTTCAACTAAAAATCATCAAAATGCACTACATTATACAAAAAACATGCAAGTTTCAATACAGTGCATCAAAATTAACTAAAAAAAAAAAAAAAACTTACTCAGGTGTAGAAGAAGAAGAAGATAAACAGCACGGCAGCCAATCTTTAGGTGGACTAACTCCACAAGATCGAACTCTATCATCACAATTATGTAATACCTGATATATTTCTACCTTATAATACAGTTATAAATATCACAACAAATTTTAATAGCACCATGAGATTCAAACCCAAAAAAAAATTAGAATCCACAGGATTTTAAAAAAAAGAACAGTACCACAATCACTTCACACCAACTAAGAATACCCGCCCTGTCATCCAATTCAACAAGGGTGCAATCACTCTAGTGAACAAATGGAAGCTGATAAAGATATAGTTGGCCCATTAAGGGAGTTGAAAGAAAAGTTGCACAGATCATTTAAATTTCAATAATAGTTGATTAAAAACAAAAGCTAAAAAGGTGCAACGTGTCTGCATCAACATACAAAATATGGAACAAAGGTTTTTGAGTACATCACAAGAAAACCTTGGAACAACTTCAAACATGAAGATTATAGGAGTTCAAAAAACTAATTTTCAAACACTCTGAATTACACAAACTATAATATTATAAACCATAATCAATCAACCAGCTCCTTGTCAACCTTAATCCCCATAGAGTTAGCGGTACCTATAATGGACTTAGAAATGGCCTCCAACGACATATACTGACAATACGGATCAGCTTGCTTCACTTTGGCAATTTCATAAATATGCTTCAAAGTCAAAGTGGATGCCACCACATGTCCAGCTCGACCACTCCCAGATTCAATCCCAGCCGCCTTTTTTAAAAACCAAGTAACAGAAGGAGACCGAACACTCAACTCAAACGTATTATCCTTAAAAACGGTAACAGTAGCAGCAATAGGCGCATCCGGTTTATACTTTTGCGTACGAGCATTGAAGTCCTTGCAGAATGCCATTAGGTTAACCTTGTATTGACCGACTGCCGGACCTACGGGTGGCCCGGGCTTTGCTTGCCCAGCTGGGATGGTTAGACGGACTGTTGCAGCAACTGGTCGACGCGTTAAAATTTCTTTTAGTGAGGCCATTCTTAGCTTGTATCAATTACCTTCATACCAACAATAAACATACTTAACTAATGTTATGATGTGCTAAAAAAAATTAATTAAAAAAAATCAAAAATGATAAAACCCTAAACCCTAAAACAATAAAACATAAGTTGAAGAAGAAAATAAACAAACATAGATATCATACCTTAAAATGATGGGATCGAAATGGGGTGAAGATTGTTACCGGATTTGAGAACTTCCTTTTTCTTTTCTTTTTTTTTTTTTTTGGTTAAGGGAGATGATTAACGGGTTTTTCTTGCATTGGCCCATTGGGCTCTTCTTTCAAATGTCAAAATCTGTTTGAAAACACATTTATGTTATGGGCTTCTCACTACAATGGGGTGTTCACGGATTGGTAATATCACGAGAATCGCAAAGCTTAACCGAATCAAAATAATCGAATCGAATTCATAATAGAATCGAATTGGTCAAAACCGAACCGAACCGAACTAAATATTTGGTTATCGGTTTGGATATAGTTTAACGAAACCGAAAACCGAATTCATATAAAATATATATTTTTCTATGTATATATATGAAAAAAAATCACTAAAACTCTTTTTAGTATAAATATAACATGATTTAAGTTTGAAAAAATATTTTGTGCTAAAAATATATATAATTAAATAAAAAATAATTAAAATTATGTAATTCGGGTTATTCGGTTCGGTTTTCGGTTATAGGGGTTCGGTTTTCGGTTGTTCGGTTCGGTTTTCGGTTCGGTTGAATCAAATTTAAATTTGGTTCGGTTCGGTTTTCGGTTATACCCAGAAAAAAATTAACCGAACTAACCGAACCGAATAAACCGAATAACCCGATAACCGAACCGATGAACACCCCTAACAATGTACAATCTAAAAAAATGATGAGATTAAATTAAGTTGGAGTTTTTTCATCGTTTTATTTCACTTTTGTAAATTTTTAGCTATGAGTATATATGAAAAAGATTATTTGTGTTAAACCTTTTATATGAAAAGATTATTTTGTAAATTAAGTTGGAGTTTTTCCATCGTTTTATTTGATTTTTGTATATTTTTAGCTATGAGTATATATGAAAAGATTATTTGTGTCAAACTTTTGTATAGAACTGAAAGCTATAACACATCCAATTCACTTTGTTTAGTTGCCTCTGTGACACAAAACTTTTTTTTATAAGTATTGATTTAGTTATATTCCACGTGGTACGCTAATGTTAAAATGTCACTGCACCTATGGTATGGAGCCATCACAACCTGTTGAGGCTTTTTTAACAATTGGTTATGAATCAAAATGGGTAGTTTATTTGTATGCCGAACATTTTGATGATGATGCTATAGATATTAGGGACCATGCAGAATCCATTACTGTTGATTTGGGAAATGAATCTAGTGATGCTTTTGTTCTAGTGATGAAGAAGATTTAGGTGATGTGGAATTATTTCATGAAGGTGATGAAAACATAGAAATTAATATTGTGTCTACCAAAGACCCTTTTCTTAACAAATTGTGTTCTAATAGTGGTCACTTTAGAGATTTCCTTGATAAACCTGTCAATGTAAGTTCAATAGAAGTGTTTGTTGTTCCCTATTCACTATATTATAAAAACAGTTTAAATAATGTAAACAAACTAATAGTGAATCAATGACTGAAAGATGTAAGTAAAACACAGATTAATTTTCAACATCATATTCTTATTAGAAATGAATCAAAAGAATCGTTACCTAGTACTTGCGAACAATACTAGGGATTGAAATGACAAAGTGTTGTAACTCCTCACTAAGCTCGGGCTAAGTCCGAGCACAACTACACGGAACCATTTGAGCTATCTCATGGACACGGTTGTATTTGGAGGTGAAAGATGGCTTATGTGTGTGTGTTTTACAATTGACAAGCTTTTCTTTCACTCCATCTCTTATGCTATTTATACAAGTATGAGTTTTAACTCTTTCCTAAGTGACAAGCGACTATTTTGGAAGACAAAATCTTGATGTATTTTGTCTCACATTCTAAAGACTATATTAGGTAAAGGGACCAAGTCACTTTCTTCATGTCGATACTACTAAAGGGAAACTTTCGGGATAAGTACTCTGCCTTATTCGTTTCCAACGAACTGCTTTATATCGCCCATTCTTGATCTTCATAGTCTTGATCTTGGCTTTAGTTTGTCTTGATTGCAAGTAGTTGGTGAGAGTTTAGGGATTGGTGAGTTATTGTCATCACTCACCGAATCCACCATCTTCTTCTTGACTCAATCTTCACCCTTTAAGTTCCGCCTTCGGGTGGAGAGACTTGTTCGTCGTCTCTTCGAGTATCACGAAGATGGCTTCTCGAGACTATGCACTCGGTGACTGTTAGTGTTTAACGATATAACTACTTAGGGTATTTTCTATTCAAATCCTTGACTTAAGGGGTTTGGGTATTCTTGAACCCATGATTGGTGCAAAACCGTCAAGTTTTCTCACGCGAGCTAGCTTGACTTGTGAATGGCTAACCGTAAGGAACTTAAAACGACTCACACACCAAATGCAATTTAGATCGAGGAGAATACGGTGGATTCCGGGTCGTTAAGTCCCACGGAGGATGTGGTGTTTAACACAATCGGATGTCGAATAACCGCAAGGATAGTGATCGATAAGGATTTTGAGTTATTTTATAAATTACAGGGCTTAAATGCAAATTAAAGGAAATTAAAAGATAAAAATATTAAATAAACGCTATCACTATTTTTAAAGCGATGTTTTGATTTTATGTTTTATAAAAGCGAATTAAAAACTACGTGACGTCTGAAATAAAAGCGTGAAACTTACACAATATTAATCCTAAAAATATGAAAATGATATTTTTACAAACCTAATGATATAAGAAAATTTTAAGAAAAAGAAAATTATTTTTATAACTATTTATCTAATTATTATTAATTAAAAACTAATTTTAACTATTTAATAATAACCTAAATTACAAGAAAATAGGAAATAAACCTAGAAAAATAAAATTAAGACTTGGAAAAATCTAAAATAACAAAAGAGAATTTTCAAAACTATTTTTGTATTTTTCTGATTATTTTTCTATTTTTTATGGATTTTAAACTATTTAAAACTAATTAAATTACTAAAAATTACAAAATAAACTATGAAAAATCTGGAAAAATGATTTTTTTACTTTTTATATTTATCTTATCTTAAGAAAAATGAAAAATTATTTTTTTGAACTTTTTCTGAATTAATTCTATTAAAAGCTATTTAAAATGGCCTAAAAACTGTTTTTAATTAAGAAAAATAGCAAACAGTGTTGGAAAATTATGAAAATTTCAGGAAAAGTCTAATTTAATCTATAGAATCTAAGAAAAATAGAAAAACATGTGCTTGTTTGGTGCAAATTGAAACTGCAGTTGTAAGTGCTAATTAATAAGCACTTTGAATAAGCCAAACACCACAATAAGCTACCAACTTAACACAGAAGCTATGAAATGCTAAAAGTACTTTGAAACAACAAATTACAAATGACCTTGACCTCTGAATTGCAGCGCTTGTGATTTGATTGATTTGAGTTTATGTGCAAAACAGATTTGGGGTCAACTTGCGGTGAAATAATAAGCTACTAAATAAGCTAGAAATCAAAAAGCAGTTGGAACCCGACCTAGAACTGGTGACTACTAATGAACCAAAAATCATACGGATGAGCTCGATGAGCTTAGTACAGAACCTAGCAATAGCCGAGAAAACTCGGCTTTGGTCGAGTTAATGAGAGTGGCAAATAAGCCACGCTTGGTGAGCTTTTAGAGCTTTACAAAATTGCTAAAATTATGCAAAAATCATCATAAGAAACTTAACAGTTGAACTTTTAAAACCCCAAGTTTCATGTGATTTGGTCCAAGAATGAACCCAAGAAAAATCCTTCTAGTTGGGCCAAAGCAGACTTTTTCATGTATAGTTGACTTTTGACAGATTTAGAAACTTGACTTTTATGAACTTTGAAACTGATTTATAGGTTGAATGTGATGTTATATGATAAAATGGAACTACAACAAGCTTTGTTTATGAGTTTTAAACACAAAACAAGAGTTTGGCTTTGCAAAATTCCAACAGTTGAGTATTTAAGATAGGTTAAATGTAATTTTGACTTTTGTTGTATGTAGGTGCAGTTTTTAAAACAGATATGAACCAATATGAACTAAACAAACCTAAAACAACAAGATTTAATCACTGAATAAGCTTTGAACACAGATAAAGCAACAAATCCAAACACGCCTTTTGAAACCGATTTGATGCTAAAGCGAGTAAACCACCGAACTAGCACAATCAATGCTTGATATAACTTAAGTTACACTAATCACCACTATTAAAACAGGTTTGAAGCTATTGATGACCAGGGTTTAAACACAAACACAAACTGCAACTTTTAAGAAAAACTGAAAATGAGAGTATCAACTTACAAGGGTCCCAGCTGTGGTTGCAGCTTAAACCAGACCATACACTACCCTATACTAAGCTAATTCCAACCCAATTCCATCTCTGCAACACCCATTATCCAATTTCAACTTGCTTGAACCAAAATTCCTTCCCTGTTGACTTTTATTGACCATCAAACCATTATGCTTGAAACTGCATTCCAAGCTTATCTAAAGCTATAATAAGCTTGAATAAGCTTGTTTGACTATTAAATAAGCTTATTGAAGCTTGGTAACAAGAGTTTGAATTGGAAATTTTCAACGAGAAGCTCAAAACATGAAATGTGAATAAAGACTTGAAATGAGACTTGATAATAGTTTTCATACACTTAAACAACTTAATTTTATATATTGAAACAAAGGATTACAACTTATAGCTTAATTTAAAACATGAAAATAAAATCGACATACAAAAATTTAAAAACTAAAAACTTGCTTCTTCTCTATCTCCTCCTTCTTTATGCTCCAAATCACTTCCACGTGTCCTTACGAGTATCCCACCTCTTTATTTGCCAATGGGTGAGTTTAGTGGATTTTGGCTACTTGATCAAAATGGCGGGAAAAGGCGGTTTGACTTGTAGAGCTCGAAACTAGCACTAGGGGTGGCATTTATTGTGGGGGTTGATGATGATGAGGTGGTGGAAAGGGTTGAGTATTTGGAGAAGGGAGCGAAAGTGGTTCTCGAGGCAGTGTGGAAGGGATAAATAGTGGGGCGCGCTTTTTTTGCAACTTTTGACTTATTTGACCAAAGGTCCAAAATAAGGAGGTCAAGGGTTAAGGCAGGGGTCAAAATGCAAATGGCAGGGTCAAAAGGTGTAAAGGGTCATGGTTTAAGGTTTAGTATTACAAGGATTATTTTGTAATTTCTGAAATTAGGAGGACCATTTCTGCCAATATACCAAAGTTAACACAAGGACTAAAACTGACAAACTTCAATAGTACAAGGACCAATTTTGACATTTTCAATTTTTCCAAGGACTATTTGTGACAATTTCAAAACTTGAGGGACCTTTTCGCCAATTGACAAAGATTTATTCAAGGACCATTTTGACAACTTAGAATATTCCGGGGACCTTGAATAACATTTTTCTTTATTTTGTTTTACCGAGGACTGTTTTGACAACTTTTGAAACTTGGGGACTAAAGCGCCAATTATGCAAACTTTATCGTTTTTCACCGATTTTGATATTTTGCATTTAAAACATATAAAACACTTATTTGTGATATTTTTATCATTTTGATGCATTTAAAGTGTTTTCGGATATTTTTGCAGTTTAATTTGTACAAAATGATGAGTATTTACACACTCATCAATCCCCTTACTAAGATATTGCTAGTCCCTAGCAATGTTTTGAAAAAATTTAATGGATTTGAATCTCTTTACCAAAAGCCATTACTACGGGTAGCCAAATGTTTCGTTCAAGTAAGAACCTTGGTACACCGATAACCAAATGATTTTGAGCAAATCACCGACCCAACGGATTTGATTTGTCTTTACGGAAGCCGTTGCTACGGACTAGCCAACTCTTAGATAAATTATCGTATTATCTTTGGTGGTGATTACCAATTATGGTTTTCCAAGCGCCTTTACCACAAGCCATAAACTTGCGGGCTAGCCAACTCTTCACTTTTAAGGATATGGTGGTGAATACCATACAATTTTGGGCAAATTGCAAGCCGTCAACGGTTTGAGATATCTTTACCAAGAGCCGTTTGCTCTGGATTAGCCAATCCTTTTGTTTATTAGACAAGGCGGATGATAACCACAATCTGAGTATGTGCAAAACACTTACTCCAAAAAATTTTGGCCAAAATGGGGAATTGGGCGGTATAATTACATGATAAAATTCGTGAGAATTCCCCACATAGAAATGAATATTGCCCTCAATATTCAAAGTACGGTTGTTATGCCGAAACATAGAGCGTAAAAGGGAAATAATACTACCATTATTTAGCAAGGATTTTTTTTTTTTTTTTTTTTTTTTTTTGAAACTCTTATATATACACAACATGTGGGCAACTCCCCCACTAGGGTGGTAGAAAGTAGAAAGAAGAAGCTAAGCATCAAGTTTTGTCACACAAGCTAGCCACTTGTGAATGGCTAACCGTAACAAACTTCGTGATTTCGAAATATGGGTGAAAACCCATATGGCATCTATTTTTGATTCCCGAGTCGCTAGCTTGACTCGATCCCCGCATTCATTGGTTCATGGGGAAAGTTTGTAGATCCGGGACAATCACAGGAGGAATGTCCTCTCCAAAGTAATGCTTCAACCGATGACCATTCACTTTAAAGTTTGGACCATCGGGTTGAGATAACTCAATGGTTCCATATGGAAATACTTTAGTGATGGTGAATGGTCCAGACCAGTGGATTTTAGCTTTCGAGAAAATCTTCAATCTTGAATTGAAAAGAAGGACTCGATCACCAACGTTGAAAACGCGGTTCTTGATTTTAGAGTCATGAATCTTCTTTGTCTTTTCTTTGTAGATCAAAGAGTTCTCGTATGCTTGATCACGGAGTTCATTTAATTCATTCATTTGAACTTTCCGGTGATCACCGGTGATCGAATATCGAAATTGGCATGTTTCAAGGCCCAAGTATGCCTTGTGCTCAAGCTCAACCGGCAGATGACATGCCTTCCGTATACAAGCTTGTATGGAGTACACCCGATGGGTGTTTATAAATTGCACGGAAGGCCCAGTCGTCATCTAGCTTATCCGACCAAGAGGCACGGTTTTCGCCAACCGTCCTCTCAAGAATTCTTTAATCCCCGGTTGGAAACTTCCACTTGCCCACTAGTTTGGGGTGGTACAGCAGAGAGGCGGTGAGTTACACCATACTTATGCATGACTCTTTCAAGCGGTCATTGCAAATCGTACCACGATCATCGATTATGGCTCGTGGAGTTCCAAACCTAGCAAAGAGATTTCAAGAATTTCACAACAACTCGGGCATCATTGGTATGCAAAGCCTTAGCTTCAACCCATTTTGACAAGTAGTCAACGGCCACGAGTATGTACTTATTACCACGAGAAGAAGGAAATGGCCCCGTAAAGTCAATGCCCGGATGTCAAAATCTCACACACTTGAATGGCGTTTTGCGGCATTTCATTTCTTTGTGAGATATTCCGTGACGTTGACAAGCGTCACAAGCTTTGACAAATCGTGGGCATCCTTATAAATCGTGGGCAAGAGAATCCGGAATCAAACACCTTTTGGCGGTGTAGTTTGGACTATGATGGCCCCGGTGGGTCAAAGATGGCAAGCTTTGAGAATGTCAAGAGCTTCTTGTCCATAAACACATCGCTGATGACTTGATCCGCGCAAATTTTGAACAAGTAGGGTCGTCCCGAGTAATGTTTACATCTTTAAAGAATTTGTTTTTACGTTGGGACGACATCCCTTTCACTATGAAGTTACCCGCATGGTAATTTGCAAAGTCGGCAAACCATGGGGTGAAGAGTCTCCACGAAAAGAAACCGCATTGAGTGTCTCGAGAGGAAATGTTTCATTTATTTCCTTTTTCTCGAAAACATCTTGGTGAGGGTTCTCTAATCGGACAGATGATCGTGACGGGTTCTCGGCTCCTTTTTATCACGTATAATGATATCAAATTCTTGCGGAGGAGAACCCAGCGGAGCAATCTCGGCTTTGCATCTTGTTTTGCAAAGAGATATTTGAGAGCCGAGTGATCCGTATACACCATGCATTTGGTCAAGATGGGGTATGGCGAAATTTCTCAACGCATACACCATGCCTAATAATTCTTTCTCTGTAGTGGTGTAATGGGTGCGAGCTTGATCATAGTTTTGCTTGCGTAGTGGATAGGTGAAAATGCTTAGTTTTGCGTTGCCCCAAGACCGCACCGATAGCAAAATCACTTGCATCGCACATGAGCTCAAAGGGTAAATCGATCGGGCAACTAGAATGGGTGCTTAGTAGCTTTTTCTTCAATGTTTCAAAAGCTTCGACGCACTCGTGAGAGAAGATAAAAGGAGCTTCTTTTTCAAGAAGATGGGTCATAGTCGAGCGATTTTAGAAAAATCTGTATGAATCTACGATAAAACCCGGCATGACCAAGAAAACTCCTAATACCTTTGCGGTAGTAGGATGAGGCGGTTAGCAATAACATCAACTTTGCTCTATCTACCTCAATCCGTTTTTGAAATCTTATGGCCAAGGACTATGCCTTCTTTGACCATAAAGTGGCTCTTCTCCCAATTTAGGCAGAGATTGGTGTCTTCACACCGCTTTAGCATTTTGTCTAAATGGGAGACATGTCTGAAATGAGTCCCCAATGATGAAAAGTCATCCATAAAGACCTCCATTGTTTCCCCGATCATGTCGTGGAATATGGCCATCATACATCGTTGGAGCGTGCGGAGCGTTACATAAGCCAAAAGGCATCGTTTGTAGGCAAAAGTTCCGTATGGGCGGTGAATGTGGTCTTCTCTTGATCACGTGGATCAATGGGGATCTGAAAGTAACGAGAAACCATCAAGGAAACAATAGTACTCATTCCGCTAATCTCTCAAGCATCCGGTCCATGAAGGGTAGAGGAAAATGGTCTTTACTGGTGGCGTCATTCAACTTACGATAGTCAATACACACACGCCATCCGTAACCGGCCGAGTTGGAATTAACTCGTTTTCTTCATTCGTGACAACAGTTATGCCACCCTTTTTAGGAACACAATGAATCGGGCTAACCCAAGGACTATCGAGATTGGGTAAATCAATCCTTCATCAAGAAGTTTGATAACCTCTGTTTGATAACATCATGGATTTTGGATTTACTCTTCTCGATGTTGAACTGCTGGTTTGAAGTCATCCTCCATCAAGATTTTGTGAGTACAAAATTCGGGGTTGATACCCTTAATGTCGGAGAGTTTCAAGCAATTGCTTGCTTGTGTGACTTCAAGACCTTTATGAGAGCGATCTTTTCATCTTTACTTAAATCTCGAGCAATAATGACGGGTAATTTATCATCACCTTCAAGAAATGCATACTCAAGATGAGGTGGTAAGTCCTTAAGTTCGACTTGAAATTCTTGAGTTTTCTCAACCGACTTGACTTCCTTGTTATGAAGTTTGACGGGAGGAGAGGAGGAGAAGTGTCTGATTTAACAACTTCTCAAGAGTAAGAATATCTCCTCGGATTAATCTCATAGTGATTAATCTCTTAGGAATTGCATCACTAGTATGAGGGGTTGATGAGTGATCATCTTTAAGCAATTTCTCAATGAGAAGTATGTCCCCTCGATGTCAATTGGGCGTGATCAATTTCCATGGAGCAGAATCACTAGCCAAGTATGCTTCAATCTCTTCCAAGATGAAGTCGCTTTCCTCAAATGGGTGAGAAGGAGTAGAATTGGCTATGATAGGTTGAGAAGATGTGGTGGGATCCCTACTCGCGAATTATGAGAATAACCAAGAACTTCTTGAGTACTCTTGAAGCAACATCAATGATATCTATTCGGTTAACCGACTCGGAATCATAGTTTGCGGAGTACCTCAAGTTTGATCAAGGTTAAAGGTGATGACTTCATTAGCAACACGTAATGTGATTTCTTGCTCAAATACATCAATGAGAGCACGGCCCGTTCTCGTGAATCCTCTTCCAACAATGAGAGGAACCAGCGGATCGACATCGAAATCAACAACTACAAAGTCGGTGGAAAATGGAACTTTCCTACTTTCACAAATCGTCCTCGGCAATTCCAAGAGGACGAGATATTATACGATCCGCAAGCTCGAGAGTCATGCATGTAGGAGTAAGATCAGGAAGAAAGTTTCTTCCATCTTGAATGAGGCATCGGGTTTATGCTTGCACCAAGATCGGCTAAGGCAAAGCATTCAACCATTCACGAAATACACAAGGTAAGAGGAACTTTCCGGGATCTCCAAGCTTCTCGGGAAGCTTCTTCAAGATAACGCAGCAGCGGTTCTCGTTCGAAGGAGTTTTAGCCATTTCAAACGACTTTTCCTTGTTGCTTAACATGTGTTTGAGAGTTGATGCAAACTTGGGCATCAACATGATAGCATCCATGAAGCTTATGTCAAATGAAGTTCTTGGAAAATTTGAAAGAATTTTTCCATTTGTTGACTAGCTTTCTCGCGAGCTTTTGCTCATGTAAGCGTGATGGGTAAGGAATAGAAGATTTGGATTTGGTATTTTCAATGGGAGCTACAGGAGGTTCAAAACAACTCTGGATTGGATTTTGGTTTCGGACAACACGAGGATGGACATTCTTGGTACTTCCGTTATTAGTAGGAAGTTCCTTGTCCTTTAATCGCCTCGGGTTCACTTTCCACTACCTTCGGAGAGAAGAAGAAGAGGTAGTAGGAATAGCGGGTCCATCATATGAAGTACCACTTACGGTTGTGATCGCCTTTGCATCGCCCCTCGGATTAGCGATCGTGTTGCTAGGTAAAGTACACGAGCCCGAGGGTCGATCATTTAAAGACTTCTTTAATTCAATGATCCGACCGACCAACAACTGTTTGTCTCCTCTTGAGTCTTCATGAATTGCTTTAAAAGCTCATCGGATGTTGACACGGAGGAGGTGGAGGGATAATTTGAGGCCGTATGTTACGGTGATAGCGAGAATTCCCTTGATTAGGATTCATATTCCACGAAATTGATTCCCTCGATTGTAAGTGTTTTGATTAAGATTTCCTTGATGTTGGAAACCTTGATTGGGTCCGGAATAGAAATTACCTTGGTTTTGATAACCTTGGTTCATTCTTGGTTGGTTACGATTCGGTTAGGATTCAGTTGAAACCGGGTGGTGCACGATAAGTGTTAGCTCGGTAGTTTGGTTCATTTTGAGGACGGTATTGATTACCTCCTTGATTTGAAGTACCGGCTATAGCATTAGCTTCAAACGGACTACCATCGGTGGCGATCAGATTGTAGTATGCATGAGGACCACCACAAGTAACACAAACTTCAACTTTCTTCACTTCACCATATGATGGTGCTTGTGTGAAAGTGACTTTCTTTGGTTAGCAAGAACTAAAGCTCGAACAATATCCGTGAGTTTGTCAATCTTAGCATCGGTGCTAGATGTACTCACGGGAGATGAAAATAGAAGGTCCGACATTAGACTCGATTATGATATGTCTTTGTGCGGAAAGGACGGACTGGGACTTGTTTTCAATTATTTGCAAGGCTTCTTTGTGGTCTTGCTCAAGAAATTACCTCCCGGAGGCATTCAAAGAGTCTTGATTAGTCCGGTTCGGACCATCATATTCCTATGGTAGACCCCAAACACATCCCACATCGGTCCTAGATTCACCATTTGCACCCATAGCGGTATCCTCATCACAAGAACTCGGCATATGAGCCGGAATAGCATCCACTAAAAGGTGGTCATGCGTAATAGAGGCTCGTTACAATCAATGACCCGCTTTAACCGCTTCATACTATCGGATAATACGTTGTTATGTTGCGCCAAATCAACCTCATGTGCACTATCCACATCAAGAGAACTTAACATTCGAACCTTACCCATATCAACTTTGAATGAAAGAGGAGGATCAACTTGTGTCTGATGATACGAGGTTCCACAAACTTCGAGAATCATGTAGCAACCCGGCATATTCACAACATCCGATTTGGTGTCCTCACATCAAAAGCCGATGCAAAGGTCGTACTAGGGCTCATCATCAAATAATTTGACTCACCACAACTAGTACTAGACCCCATGACAATGCGATAACACTAGCACTCAAACAAGAGCACCTATAACTTTACCATCATCTTTAGAAGTCGAAATAATAACCTTAGGAGCAGAATCCGAATGAACAACAAAGCGACACCCGCGATCCGATTCAACACTAAATGGGACGACTGTAGCAAAGGGTTTAGATCCCTTGCCACGCTCCCACCCAAGTCTTGAACCAAACCTTCATTAGTAGCCGCCCGAACAAGTAGCATCATCATTCGCGCTTATTTAACCCGATATACCCGGCTTCACCATTAATTAACCGACTCATCCGAGCCTCATAGCATCCAAATCAACCACCGGACATGTTCTATTAGTCGAAAGTCGCCAAAGATCCATCCTCTTTAACCCACTTACAATAACTGAAAATACCAAAAAAACCTAAAAAAAGGTTTACTTGCAACGAAACCCAACGCTAAGAAAGAAAACCCTAGCGTTACATGCATATATCCTCACGTTGAATTGATCAATTATACTTAAAACACCGACCCACGATAGGTGAAATAAATAAAATTGTAGCACTAGAATCGACCAATCACGTGGGATCTAAAATGTTTACAACCATGCAATAAACGACAATATAAGAAAAAAACAGCGAATGATTCAATTAATAGCCACCTTCCCACATTTGATATAGCAACCAATCACATTCCACCGTCCCACGAATGTGTAAAAGATTTAAGAGTGATAATCGTATAGTGACTTAATCGTAGGGAAGGTTATGAGATCGCCGTTTTGTCTTTTGTCGCCACCTAGAGAGAGGAACCAATTAGGGTTTTTTTTATTTTTTTTAATAGGCAGCGATTTTCAATATATGTGTGAAAAAATAAGCGTGACACACCCCTCCCCAGATACTAGCATCAATCAAACACCGATTGCATATTATATGAATAATAGAGAGACGGTTTTGATGATGGTTTAATCAGATCAGAGGAGGAGGAGGGGTGGCCAAAAATCGCCCCTAGGGGAGAGAGTTTTTTTCTTTTTAATGTAAGTCGATGTTGATGTCGGTTGTGTTTGTGATTCTATTCATTGCTGCGTGGGTTTGGGGAGATGAATGTCGATCTTTTGATCGGGTCTCATTATGCTAATTCTTGCCTAATCGAGGTGGTGGATTTTTTCGCATGTGGTGTAATGATTGGATGTTTGTAGTGTGATCGAAGCCGCTTTATTTTGCATCGTTATTGGCTTTCTATGATCGCTACCGATTGTTAGTTAGGTTTGTTCAAAACCTTATGATTGTAAGTTTGGCTAACATGTATCGATTGGTGTATGCATGGTGACCAATCATGATCCGTGTCGAATTCATATCTAATGGATTTGAATTTGATTGGTGTAATTCATGTTGTTGATGGAAGTTAAGTGATTAGTCCCAAACCGTCAAGTTTTATCACTCAAGCCGATCACTTGTGAATGGCCGATCGTAACAAACTTAAAAGCATTTCGAAGCAAATGCAATGAAGATCGAGAGTATAGTGTTTCCCCAAGTCGTTAAGTCCCAACGAGCTGTGCGAGAATAGTCAAACGTGTAGTGATCGAGAAGATTTGAACGGAAAAGGGTTGTGATTGATCTATACTAAAGAAAGAGTATACAAATTACAGGGGCTTAAATGCAAATTAAAGAAAATTAAAAAGATAAACTATATTAAATAAACGCTATCACTATTTGCAAAATGATGTTTTTGATTTTATGTTTTATAAAGCTGAATTAAAAACTACGTGACGATAAAAAAGAAAAGTAAAATTTAAACAATATAAACCCTAAAAATATGAAAATGACATTTTATAAACCTAAAGATAAAAGAAAATTTTAGAAAAAGAAAATTATTTTTATAACTATTTAATTAATTATTATTAATTAAAACTAATTTTAATTATTTAATAATAGCCTAAATTACAAGAAAATATGAGATAAAGCTAAAAATTAAATTATGACTTGGAAAAATCTAAAATAACAAAGAGAATTTTCAAAACTATTTTTATATTTTTCGATTATTTTTGTATTTTCTAGGAATTAAAATCTATTTAAAACTACTTAAATTGCTTAAAATACAAATTTAACTAAGAAAAATCGGAAAAATATTTTTTGGCTTTTTATATTTATCTTGACTTAATAAAATGAAAATTATTTTTTGAAACTTTTACGAATTAATTGTATTAAATGCTAATTAAAAGGCTTAAAACTAATTTAAATTAAGAAAAATAGCAAACTGATTTGGAAAAATATGAAAATTCAAGATAAACCTAAAATAATATTCTAAAGCTGAGAAAAACATAAAAGCAGTGCTTGTGTGCAAGAAAATGTAACTGCAATGATAAGCGCTTATAATTAAGCACTCAAAATAAGCCACAAGCCACAAAAAGCCACCAACTAATTACAAAAGCTATAATATACTAAAGTACTAAAATGCAACAAGTCTCAACTGCTCTTAACCTCTGATTAGCAACTTGCACAGATTTGAGGTTTTGAGATTATAAGTTAAAAACAGTTTTTGATAGGCTACTTTAAGCTTAAGCATAAGCTACACAATAAGCTGAAAAGGGAAAACAGAAGTGGGAACCTCAAGAAGACCTGGGTGGCTATCTATAAGCCAAAGATCAGACCTAGGCACACTCTTATGAGCTCTGTGCAACCTCTGCACAAAACCTGTGCAAGCTCAGTTAAAACTGAGCTTGTGCACAGTGGAAGAAAGGCCTATTTGACAAGCTCAAATGGAGCTTATAAAAAATTCACAAAAATCTGTAAAAATTGTAATAAGGAAATAGATCAAGAGAAGTTTTTTAAACCCACAATTTCTTTTAATTTGGCTCAGAATTGAATCCAAGAAAAATCAACTCAGTTTGGCTTAAAACCACTTTTTCAGTTTTGACTTTTTGAGACATTATGAAACTTTGACCAAAATGAAATTTGAAACCAATTTTTGGACTGATTGAGATGTAATATGATGAAATAAAGCTGATGCAAGCTATCCTTATGAATTCTAAACACAATAACAGTTTTTGCTTTTTGAAAATTCTAACAGATGAGAAACTAGGACAGATTATCAATGATTTTGACTTTGAGTGTTTGTAGGTGCAATATTAAGACATCATTGAGTATATAAGAGTTAGACAAGCTCGAAACAACAAGTGTTATCCACTAAGCAATCAGCAAACACGGTTTCTTTGCATAATCAAACACCCTTTTATTGGTGATATGAACTTAAATGAAACCAACCACTTAACTAGCCAATGCCATTGATCAAACTGAGCTAAATTACTATAATGACCACTAAATAAGCAGACTTAAACCATTTCTAACCACAAATACAAAAACAAACACAAAATGCAAAGCGAGTAAAAATTGAAAATAAGAATACCACTCACAAGTGTCCAAACAATGATGTAGCCAATATAGAACCCAAAACTACATTATTCCATATCAAACCCAATCCAAATCAATCAACGCAACACCCCAAATCCATGGCTATCCTTTGTTTGAACCAAAGAGTGCGCACAAATTGACTTTTGTTGACCAATGATCAATATTGCTTAAATCTATTTCATAAGCTTACTAAAGCTACATTAAGCTTAAATAAGCTTATTTGAGTGAGATAAAGCTACTTGAAAGCTTTAATCTGAGGAGTTTGAAATTAAAATTTTAAGCGATTGTACATAAAGCTTGAAACTGAAATGAAACTTGGAATTAGGACTTAAACTTGATTAAGAACACTTAATTAACTTAACTTCAATACATAGAAACTGAAAAATTACATTTTAAGATTTAAACTAGGGATAAGTGTTTCTAAATGTATCCAAGTTACCCTGTTTTACTAAGTTGTGTATCAAAAAATTAATCCTCCTAAACAATGCAAAAAACTTACTAATCATACTATTATATACATCATTTATTATTTGTTTAGAGTTATTTACATAAATCGTCCTTGTGGTTAGGACCAAATTGCAACGAAGGTCCTTATTTTCACTTAAAATTATTTGCATAACTCGTCCTTGTCGTTAGGGTCGGTCAGCGGGTCGGGTCGACACGTGTCACCACTGAGTGGTGCCACGTGTCGGGTCGGGTCGAGCAAAAGGCGGATCGGGTTGCCACGTGGACCAATGAGGTGGTGCCGCGTGGCGATGGTAATAAAACCACCATTTGGCTCCGCGGGATCGAACCCGGGTGGGTTGTGTGGGAAGCAAAGCTTTGCCCAAGCTGGGCTAAGCATAACCGATTATATCTCCTAAATATATTACATAACCCTTTCTAAAATATAATAGCCCAATTCAAAATTATTAAAAGGTTCAATTTAGTTTTTGGCCTATCAATTTAAGGGGTTATATGGACTGTAAAAAAATGAATAAATATATCATCGGACTCGTTTTTTCGTGCTCTTTCCAATGGTATGCTCGGGGAATTTTTTAGACTTCGTTAGAACCTTGAAAAATGCGAAAACGTCATCAAAAAATGCAAAAACGTCCTTTTCCGAGGTGCAAAGGAACTCGAAAAAATTCCCCGAGCATACCGCCGAACTCGTTTTTTTGTGCTCTTTCCAATGGTATGCTCGGGTAATTTTTTCGACTTCCTTTGCACCTCGGAAAAGGACGTTTTCGCATTTTTTGACGACGTTTTCGCATTTTTCGAGGTTCTAACGAAGTCTAAAATATTCCCCGAGCATACCATTGGAAAGAGCACGAAAAAACGAGTCCGATGATATATTTATTCATTTTTTTACAGTCCATATAACCCCTTAAATTGATAGGCCAAAAACTAAATTGAACCTTTTAATAATTTTGAATTGGGCTATTATATTTTAGAAAGGGTTATGTAATATATTTAGGGAGTTATAACTGAAGCTATGCTTAGCCCAGTTGGGCAAAGCTTTGCTTCCCACACAACCCACCTGGGTTCGATCCCAGTGGAGCCAAAATGGTGGTTTTTATTACCATCGCCACGTGGCACCACCTCATTGGTCCACGTGGCAACCCGACCCGGCCCGTTTGCCGACCCGATCCGGCCCTTTGCCCGACCCGACCCGACACGTGGCACCACTCAGGTGGTGACACGTGTCGACCCGACCCGTTGACCGACCCGTTGACCGACCCTAACGACAAGGACGAGTTATGCAAATAATTTTAAGTGAAAGTAAGGACCTTCGTTGCAATTTGGTCCTAACCACAAGGACGATTTATGTAAATAACTCTAAACAAATGATAAATGATGTATATAATAGTATGATTAGTAAGTTTTGCATTGTTTAGAGGATTAATTTTTGATACACAACTTAGTAAAACAGGTAACTGGATACATTTAGAAACACTTATCCCACTAAACTAAGACATTGTTATAAAAGCGACATACATTGAAAACTAAAACTAACTACTATCTTCTCTCTTCTCCTCTTTCTTCTTTTTATATGCAAAAGGCTTCCACGTGTCCTTCTGAGCACATCCCACCACTTTTGAGAGCCAATGGATGAGTAGAGTGTGTTTTGGCCGTTTGATTAGTTTTGGCGGGAAAAGGGTAATTTGACCTCTGGCTCTGAATTTGCGGGTGGGGGGTGGCTAGGTATGATGATGAGGGGGTTGAAAGTTGGAAGGGATAAGGTGTTGTGATGGGAGATGTGTTGGGAGTTGCAGAGGAGCAGGGCAAGTGGTGGGGAAAACCATTTGGGAGGGAAAGGTGTTTGGGTTGATTGGATTTGACCAGGGGGTCCAAAAGGGTTTTGACGGGGTCAAAAGGTTATATGGCGGGGTCTAAAATGTGCAAAGGGTCATGGTTTAAGGTTTATTAATACAAGGACTAACTTTGCAATTCGCCAAACTAGAGGACCATTTACGCCATTTTCTCAAAGTTTACACAAGGACCAAACCGACAAGTTCTAATAGTACTAGTTTTGACATTTTCAAATTCCCAAGGACTATTTTTGCCAAATTTTAAAGTTTAGGGACCTAAGTTGTAAATTTGCAATTTTAAATCTCAAGGACCAATTTTGACAACTCATGAATCCATAAGGACTTGAAATGATATTTTCTTTATTTAGATTTACCAGGACTGTTTTGACAATTTTGAAACTTGGGGACTAAAGCGCCAATTATGCAAACTTGATCGTTTTTACGATTTTGATATTTTGCATTTAAAACACATAAAACACTTATTTGTGATATTTTTATCATTTGATGCATTTCGAGTGTTTTCGGATGTTTTGCGGTTTAAATGGTACAAAATGATGAGTATTTTGACACTCATCAATCCCCCACACTAAGATATTGCTAGTCCCTAGCAATGTTTTGAGAAAAATTAATGGATTTCATCTCTTTACCAAAAGCCATTACTTTTGGAGTAGCCAAATGTTTCGTTCAAGTAAGAACTTTGGTACAGATAACCAAATGATTTTGAGCAAATCACCACTTTCAACGGTTTGATTTGTCTTTACCGAAGCCGTTTGCTTGGACTAATAACTCTTAGATAAATTATCAATATTATCTTTGGTGGTGATTACCAATTATGGTTTTTCCATCGCCTTTACCACAAGCCATAAACTTGCGGGCTAGCCAACTCTTCACTTTTAAGGATATGGTGGTGAATACCATACAATTTTGGGCAAATTGCAAGCCGTCAACGGTTTGAGATATCTTTACCAAGAGCCGTTTGCTCTGGATTAGCCGATCCTTATGTGGGTTAGACATGGTGGGTGATTACCATTTGTTGTGTTTAGTACATAGTACTTCCACTAAAATTTTTTTAAAATTTGGCCATTTTGGGGAAAAAGGGACTAAAAGGGTATATTTATGATCAAATTCGCGAATTTCCCCCACTTAGAAATGAATATTGTCCTCAATATTCAAAGTACAAACTGTTATGCGAAACTTAGAACGTAAAAGATAACATTACTAGCTAAGTGTAGAAACACAACAAATGTTTTTTTTTTTTATATTTACAATTTTCGTTCATTTTTAGATCTATATACAACATGTGGGGTATCTCCCCACACTAGGGTGGTACACGGGTGAAAACCCATGTTTAACTCATGTTTTTGATTACCGAGTCGCTAGCTTGACTCGACCCGAATTAATTTGTTCATGGGAAGTAAGTGGAAGAGACAATCTCCATCGGACTTTCATTCAAGATGTTTGGATAAACATTGAAGTGCGTGAAAGTTCCACACCGATGATATATAAAGCGGCCCGGCTCACAAATGGTACATGGAAATGCGGGGGTCGAAGATAATGTCTTCATTCAGAAGGAGTGAAGAGCAGGAGAAGTGACGAGAATATATGAAGAAAAGAAAGAAAATCATGATAAAATCATGACTAACTCTTCATCCTCAATAGGAGAATTCATAGTTTCATGAATCTCATCGGTTAAGCTTTCTTGATCAAGACATATTATGGGTGTGTCTAGATCAAAGTAGAAATTATCATACTCCGTGGAGATATGATATGAGTGAGTTCACCGGCGAACTCCTCGTGAAGAGAATCAATCACAAGATGTAAATCATGAATTCTTGTTCCATGTAGACTCATCACTATCCTCAATCGAGTATCAAAGAGTGGATTCTCGAAATTAAGGTGAATTCAGGTCGAATTCAAATAGAGGATTGGTGAAAGTAGTTTTGAATGTTTCGAGAACAAAGTGATTAATATTCTCTATTGAATTTGTTGGGATAAGAAGTGAGTGAGCGATCATTATCAAGGAGACTTTCGTCTCTCCCGGATCGACTTTGAAATCGGAAAGACTATCATTACTTTCCGATGAAAGTGGATTGATGTGAGTGAGTTCATCGGTGAACTCCTCAAGAAGATGATCCGCATCGGGGCGTGGGAGTGATGCCTCAACATACTCGATGTTTCCATAAAAGTACAATCGTCGCTAACATCGGAGAAAGTTTCAAAATGATCTTTTGAACACTCAAGAGGGAAATAGAATCACACATATGATCGAAGTTCCTGTGACTCTCTCGGGATTGGGACAAGGTTCTCAACACTAGACTTTTAAGAATTCGTCCGATTCCTTTTCGGGAATAGTGTCAAGATGCTCGTCCCCATGTTCGGAGAGTGAGTGGGAGCTTCGGGTGTGATAGCTTGATTGTTTGAGATGGAATCTCAGCTTCTGGGATATCAACCCGGCGAGGGAGTTGAGAAGGACTAGCATACATATGTTTTATACTTTCCATTTGTTCTTACGCTAGTAATTCCATCATAGTCTTTTCTCCACGATTTTTCATGGAAGGAATTTCAACTCATGAATCTTGATAAAATTGAAGGATATCAAGTGTATCCTCATCATCACCGTCATCGAGAATAAAAGCGGAATCGAGAGCTAGATTTGGTGCTTTTTCTTTTGCAATTGATTCCTAATAGATTTTTCAAAGGCAATTTGGGAATTTAATTTAGCGACCCTTTCTTGACTAACAAAACTTCCATGGATTTGTCATTTGGATTATCTTGGGGATGTTTAGATTCCTTCAAATCTTTCACTAAATCCAAAAGATCAAGGAGAAGATTTTGAGGAAGTGGGTCGGTGAGGTGGTGCTGATTCATTTGGTATTGTAGAGGTTGGTTATGATCTGAAGAGTCGTAATTGTTACAAGGAAATGGATTCCTTGTTTAACAATCGAGCTACTGATGTGGACCTCCACAATACTCACATGATAAAGCGATGTGGTGTGAGTTATATGTGGTAGTCATAATTGTTATCGAACCCGCTCATAGACAAGCGTGTTTCACGATTGTGATCGAAGCGTAGTGTGAACCACCACGGTACTACTATGATAAAGCTACTTGAGTCTCACAATGTGGTAGGTGATGGAATAAATCGGTTGTGTTATGGTAGGAATAGGGATCACGGTTATAGACAGACCGTTTCTGATTCTACCATGCTACAAGCGGGGCAATTGCCACCATTATAAGGACCACCACACCATTGACAACCAAGAGGGTGAGGATAAGACATAGAAAGAATCAAAGGTTTCTGAGAGGGGTTGGGATGAAGAATCAAAGATGTGAGAGGGTAAAGATGGATATTTTTGGATTTTGGATAAACATTTTGTAAAAATAAGAAAGAAAATCTTTTGGGTTTTTTTGTGTTTGTTGGCCGATTTTAAAATGTTTTGGGTTTTGGATTTTTATAAGAAAATATAAACATATAGATGGTATAAACAAGGAGTGAATATTCAAATCACTAATCTGCTAAGCGTAAGATTATTAGCACTGCTCCCCGGCATGGCGTAAAATTTGATTCGTCCCCAAACCGTCAAGTTTTATCACTCAAGCCGACCACTTGTGAATGGCCGACCGTAACAAACTTAAAACACTCGAAGCAAATGCAATGAAGATCGGAGAGTATAGTGTTTCCCCAAGTCGTTAAGTCCCAACGAGCTGTGCGAGAATAGTCAAGCGATGTAGTGATCGAGAAGATTTGAGCGGAAAAGGGTTGTGATTGATCTATACTAAAGAAAGAGTATACAAATTACGGGGCTTAAATGCAAATTAAAGAAAATTAAAAAGATAAACTATATTAAATAAGCGCTATCACTATTTGCAAAATGATGTTTTTGATTTTATGTTTTATAAAAGCGAATTAAAAACTACGTGACGTCAAAAGAAAAAGTAAAATTTAAACAATATAAACCCTAAAAATATGAAAATGACATTTTATAAACCTAAAGATAAAATAAAATTTTTAGAAAAAGAAAATTATTTTATAACTATTTAATTAATTATTATTAATTAAAAACTAATTTTAATTATTTAATAATAGCCTAAATTACAAGAAAATATGAGATAAAGCTAAAAATAAAATTATGACTTGGTAAAATCTAAAATAACGAAATAGAATTTTCAAAACTATTTTTATATTTTTCTGATTATTTTGTATTTTCTAGGAATTAAAATCTATTTAAAACTACTTAAATTGCTTAAAAATACAAATTTAACTAAGAAAAATCGGAAAAATATTTTTTGGCTTTTATATTTATCTTGACTTAATAAAAATGAAAAATTATTTTTGAAACTTTTCTCAATTAATTGTATTAAATGCTAATTAAAAAGGCTTAAAAACTAATTTAAATTAAGAAAAATAGCAAACTGATTTGGAAAAATATGAAAAATTCAAGATAAACCTAAAATAATATTCTAAAGCTGAGAAAAATATAAAAACAGGTGCTTGTGTGCAAGAAAATGTAACTGCAATGATAAGTGCTTATAATTAAGCACTCAAAATAAGCCACAAGCCACAAAAAGCCACCAACTAATTACAAAAGCTATAATATACTAAAAGTACTAAAATGCAACAAGTCTCAACTGCTCTTAACCTCTGATTAGCAACTTGCACAGATTTGAGGTTTGAGATTATAAGTTAAAAGCAGTTTTGATAGGCTACTTTAAGCTTAAGCATAAGCTACACAATAAGTCGAAAAGGAAAAGCAGTGGGAACCTCAATGTGGAGTTTGTTATGACTCCTTGAGATCGTTTTGAGCCTCTAGGGTTAACAATAACATAGACAAACAATCATGCGTGATGGAATAAAACAAACAACTATGTTATTGACACAAGGTTTTCATCATTATCTCCCCAATTATATATTGATCGAATATAACGTGTTACCTAAGCATAATGGGGATCTAAGCCATCTCGGATCTTAGGGATATACAAAACAAACACTAACCCTAGGCGTTTATAGAAACACGTCTAGGTTCTGTACGCCATCTACAAGGCGTCTACATTGAAAGACTTGTATATTAAATCTACACCCATGTCCTCTTTATATACTAGAGGATTAGGGTTTACAAGATACTACGAAGGACTAATAAGTAAATCTTCTTTTGCAAGCAAGTTCTTCCATCTTTTTGTAGATTTATTCTCTTTCTCATTAAGCCCTTGATGTTTCATTCTTATTTACTTTGTCTCATCAAATCCAAGGAACCTAAAACCCAACAATCTTCCCTATTTGATGATGACAAAACAAACAAAGTCGTGTACGAACTTCCCTAGGCAAGTAGCGAAGTTGAGATGTAAACATCTCCGTGAATGAAACAAATCTTGTCTTCCCTTAATCCATGCTACGCCACTCAATATATCTTCCCTTTTGTTATCAACAAATAGAGAATATAAGCGATGAAACTTCCCTTGAGTGGTGCATGAAGATAAAAGATTCTTCAAATCAGTAAGCTCCATGTAATGATCACTTGTGAAGAAAACCAAATATAACGAACTTGATGAAGAAGTAAAATCACCCAAACTTGCATCTTATGTCTTGTTTATCCACGTGACTCGAGCGTATACTAACCAATGTATAAGGAGACCGCAATCTCTTGACAATAATCACTGAGCACAATAACGTCACTCCTTTAAGTGTCATCAATTCTTTGTCACCATCATTGAAGCACGAACAAGTTACCTCAAAGTGTAACACCCACTTTGAGATATGATAAGAACACAACCTGTGAAACTCAACTACAACATCAAATTAGTGATAATCAACTTTCTTCAGTAATCAACTAATCCAATAAACCAAATATGAGCTTTTAAATCCTTTAAGAACAAATAACCAAAACCAAACTCCTTGTGTGTGTGAATCAATCTCACTGTGTGTGTCGCCAAAATTCTCGATTGCAAAAACATATACGACTTCCCTCGATTCCAAAACCTAATCGGTGAAACGAATAACGCAATAAACACCGGTGGAATTGAGATAACACTAGCAGTGGTTTCGAGAAAACACTAGAAGTGGTTTCAGAAAAACACTATCAGTGGTTGCAGAAAACACTATCAGTGGTTGCAGAAAACACTATCAGTGGTTGCAGAAAAAACACTAGAAGTGGTTGCAGAAAACACTAGAAGTGGTTGCAGAAAACACTAGAAGTGGTTTCGTAAAAACACTAGCAAAGCTGCTTCTAACCATGAATCATAAACACCACACAATGTATAAAAAACCTCCATCAAGAATTAGAACAAGTAACACAAATTCAAGAAGTTGAATATACATGAAAACCCAAAAATTCAATTTACGAAAACCCTTGACCAACTTCGACAATGAATAACTTTTCTTGGAAGCTCGGATCGAAAATTCCTTGGTGAAAAGTTAGATGAATATATAGAGAACGTCCACCTAAAATTTCGTCACGATCCAGCAGTTGAAAAAGTTATGATCGTTACAAAAGCAGGTCACAGAAACATATCGAAAATTTTCGACGAATTTTTCTTCTTCGCCATTCTTGACCAATAAAACCTTGTGAATCCCTAGGTAACGAGCTCCCCAAGCTCGATACCAATTGTGGAGTTTGATAGACTCCATGAGATCGTTTGAGCCTCTAGGGTTAACAATAACATAGACAAACAATCATGCGCGTGGAATAAAACAAACAACTATGTTATTGACACAAGGTTTTCATCATTATCTCCCAATTATATATTGATCGAGAATATAACGTGTTACCTAAGCATAACGAGGATCTAAGCCATCTCGGATCTTAGGGATATACAAAACAAACACTAACACTAGGCGTTTATAGAAACACGTCTAGGTTACACACACACCATCTACTAGGCGTCTACATTGAAAGACTTGTATATTAAATCTACACCCCATGTCCTCTTTATATACTAGAGGATTAGGGTTTACAAGATACTACGAAGGACTAATAAGTAAATCCTCTTTTGCAAGCAAGTTCTTCCATCTTTTGTAGATTTATTCTCTTTCTCATTAAGCCCTTGATGTTTCATTCTTCTATTTACTTTGTCTCATCAAATCCAAGGAACCTAAAACCCAACACTCAAGAAGACCTGGGTGGCTATCTATAAGCCAAAGATCAGACCTAGGCACACTCTTATGAGCTCTGTGCAACCTCTGCACAAAACCTGTGCAAGCTCAGTTAAAACTGAGCTTGTGCACAGGGGAAGAAAGGCCTATTTGACAAGCTCAAATGGAGCTTATAAAAAATTCACAAAAATCTGTAAAAATGGTAATAAGGAAATAGATCAAGAGAAGTTTTTTAAACCCACAATTTCTTTTAATTTGGCTCAGAATTGAATCCAAGAAAAATCAACTCGGTTTGGCTTAAAACCACTTTTTCGGTTTGACTTTTGGAGACATTATGAAACTTTGACCAAAATGAAATTTGAAACCAATTTTGGGTGATTGAGATGTAATATGATGAAATAAAGGCGATGCAAGCTATCCTTATGAATTCTAAACACAATAATGCTTTTGCTTTTGAAAATTCTAACGGATGAGAAACTAGGACGGATCAATGATTTTGACTTTGAGTGATTGTAGGTGCAATATTAAGACGACATTGAGTATATAAGAGTTAGACAAGCTCGAAACAACAAGTGTTATCCACTAGCAATCGCAAACACGCTTTCTTTGCATAATCAAACACCCTTTTATTGGTGATATGAACTTAAAATGAAACCAACCACTTAACTAGCCAATGCCATTGATCAAACCGAGCTCAATTACTATAATGACCACTAAATAAGCAGACTTAAACCATTTCTAACCACAAATACAAAACAAACACAAAATGCAAACCGAGTAAAAATTGAAAATAAGAATACCACTCACAAGTGTCCAAACAATGATGTAGCCAATAGAACCCAAAACTACATTATTCCATATCAAACCCAATCCAAATCAAGCAACGCAACACCCCAAATCCATGGCTATCCTTTGTTTGAACCAAAGAGTCGCACAAATTGACTTTTGTTGACCAATGATCAATATTGCTTAAATCTATTTCATAAGCTTACTAAAGCTACATTAAGCTTAAATAAGCTTATTTGAGTGAGATAAAGCTACTTGAAAGCTTTAATACAGAGTTTGAAATTAAAATTTTAAGCAGGTGTACATAAAGCTTGGCGAAATGAAACTTGGAATTAGGACTTAAACTTGATTAAGAACACTTAATTAACTTAACTTCAATACATAGAAACTGAAAAATTACATTTTAAGATTTAAACTAAGACATTGTTATAAAAACGACATACATTGAAAACTAAAAACTAACTACTGTCTTCTCTCTTCTCCTCTTTCTTCTTTTTATATGCAAAAGGCTTCCACGTGTCCTTCTGAGCACATCCCACCACTTTTGAGAGCCAATGGATGAGTAGAGTGTGTTTTGGCCGTTTGATTAGTTTTGGCGGGAAAAGGGTAATTTGACCTCTGGCTCTGAATTTGCAGGTAGGGGGGGTGGCTAGGTATGATGATGAGGGTGGAAAGTTGGAAGGATAAGGTGTTGTGATGGGAGATGTGTTGGGAGTTGCAGAGGAGGCGAGGCAGTGGTGGGAAAACCATTTGGGAGGAAAGGTGTTTGGGTTGTTGGATTTGACCGGGGGTCCAAAAGGGTTTTGACAGGGGTCAAAAGGTTATATGGCAGGGTCTAAAATGTGCAAAGGGTCATGGTTTAAAGTTTATTAATACAAGGACTAACTTTGCAATTCTGCCAAACTAGAGGGACCATTTCTGCCATTTTCTCAAAGTTTACACAAGGACCAAAACTGACAAGTTCTAATAGTACAAGGACTAGTTTTGACATTTTCAAATTCCCAAGGACTATTTTTGCCAAATTTTAAAGTTTAGGGACCTAAGTTGTAAATTTGCAATTTTAAATCTCAAGGACCAATTTTGACAACTCATGAATCCCTAAGGACTTGAAATGATATTTTCTTTATTTAGATTTACGAGGACTTTTTTGACAATTTTGAAACTTGGGGACTAAAGCGCCAATTATGCAAACTTGATACGTTTTTACATTTTGATATTTTGCATTTAAAACACATAAAACACTTATTTGTGATATTTTATCATTTTGATGCATTTACGAGTGTTTTCGGATGTTTTTGCGTTTAAATGGTACAAAATGATGAGTATTTAGACACTCATCATTAAGTTTTGGGGCTCTTGTTCAAAACCCCAATCACACAATCACGGATCTGTTGCATTCTCATTCATTCTGGTGTCTCGTGATTGTCTACCATGGAAGTTAAGGTTTGGGAAACCCTATGTTCATCCGTTAATGGTCATCATCTCATGATTGATGATCCATGAGTGGGCAAGTTGGAGGATTCTTCATGGAAGTAGGTGGACCGCCAAAGTGATTTAGCAGACTCAAGTACTTGTCTTGAGTAGCATTGTAATGTTTTATTTACTTTTATCATTTTGATAGGTTCATTTTTGTAAGTTATAAGAATGGTGTGTCATTCTTATATTAATGTTTGTAAGTGTCCTAAGGGACTGAGATGAGGGACATACTCTCATTCGTTGTACTTCAATTTTTTGGTTAATATACTTTACCAGGATGCAGGATTACTCCCCTTTACCCAAAAGTACATAAAACATTACAATACTACTCAAGAAAATCACTTGAGCCTTCTATATCATTATAGCGGTCCACCTTTAACTTCCATGAAGAATTCACATATAATATGTCATGAATGAGCGCCCAAAATCCACAAACCCATATCATAGGAATCCTCCAACTTATCACAAGTCCAAGTAACCAGTCATTAAGCATGTACATAAAAGACTTGTACCAACACAATGCATCTCAATACACACTTACGCGAGCCTAGATTCATCAAATGCAGAAAAAGAGAGTCCCTCAAAACATAGGCATCAAGATGACCAAACATGCTCACGAACAAAGGTGATAACATGATCAACCTGCCCAAAACTAGCGTTATATAACCCATTCCAACAGCACATCGAATCATGTCACCAACAAACAATCACCACTAGGGTTTACAGCACACCCTAACTTCCAATAAATCATATTACGCACCCCAAAGTAACTTAACCCCATAAATGAAGTAGTAATATGATTATACAAACGATCATAAGACCACCGAATAGACTGATTGAAAATAAGATATGTGAAAGTATAAACGATAGGTTTTGAACAAGAGTACCTTCAAACTTGACTTATAACTCTCCAAAACCCACATACATCGGTGTAGAATGAGCCATCACCAAACATACCCTAAAAAAGGGTAACGAGTAGCAAGACACATCGGACCTAAGGAGAACCAAAACCGTAATGAGATAGGATCTCGATTTGCATTGACATTAGATCCGAACGAACACCAAAAACCCTTTCTCGCACACTAAAACAAAACCCAAATTGGATATCGAATAGAGTGATACACGTTAACAAAGAAATGGATTAAACAAAGTGCACAAATAACTAAAAGTTAAGGTTTCATGTATAACAGATCAACCAATCGCCAATGAAATAACGCATATGAAGGTAATGCGGTTGCGGGCGTTTGTTTCTCATTATGAGCGGTTTCTTGGTATTGAAGGGATTGTAGTCCTCTAGAGGATCATGATTTATTCTCTAATGTCCTTGACCAAAGATAGGGTGATTATATGGTTCGTGATGTTACGGATCTTTGAAATTAGGGAAGCTTTGTTCTCGATGGGGGACGATAAAGCCCTAGGTCCTGATGGCTACACTGCTGCCTTCTTTAAGAAAGCGTGGGATGTTGTGGGTATTGATGTTATGGGTGCTATTCGGGACTTTTTTTACTAATGGTAAGATTCTGAAGGAAATCAATCACACCATTATATCCTTGATTCCTAAAGTGTCTACCCTTTCTAAGATTAATGACTATAGGCCTATTTCGTGTTGCAATGTTCTATATAAATGCATTAGTAAAATTATTGCTAATCGCATTAAAGAGGGTCTTGGTTCTTTGGTTAGTATTAATCAATCAGAGTTTGTTCCTGGGCGGTGTATTTCTGATAATATATTGCTTACCCAAGAGGTTATGCGAAATTATCACAGAGGGAGAGGTTCGCCTATATGTGCTTTTAAAGTGGATATACAAAAAGCATATGATACGGTTGACTGGGCTTTTCTTAAGTCAATTATGGTCTGTTTTGGTTTCCATAACAAAATGGTCGAATGGATCATGGTTTGTGTCATCTACATCGTATTCTATATGTGTTAATGGTGATCTTCATGGCTGGTTCAATGGTAAGCATGGTCTTAGACAAGGAGACCCGTTATCTCCCTATTTGTTTACGTTGGTTATGGAGATTTTAACCCTTATCTTGCAGAAAAAGGTTTCTAATTCGGCGGATTTTCGGTTCCATCATTTATGTGAGCGTGAGAGGATTATTAATCTTTGTTTTGCGATGATCTTTCTTATTTTCTAGAGGCCATCCGATTCGGTTAATGTTATTATGCAAGCTCGGAGGAGTTCAAGAATGTTTGGTCTTGTCCGAGTATCCTAAAAGTCTGACTTTCTTTTGTAATGTTCCTAATGCTTTGAAAGCTACTATTCTCCGATCTATGCCATTTGCAGAAGGTTCTCTTCCTGTTAGGTACCTTGGTGTCCCTCTTATATCATCCAGAATTCTTTATAGGGATTGTAAGGTTCTTGTGGAAAAGTTGGAAAGTCGTGTGAATGATTGGCGTAATAAATTTCTATCCCTTGCAGGTAGGCTTCAATTGGTCAGATCGGTTTTGTCTTCGATGCATACATATTGGGCTTCGGTCTTTATCCTTCCTACTCGTATCATTCATGATTTGGAACAGCTTTTGAGGGGTTTCTTATGGTGTCAAGGTGAAATGAAAAGGGGTAAGGACAAAGTTGCTTGGGAATCTGTTTGTAAGCCTCAACAAGAAGATGGCCTTGGTATTCATCGATTGGCTGATTTTAATATTGCTCTTATGACGACGCACATTTGGAGTATTTTAACCCATAAGGAGTCCTTGTAGGTTAAATGGATTCATTCATATAAACTCCGTGGTAGAAGCTTTTGGGATGTTCCTTGCTTGGGTGATGTTAGTTGGGGTTGGCGTAAGCTTCTTGCAATTAGACCCAAGTGCGTCCTTACATATGGCATAAGATCAATAATGGTAAAACCACTACGTATGGTTTGATATGTGGTGTGATTTAAGCCCTATCCGTGATATGCTCACCGCTAGAGACATTGTGCAGTGGTTTTAGCTTATCAGACTCGGTTTGTGATGTTATTGATAATGGTAATTGGAAGTGGCTTGTGGATTGGTTACCTAGATTTTTGAATTTATTTAGCCTCCCGGTTCCTAATATTCTTGATGATACTGATGATGGGTTAATATGGCGTGATTTGGAGGGCAATTTTAGACATTTTTCAGTTGCTTGTGCTTGGGATTCTCTTCGTACTAGGGCTGATCGGGTTGGGTTGTTTAATATTCCATGGTTTCCTCATTGTATCCCCCGACATGCTATACATATGTGGCTTGTTATTAAGCAAAAGTTGAAGACACAAGATAGGCTACGAGAATCAGATGTTGGTCCTGATGTTGATCTGAATCTTCTTCGATGCCCACTGTGTGATGCGGTTCCGGATTCTCACCCTCACTTGTTTTTTGAGTGTCAATTTTCTTTGCAGGTTTGGTTACAGGACCAGATTTTATCCGGAATGGATGGAGACCCTCCTAGTTTGGATGATGTTCTTACGTTCCTCATTCCTATATCTAAGGGTCGTTCAGTTCCTAGCATAATCTCTCGGTTATTACTTGCTGCTACTGCTTATTACATATGGATGGAACGCAATTCAAGACTTTTCAAGAGGAAGAAGCCTACCGTTGCTGAAGTGGTTCAAGTAATTGTCAATATCGTCCGGTTGAAGCTGGTTACCTTCAAATTTAAGAAGATAACCCCTCGGTCTCGTCTATTGTTGGATAAATGGAAGATTCCAAGCTCTTGTCTTATTCACGAGGAGTGCGGGTAAGGGTTGTACTCTTTTCCCTTATCCAAGGTTTTTCCTATGGGTTTTTCTTGGAAAGGGTTGTTAAGAGGCAAACTTCCTAGGTCGCCTTGCTCCTTCGTGCTGTGGGTGAATGCGGGGACGTTCGCTTGATTCAAGATTTTTCTTGTTTTATACCTAGTTAGGTGATTTGTAATTCAGCTAGGTTTGTTGTGTTTATGGCACGTCATAAGTACTAGTTTATCAAGCTTTTGCTTGAGGTTAATGTGGTACATCACCACATTCCATTTGTATAACTTTTTGGTTATATATTTACGGGGTAAATCCCTTTACCCAAAAACCCACGAATCTCATTGCAAAAACTATTATAATCATTTTATAGTCCACGAAAACCCATCAAATTACTATATACGAAACTGGTTTTTATTAGTCGTCACACTAATTGTTTAAAACATTTTTAGATCTTGTTTCCACTCGACTTATCCACGAAAACATTTTAAAACTGTTGTAGCATTTTTATAACCCACGAAAACAACTAAATAATACATATATCATTTGGTTTAATATCAAAAACATTAATATAAGAGGTGATGATGAATTACCGACGGTCTCATTTATTTCTCAAGACATTGTGGGTTACACAATGGACTCTTCATCATTTCTCAAGACATTGTGGGTTACACAATGATCTCTCTATCATTTCTCAAGACATTGTGGGTTACACAATGGTGTCTTCATCATTTCTCAAGACATTATGAGTTATACAATGATCTCTCTATCATTTCTCAAGACATTGTGGGTTACACAATGGTCTCTTCATCATTTCTAAAGACATTATGAGTTATACAATGATCTCTCTATCACTTCTCAAACATTGTGGGTTACACAATGATCTCTCCATCATTTCTTAGACATTGTGAGTTACACAATGGTCTCTATTATTTCCTAAACATTGTGAGTTACACAATGGTCTCAACTATTTCTCAGACATTGTGAGTTGCACAATGGTCTCAACTACTCCCCAGATATTGTAAGTTATACAATAGTCTCTAAAAATTATCTTCTAAACATTATATGATATCGTTTTGCATGAAACCCGTCACAGTCTATCAATTTCCTAATGGAAATACAAGAAATAGGATTTCTAAAGGACAAAGTGACTCATCATCTACAAAAGGCGAAGTTCACAACTTTCTCTACATTCATCAAAATTCTCTTACGAAACCTTCATTGTTAAATGTCCGTGATGCTAGCCGAGTATAAACTATTTTAGAATTACTTAAGATTTCCTTTCCACACGTATCTACCCATACTATCTTCTATGCAATGGAATGTGAAAACATGGGTTGCAAGTCTTTTATGGCCGGGACTTGCAATTGGATGGCTTGATATCGCCTTTGCTTAGTGGACAATTTCTCAAAAGCTATGGACATATCACAAGTATACCTAATTTAGGTATTTGAAAATTTATCGAACCTCTGCTAAATATAGCCTAATCACCTATATTTAACCTTGGGATAATGGAACATAGTCGATTAACTATGTTCGACTTAAAATTTTCAAACACCGAGAATAGTTATACAAGGGTTATATTGAGGTTAATTTCCTACTTAAACTCGATAAACCACGAATTCATTAAAAAGATCTAGAGACGCGATAGTGTTTTACCACTCGGCGAGATCTTAACATCTTATTTATACTACCTAATTTCATTCTTGAAATTTTCATACATGAGATAATCGAACTACTATCTTGGGATAGTCATCAAATCTTCGTCATTCCTTGAAGTACTAGCTCGATTAGATTTCAAGGATATCATTCCGTCATTCACTTTTGATTTTAAAACAAACTTGACATCTCTACATAAGAATAATGGTAGCGTATGTCATTCTTATATTTGAGTTTGTAAGTGTCCTTAGGATCGAGGTGAGGATATCACCCTCATCCTATGTACCTCAACGTTTTTGGAGTAATGCATTTCAGGGGTGAATTAACCCTTTACCCAAAAAAAAAAAAAAAAAAAAAAAACATATCACATCATTATCGAACCCCATTGAAAGTCGATGCGTAAAACTTCACGATTACCATGTTTCTTTCAAACACTAGTAGACATAAACACTATACGATATAACTTTCATCCGAAACCACCTAAGACATGATCAACTTTGAAAATGGTTTGGATAACCACTTGCCACTAGCAAGACTTTCTTACAACAATTATCACATCATTATAAACTATTTGACATCAACAATATCTTACACGTTGATTAACAATGATTACCTAACAACAACAAAACTATTCCATTTGAGACACTATAGACGAAAGTGTTAGTTAACCATTTCTTTGGACTAAGGTATTCGAGAGATTACCCACGAAACAACTAAGGAAACCATACAAATACAAATTAGGCTCCATACCGCACACTATCACCAAAAACTCCATGTTAGAAATTAAGGTTTTATTGAAAGCCTCGATACAATAAGATATGATTCGTTTTAAGAATTGGGAAAAGCCAAACTTGAGGTATATTGGACTCAATAAGATTTTAACAACATCTTATACCTTTAGATTATCAACTTAAGCCACGATCAAAAACTTAGAATGGTGCATAATACGTTCTATGACCAGAAACTTAAGAACGCAAAGATTAGAATTCGCAAGATATACCCAAACTTTCCTAGACAATTCAACATAGGATAACATACTTTGAATTCGAGACGGAATTCCCATTAAAATGGTGAGACTGTAACAACCCGCATTTTTCGAGTGCTTGTTCATATTTTTGAAAAGTTACTATTCACTTTACTATTCACTTTCACTATTCATCCCGTAAAATTTTTAATCCACATTCTCGTAAGATAAATTATTTTAGTAATAACACGAGAGTTTGACCATCGTTAGATCATTTTGCAAAAGTTATTAAGTAAACATCGTTTTAAAGTTTCGTTTTAGACGGTCCACCATTTAAACATCACGCATAACGAAAATCAAGTCGACAATTTTCCTCGCATCGGATAAATTTTAGATCACTCATAATTAATTTGAGAATTTTAAGATTTATTATTTTTATGTTACCAAATAAGCCCAAATTGAACAAAACTAAACTTTTTTTTTGGGTAAAGGGTTAATTCACTTTGGTAAAATTCATAACGCCAAAAATTGAAGTACAAGTGACATGGGTGAATCCCATGCACTCGACCATTACATAGGCAACAACTCATCGCATAAAAGCAGAACAACCACCTGACAAAAGTCAGTAACTAACAATTACATTCAAAACAAATCTAAATGTAATAAACCAAGGTTGAAGAACCACTTCCATCGTGAGCAACTCAAACTTCTATAATCTTCAATGCATTACCTTCGAGTGCAACACCAACAACCACATCCACTAGGAAAAAGCCAATAGATGGTAGCAAGAATACTCAAAACCCATTTGCATCTGCAATAAATATTATGCGTGAAGCACAACACTAATAACCAAAAAAGAGTGAAACCAACAGCAGACGGATTTGAAACATGAATAGGGTATACGCTACCCTAACTTCCAACCTTACAAATGACCCTTGACCAGTCTACATAACAACCTGAATCAGCACCAGAAAAACCAAGGATCATAGATGCAAGATAACAAGTACGGAACCGGCATGGACAAAGACACGCTGCACCATACAAGAATATAAGATTCGAAACTACCCATTGAAAACCACTATCACTGAATCCAAACACCAACCAGATCTGATTCAAAATAGGGAGTGTAGAACAGATCTGAACAAACCCAAACAAAAACCCCATACGACCTCTAATAATAACATCATCCAGAAACATGCCATGTAACCACGAACAAATCTCTCCAATCTCACCAACAGGCGATAATCAGCCACATTAAATACCAGATCTAGGTTTAGCACTCCAAATCCCAAGTAATAACAGCCCGCAAACCCGATTGCATATCATATTCATGATAGAGAGGCAGATTCAAAGGGTGTTTTTTATCAGAAAAATAGGGGAAAATGGAGGCCAGAATCGCCCCTAGATAAATAAGACACACATCAGCCGCCACCTTCTTAGTGAAAAACACAGCCCAGAAAACGTATTGCATACCAATCAAACGAAAAAGGATCGTAGGAGAGGTAGAGAGGACGAGTTTGGGTGGTTTTTATGACCGGAAATTGAAAGGAGGGTGGCGGCTGAAAATCCCCATGGGAGAGAGAGTTAGTTACATACTATTTTTTAACAAAACTAAACTTACATTTTAAACAATTCTACTTACATCCGGACTTAACGATTCACCTTTGTGTTTCTAATATGTTTTGACGCTTTTACATTTTTTGGAAAAGTCAAACATATTTCCCCTCCTTGACCATAAAGGAATTAACCTTGTACGTTCTACATTTCGCTTAAATCGCGTAACTTTTAAACTTCACGAATAACCGTAAAGTTATCCAGCGTATGACAAAAACCAAATTTTAACATCTCATATCACTTTTAGACTAATTTTAGTTTACTCTAAATAAATTCACGGTCGTTTCCACGAAATTTCGTTCTTTTCTAAAAAGCTGCGTATTACGCGTTTTTGACCCGTATTCGACTTTAAGCGGTGTTTTGCACCCAATAAGACTTATCACCCATTTTATATTTTTATATGGAGTATAATGATGAGTCTCATCATTCCTACAAGTTTCGTATTTTTACGATACCCGGTTTTACGTTTTATGGCTTCAGTTGGCATTTAACAGAACCAAAACTTACTCTAAACTCAAGATATTATCAAAACTTATCATCTAAGCCACCTAGACATATTGAGACCGACCTAAGGGGGGGGGGGGAGTCATAATATTGGTGGCTTAAACCTAACCAAGGTTCATTTTGATCATTACAAGTGTCCTAACTTAACCATGGTTAATATTTAACCCAATATATGGTTAACCAAACTTTCCCTCCTATAAATAGGAAGTAAAATACATCCTAAAGACCTCCACAATCTGTTCTTGGTTGTTCATCTCATAAATCCTTCACATCTTCCATCATTTGATCTATAAACCCAAGTTTATGCAAGGAAGTTCAAAGATCAAGCTACTTCATCAAATCTCTAGCAAGTTTAAGTGATCTTCTTGAGTTTCAATCCACTCAAGTCACTTAGTACTTCATCACCAACTCTTCAAGTTTGCAAGGGTGCCAAGGTGTGGAAAGCTAGCTCAATCCAAAGTCTTAAGCGATCAATCAAAGTCCAGATCCTTACTAGTTACTCCTTTCTTATTGAAAGCCAAAAGTTGTAAGCAACTTATCACCACCATCATCTCATCTTTATTATTCATAATCTTAACTACTTCATGCTATATATATAGTTACTATGTTGGATCATGATGTACAAAAATCTTTAAAACAAGTTATAAGAACCTATATGTTAAACTTGGGTTAGTAAGTGTATAAATGATAAACTTTTGTACAAAGTTTCACAAAATCGCCACATATAGATCTCGACACTTTTCATATTCTTGTAGATAATATTAAAACAAAATATAGAAATTTGAATCACAGAAACGGACAAACGAGTCAAAAGTTATAGGCAAAAGAAGTTAGCGAAACATGAACGCAAAACTACCATTTTGTAACTTTTGGTTTCGCCATTTTAAAAGTAGTACTTATGGTCCGATTCATCAAAAGTTAAAACACGAAGTTGTGCGAACGCCGCTTTCCTTCAATGGTAAGGAAGCTCGGACCTTGAAAACGCATAAGCAGGCCATTAATTTTCATAAGCGTAAGCGCCTATATTTAGTCTCATAACTATACTTTTGTCACAACTAAAACAAACCAAGAGGCCTAATGGCCATAAGCCAAGACCACGGCTACGGCTAATATCAAAGCTAAGTCTCAAGACCATGGTAGTCAAGACCAAAGTCATGGCAAGGCCATGGCTAAAGCCTTAAGGCTTGTTTACCCAAGACCGTTAACTAAGGTGATCATATTTATGAAAACGACGAGAACTTGTAAAAACTAGATACTTATTAAAAACATGATAAACTTTATGTTATAAATCTTCACTCAAAACATGTGTTGTATCTACTAAGTGCTACAAAGTAGGGAGCTTCATGTGAGGGTTTCATTTGAGTAAAACGTGTCGACGAGTTCTTTGGATTTACGATTTAAAGTGTCCTAGCTCCTAACGCGTTCTTGCATGACCTCGAATTATGATGGCCCGAGCGGTAGTAACGATATCTATAAACTAAACATGTTTTCACAACTAGACCATTTCTATAAATGACATACACAAATACCATGTACTACATCATGATTAACATAGAGACGTATATATGGTTTATGTTTTCCTAAACATTATTCCAAACCTAAGTCGCAGCATTCTATTTTAGGTTGCTCGTAGAAGTTCCCACGGCATATCCATCATTCTCATTATACATTTGCTATCATTTACTTTGAGGTGAGTTCATGGCCCCACTTTCTATTACTTAATTGTTTTACAAACCCTTGGGGGAGATACATGCTTTATTTTAAACCGAACACATTGCTTTCAAACTGTATACTTATGTGATTATTTTACTTGCACTAAGTTACCGCATTTGCCAATATTAAGTCCCTAAATCATGAATCATTAATCACGAGTGAAGTGGCGCGAATATTGTGGATAGATCTATCGGGATTGGCGAATCCGTTTGTTTGACCAGGATCCGTAAACAAACGCACTATATTTGAGTACATCGGGTAAAACGGCAAATTTTACCTACTTGGGGCATCGGTTACTATTATATGACAACAAGTTAATGCCTTGATTGCATGATGCTTAGTGAATAATAAGCATTTGTTTTCTAAACCATAAATGTGAGACTAATTACCTCACGTTATGAATATTGTGTTCAATCGATTTCCTAAACTCTATGAATTTCACTCAACCTTTGTGTTGACAATTTTAAGCATGTATTTCGGGTCCATAATGTACGAGGTGGCACGGAGGAACACGGATACTCAAGAAGGCTATAAATTTTATTATCATTCAAAACCCATTTAATGTATTTTGTAAACTTGAACCATCCGGGACCTCATTTTGTAAACTCGATATTTATATAAATCGAATGATAAATCTTTTAAAATGACTCCATTAGAGTTCGTTTCTATTGTTATATTGTTGTGCCATGAAGTAACACCAGTTTAAATTCGTGCGTATCACGAAATTGGGGTGTTACAAGATTCCAAATGCTTGTATTATACACGAAGGGAGTGCCAGGTAAGGGCGTACTATTTTTCCCTACTCCAAGGTTTTTCCCTTTGGGTTTTTCTTGAAATGGGTTTTTAAGGAGGCAGACTTTCTGGATCGACTTTCCCCCGTCGTGCAAAGGTTGGTTGCGGGATGCACGCTTGTCACAAGTTTCTTCTTGTTTTATGCCTAGTTAGTTGATGTAATATAGCTAGGTTCATTGTGTTTATGGCATGTCATAAATACTAGTTTATCAAGCTTTTAGCTTGAGGTTAATGTGGTATTTCAGCCACATTCCATTTGTACTTAATATTTTTTTGGTATATATTTACCGGGGTAAAACCCTTTACCCAAAAAAAGCTAATGTAGTGGCAGATGCCCTTAGCCGTAAGGAGAACATCCCACCTTTACTGTTCGATCCCTAGGAATGACTATTAGTTCGACTCTACCGTCTCAAATCTTAGCCTCCCAAGCTGCGACATTGAAGAAAGAGAACTGTCCTTATGAGAATTTGCATGGAATGGTAGAAAGTGAAAACGGCTTGAAGCGTTCCGACGGAACCTTATGCTTTAGAGACAGAAGCTGGATACCATTTCATGGCGGAATCCGTGAGTTGATTATGCACGAGTCGCATAAGTCAAAATACTCTATTCACCCCGGAGCCGATAAGATGTATGACCTTAAGAAACTCTACTGGTGGCCTAACATGAAAGCCGACATAGCTCAGTATGTCAGTTGGTGCTTGCTTGTTCTTTTCTTTTAGGTAAAAGGGTTAATTCACCCCGGTAAAATGCATTACACCAAAAACGTTGGAAGTACATAGGATGAGGGTGATACCCCTCACCTCAGTCCCTTAGGACACTTACAGACTCCAATATAAGAATGACACACCATTCCTATAACAAACAATAAAATGAACCAAACAATAATGACAAAGTACATAAAAAGTTACAATACTACTCAAGAAAAGCACTTGAGCCTTCTATATCACTATGTTGGTCCACCTTAACTTCCATGAAGAATCCACTTAGAAACATCCAAGCGATCTTCAACATAAAACTGTTTGTAGTAGCAAAGAACCCCACAAACAAAACCTCCACCAGTCCCATCGTATTAAAGACAAGAATACGACGAACACCAACGCAAAAACCAATCCACAAAAACCCTAACTTTTCTCTCTACCTAGGCGACAACAAAAAAAGCCTAACTATTATTATCGATCCTTCCCCAGCAATTTTTTCGTGATTCCTGCTTATTACATGATCAGAATTGTGTTTCTTCATAATTCTGTTACCAATTGATCTCGGATTTAATTATTGGTGATTCGTTTTTTAGGGTTTTTTTGTTTACCGACCAAGGGTTTGGTATTTATTAATCGTCACTTTGATTCATCTCCTTCTGATTTCGGGTTTTCTTGATCTTATTATCTTGTATACATTCCCTCATTACTGATTTCGATTAGTTATTAGGGGTCGTGTCCAGATTTAGGGTTTGCGAATCCCATTATCATTAGGGTTTGTTTTTTTTGTGATTGCTATGTGGGTTCTGCTGTGATATCCCTTCAGCCTCTATCAAAGTGATCTCTGATCTTCTAATTATAAGGGTGGTGTGCAGCGATTGGTTGAGTGCTTAACGTTCCTATAACCTTATTATTAGGGTTGTTAATTTTTGTTTGCAAGTACCCATTTTAGGGTTTGTTACAGGTAAGTTCTGGTGATTTAAGTGGGTTAAGAGAGATGGAAGCTGGGTTTCTCAATGGTTCGAAGTCTAAGAAGAATGCTGGGTTGGCTGCTCGAATTCACAACATTGATGGCAAGGTTCTTGTCAATGAAGGTATGCCATTGAAGTCTATCTTGAAACGTACAGGTATAGAAGGTAAAACGGGCAGTTTTCCTATCCCTTGGGAGTTTGGTTCTGATTCTTTGGCACCAAACGCTGCTCCTACTGCTGTTCATGGTTCTATACCTGATGAAAGTGTTAATGAACGTTTAGTTGGTCCTATATCTGATGATCCAAATGCTACTAATGCCACTATACCCGCCTCGTTGGGGCCTGTTTGCGTGGAGTTTGATATGGACATTGGATCTGGTCCAATTGATTGTCGAAGGATTGGTAGTGCTAGTGTTGTTATTCCCTTATCCGTTGTGGACGATATGCATTCTAAATTTGATAATACGTTATGCGGCTATTTCCTTGGGCAACGGCTAGCTTTTCCTATTGTTGCTGATTATGTTAAGCATGCATGGGGTAAGTTTGGATTCGAGTGTCTTATGATGCGTAGTGATTTCTTCCTTTTCAAATTTAAAACTCAAGAAGGTTTGGTTAAGGTGCTTGAGTGTGGTCCTTGGTTTATCAAATCGAATCCTTTGTTCTTAAACATTTGGTTTCCTAATACAAGGTTGGAAAGGGAGAAGATTACAAAGGTACCGGTATGGGTTCTTATTCATAATGTACCTGCCATTGCGTATTCCGAAGTTGGTATTGGTTTTATTGCACAATAGCTTGGTCGTATTATCCGATTTGATGCAGGTACTAGAGCTATGTGTAGTAATCCTTGGGGTCGTTACTCTTATGCACGGGTTCTAATTGAATTATCTGCTGATAAGGCTGTGGTGGAATCAATTGAGGTTGCTATTCCTTTGCCTAAGGGTAAGGGTCATTATAGGGAAGTTCTTGATGTCGAATACGAATGGTGGCCATCTCGATGTTCTAAATGTAATGTATTTAACCATGAGGACGGGTCGTGCCCTCTTAGGAGACGACAGGCTACTAGTGGTTCGGGTTCGGCTAATAAAGATGTTGGTGCTAATAGGGGTGTTCACTCGGATAAGGTTGGGAATAAGGATGCCAAAGTTAATCAAAGGCCTAGGTTCTTCAAACCAAAGCCCAGTGTATTGTATAAACCTGTTTCTAAACCTGCCACAAAGAAGAAGACCAAAGATGCTACAAGTACGTTGGATGATGCTCCGCTAGATCATCCTTCTAATGATGATTCGAATGGCAATTCTTCTAGTATGGTAAAAGGTGATGGTAGTCCAAGCATGGGGGAGGTACAGGTACCTAATCGTATTGAGCAGACGGCCACCGTGTGTGGAGTCTCTTCTAGTGATGTACCTGTGGAAAGTAGCAAGGGTAGCTTGTGGAAGCAATTTGCAAGTACGCATGGTATTTCTACACATCAGGGGACTTCCTACTTCGAGGATGATGATGAAGTTTGCATGCCCGAGTATCTACCTGGTGCTGGATTTCTGGATGATTTGGAGTCTTATGACGGTTATGAGTATATGCCGTATGGGTATGATGTTCGTCTCAAGGGTCGTCATAGGTAGTATGTTTTCATTATGTTAGTTATAAGGATGGCCTGTCATTCTTATATAGTTGTTTGGTTTATTGCTGTCTTAGCATGTAAGTGTCCTTATGGACTGAGATGAGGGAATCACCTTCATCCTTTGTACTTCAATGTTTTTTGGCGTAATAATATTTACCGGGGAAACCCTTTACCCAAAAAAAAAAACCAATCCACAAGCCCCATACACCAAGTCTGATCATGCACTTAAGATATCATTACGAACCAACACTTGTGTATGCAATGGACTTGTACATACAATAGGGTTTAACCCTAACTTCCAATAATGATTGTAGAAGCCATAAAATAGGAAACCAACAAGCTTAAACATCCTAAACGACCAGCAGCAACCACGTAGTGATTTTTGAACAACCAAAAACCCCTAACGTACAACATGTATTCCCCATGATGCACCATATCAGATTGAAGAACAATAAAGATCTGGGAATAAAACACGAAGTGATCTTTGAACAAGAACCACATAAACTTGACTTACCCGATGGAGTACCGACTAACATCTCTTCAACCCACAACATAAGCTCACATACATGTAATAGGAGAGCTAATCCAACCAGGTACGTAGAAACATGTATGCCGAAGAAAACCACATACGTAAACACACAACATAACCCCAAGATCACATCAGAAAATTGTACATAACACAATCATAATCTAGGGCAAGTCGACTTCCAATGACCAAGAACCACCAGATTCAATGCCATACAACCATAACAACAGATTCATCATCGGACCTCTTAAAGAATTTAAATCTATCGTTCCAGGTCTAGGAATCATCAAGATAGCACTCTCTCAAACCCACAATCAGTGTAGATCGACCACACACTTACCCAGAAATCAAAACCCACAAAAGAGTTTACATACAAACCCTAAAAACGAGGGTCACTACAAGCACCACATACAGGATCGTACCACAAAGATAAGGCATGAATAACGAATACGATCAATCACCAAGTTACAAGAAACCCAAATAATAAATCGGTAAACCTAACAGGTGTAACCAATTAAACAAGATGCGATTTAGGGTTTCAAAAAAATAGGGATGAAACACCAGATAATATAATATAACGATTTCTACAGCCACCACCCCTAAGATTATACAGCCACAAACCCGATTGCATACCAAAACCCTAGTTTTATGAACGAACGAATCGATCAATATAATAAAAGATTAGAGGTAGAGAACGAGATAGGAGGCTGTTAATGGCCAGAAAAGGGAGGTAGGGGTGGCGGCTGGAGGCAGAAAATCGGCCCTAGTTAGAGAGAGTTTTAGGGTTTTTTTTACCTCAAAACAAGTCAATTCACTTGACTTGTTCTTGGGTAAAGGGTTTTACCCCGGTAAATATATAACCAAAAAATGTTAAGTACAAATGGAATGTGGCAGAAGTACCACATTAACCTCAAGCTAAAACTTGATAACTAGTGTTTATGACATGCCATAAACACAATGAACCTAGCTATACATCTAACCAAGCATAAAACAAGAAAAAATTGTAACAAGCGAGCATCCCACAATCACCATACGCGCAAAGGGAGCAAGACGACCCAGGAAGTTTGCCTCCTTAAAAACCCTTTCTAAGAAAAACCCCGAAAGGAAAAACCTTGGAGTAGGGAAAAAGAGTACAACCCATTCCTGGCACTCCCTTTGCGAAATAGATAAGCATTAAAGAACTTCCATTAAGACGTTGAACAATCCGCAATGATCACCGATCCATGTAACTTCCATGTATCCAAAATCCTTCGAATCCGCATAGAGTTCTTCGTGAATTGAAACGAAAGGATCTTCAAACGAACAATAGAAACGATATCATCAAACACCTATATGACTTCATTCCCTTCTTAAAAAAGCCTTGAATTCCGGTCATGCCAAATAGGGTGGCAAGAAGCAGCAAGGAGAAGATGAGATATAACACCAGAGGCTAAGCGTCCTTTAGACAGAGGTATAAGGTACGAAACAACATCATCCAACCTAGGAGGAACATTATCCATTCCACAAAGAGCACAAACTCTCATCCACACCTGTAAAGAAAAAGGGCACTCAAAGAAAAGGTAAGCATGAGAATCAGGTTGGTTATCACAGAATAGACAACGAAGCAGGTTTAAGTCAGTTTTAGGACCGACATCCCATTGCCTCAGTCGATCTTGTGTTTTTTGCTTGCAATTAACGACCAACCAAAGATTAAAAGCATGTTTAGGGATACACTGAGGGAACCACACAACATGAAACCAAGGAACCAGGTTTGTACTAACACGGATAGAGTCCCAAAAATGAGAGATGGTGAACGGCTTGAATTCTCCATTAGGTACTCTCCAAACCAGCTCATCGGCAATACCAAGAGTAAGTGTCGGAGGGTTAATCATCAATAAATCCGGAATCCTATCAATCCACTTACTAGGCCATCTCCAAGCACCATCAATAAGCAAATCACCAATTGAATTATTCAACGAAATTCCAGACCGAGAGATATCTCTAGCTGTAAACAAACTCCTTAGGGGGCTCAAGGAACACCAATTATAAAACCAAATAAAAGCCCTCGTGCCATCACGAATGAGGAACCAGAAAAAAGGCCGAATAGTGGGGCGAATTTGAACTAGTTTTCTCCAGCCCCAACTCATATCACCTGTACATGGAACATCCCAAAAACTCATGCCATGTAGCTTGTATGCATGAATCCTGCTTGACTTGTTCTAAGGTAAAGGTCGAACACAAGAAACCCTCAGGACTCTTAGTTCAACCCGAACTCCAGAATGGAAATGGGAGCGAATCACCATGGACTTTATCACCAAATTACCGAGAACAGCTAGTGGCAATGACGCTATCTGGGTAATCGTAGATTGTTTGACTAAGTCTGCTCACTTCTTGGCCATTAGCGAGGTCGATAGTCTCGATGATACGTGTTTGGGAAGCAATAAAATGAAAACCCTGTGTAGAAAACAAACAATGATAGATGTGTTAACAAATTAAACCTATAATTTGTTAACAGATTGCAAATCAAGACCTATTGATTTGAATTGAACCAAAATCAGGAACACGTCCCAAAAGTGGCAAGAATTATAGCAATAATTCAAGAGAGTTGTCAAATTTCTTCATGTCCCTTCATTAACCAAAAACGGCTATATAAAGCCTTTACAAATCCATGGGTTACAATATTCCAAAAGCCACATTAATAACATAATACTTTTAATAGTAATCAAGACAATACTTAAAACAAATAAAACTAGAGAATTGCCAAAAGACCCATGCAAACTCACGTCCACCATGCAACCTTAATCCATCAAAGTTACCATGCACACTCCATGGGCTATTGAGCTTAAACAACCTTCGAATCCAATTGTAAGCACCAGCCCATCATCGTTTGGAGCTTCTTTATCCATGTACGTATCATCCCCTCCCCCTTTGAAAGGAATTTACCTCAATTCGGCAAGACCATCATCATCAAGATAGGGTGAAAGATCTCCCACGTTAAAAGTAGCATGCACCCCATAATCCCCTGGAAACTCCACTTTGTATGCATTATGATAATTCACACGTGCAATCACTTTGTAAGGACCTTGAGCTCTTGGCATCAATTTGATTTTGCGTTTGCTTGGAAAGCGCTCTTTTCTCAAATGCACCCACACTAGATCACCATCAGCAAACACCCGGGGCTTCCTATTTTTATTAGATTTCTATTTATAAGTTGCATTAACAGCCTCAATACGCTTACGAACTTGTTCATGCAACCTCATCATAGATTTCAGCTTAGAATCAGCATCTTTGGGAACCAACTCCTCCTTTGGCAATGGGATCAAATTTAATGGTAAGTAGGGATTAATTCCATAAACAACTTCAAACGGAGAGTGACCAGTAGCATAAGTAGGAGAACGGTTACAAGCAAATTCAGCATGGGAAAGTTTAACATCCCAACCCTTTTGAGTCTTGCTTACCAAACCCCGCAACAACGTTCCCAAGGTTCTATTCGTAACTTCAGTTTGGCCATCCGTTTGAGGATGGTGTGATGTACTAAATAACAACTTGGTTCCCACCTTTCGCCTCAAAGTATTCCAGAAATAACTCAAAAACTTGGAGTCCCGATCTGAAACAATGGTTTTGGGGATCCCATGCAAACGAACAATCTCCCGGTAGTATAAATCAGCCACATTACTAGCATCATCAGTTTTGTGGCAAGCAACAAAGTGAGTCATCTTGGAAAACCTGTCAACAACAACCATAATAGCATTCTTACCCCTTTAGCATGTATGGTAAAGCCACAATAAAATCCATGGACACATCTTCCTAAGGACGTACCGGAACTGGTAATGGAAAATACAAACCAGATTTTTTTTGGGTAAAGGGTTAATTCACCCGGTAAAATATATTACGCCAAAACATTGAAGTACAAAGGATGAGGTGAATCCTCATCTCGATCCCTTAGGACACTTACAGACTCTCCTATAGGAATGCAACATCAATCCTATAACTTACAATATAAGCGTGACAGACCACACTTATAACTAAACATCAGACTACAACGATAAAAAGAATAAAAATAAATGCACTTTAAGTAGAAATACTTGAATCTTCAAGTCACCATAGTAGTCCAAACTTCCAGCATCGTCCAAATATACAATATCATGGTCCTCAAATTGAAGTACAGTTCACAAGTTTCACACATGGTTGGTGAGGGACTCTAAAACCACGGATAGAGCAGCAAGCTCAAAACTCGCTCCGAAGGTGTATGTTGAGATGCAAAACTAACCACCAATAAGAAAAACCAACAAATACGTATAAAACCAACGCACATCCACAATAGCAGCTCCTAACCATCAGTGACCACTCGTAGAAGTGGCTCAACATGAGTTCCAATTTAGAATCTGCCAAAGAACGTAGTAACCCAAAACTACCATCCAGCAGCAACATCATGCTAAAGAACTAGTTTTAGGACGATAATAGGGTTTAACAAACCCCAACTTCCAGCAAATATCAATCACAGACCAAAAACAGGTCATAGATCACCGCACATACATGTAAAGAAACCTCTTGATACGAGTGACACCCAAAATCCGGTTCATGCATAAACATGTAGTCGAAAAACCAGCACTTCCAAACATGGCTAAAAGGACAAATGAATTCAAAGAGTAAACTCCACCATAATAGCCACAAAGCACTTAAATGACGAACCAGGAAGACAAAGACAAGGGTAAAACTGAAACGCAATCATATGCGTAGCAATCTCACTAGCATTCGAATACCCAAACTTGACTTCCAACCCTTGCTAGAATGCATCAATACACCAACAGTAGCAACTACGCAATCACGTGCATGATGCAATAGTAAAGTAACGATCACAACACCAACCATAATCCACAAACCCCACATAAGGTTTAACGAAACCCTAACTTCCATCAAATAACGATCACAACACCAAACCAATAAACAATCAACACTAGATCTTGTGAAAGTATAATAACAAACGTGTTTGTAGTCATAGCAGAACTCGACTACTAAACATAACATGCCATCAGTTGCAACAGCAATAATATAACAAGAAAAATCAGCAATAGGGACAACGAACCCTAGCCTAACCTGTTGCATGCCAACGATGAACCAATCAAAACAAACCTAGGGTTTACAAACCCTAACTTACAAATACAATCTACACGATCAAAGACTTGAAGAATCGACCGGATGTATCCGTCATGATCGCAAACCAATCAAACCATAGGGCTAACGAACCCTAACTTCCAATTCAGCCCCCAAACGAGATCATCTCTCTCCCAAACCCACCAATATATCACAAGACATCCATATGGAACATACAATTAACAAAATCCTAAAAAGGATGAACACAACCACACACTAGACGATACCCAACCTGGATAATCATTGAATGATATACGAGGTATACCCTAAAAACAAATTCAGGGTAAAACCAATGCGTAGCAGGCCATAACGAACGTCCACACAGAAACCCTAATAAGGAATTGAATAAATCAAAACCCTAATAAGGGTTCATCAAACCGCCAGAATGATACCCTCGAAACCCTAATAAAATATAAACAGCGATTGCAACTGTTTGATCGAAACGATTAGGGATAGGGTAAAGAACATAAACCATGGAGAAATCATCAGATACAAATAAAAAGTTACTCAGCCGCCATATCTTTAAAATATAAAACGCAACAATAATATGTATTGCATACCCTAGAATGAAAGAGGCTTCATTATAGGATAGAGAGGACATAGATTATTGATTTTTATGATCAGAAAATTGGAAGATAATGGTGGCTGGATTTCTCCATGGGGGAGAGAGAATTAGGGTTTTTTATCACCCAACATACCCCGATTAGTCTTCCGTTGTCATTTAATACAAACCAGATTTGAATGAACTCTTAGCCATATGACATGTTACACACTTACCCACAATGTTAGTTACATCCCCTAACATCTTGGGCCAAAAGAAATGTTCCTTCAATACTTCCAAAGTTTTGACCACTCCAAAATGACCAGCCAAACCACCACCATGTGCTTCACGTATCAACAATTCACGAATAGCATGCTTTGGGACACAAAGCCAATTTCCCTTGAAGAGAAAACCATCTTGAACCATAAACTCCCCTTGGACACCATTCGCACATTTTCCAAATAGATCACCAAAATCAACGTCATCCCCATAATAATCTTTTAAGGTTTCAAAACCCAACAAATGAACATCAAGTGTAGCAAGTAAAGTAAAACGTCGCGAAAGGGCATCAGCTACCACATTGCTTTTGCCATCCTTATATTTTGATGAGAAATGAAAAGATTGTAAAAACTCCACCCATTTAGCATGTCTTGGACTCAACTTATGTTGCCCATTAATGTACTTCAAAGACTCATGATCTGAATGCAAAATGAAATGATTTGCACGCAAATAATGACTCAAATGATCCACTGCCCGAACAATGGCATAAAACTCCTTGTCATAAGTGCATTAGTTCAAACGAGCGACTCCAATTTTTCGAAAAGTAAGCAATGGACGCTTGGCTTGAATCAAAACAACACCAATACCAACTCCACTTGCATCACGCTCAACTTCAAAGGGTTGAGAAAAATCTGGAAGAGCCAAAATAGGAGTAGCACACAAGCGCTCCTTGATTATTTCAAATGCCCTGTTAGCATCTTCTCCCCATGAGAATGTACCTTTCTTCAAAAAAATTAGTAATGGGACTAGTAATAGTACTGAAATCGCGAATAAAACGCCTATAGAATGAAGCCAAACCATGAAATGAGCGCACTTCACTTATATTTTTAGGATTAGGCCAGGACTTGATTGCTTCAATTTTGGACTGATCCACGGACACACCATCCTTTTTATTTGGGTAAAGGGGAGTAATCCTGCACCCTGGTAAAATATATTAACCAAAACATTTAAGTACAACGGATGAGAGTGGATCTCTCACCTCGGCCCGCTACATGGGCAACAGACACACACTTAAAGTGCACTTAACCTAACATACTACATAAGAAAGACATGCCAATCTTATGGACTACCAAACATCCAAATTACTTCCTACCACGACCTAAGAGATTAATATCATACATGTCATAAAAATCCTCCAGTGTTAGGTAAATTGTAGACTTGAGCAGCATAATCATCAGATATGAAATCTTCTAGCTCAAATCCCCCACCTCCCCCAGAAGCCATAAATGTAGCCATAGGGTTGTCCGACTCCAAAACCTCATCCTCATCACTATCAGAACAAATCACATTCCCGACTTTAGAAAACGGATTAGTTGCCTTAGTAGCAGAAAAAGTCATAGTCTCAGTAGGCTTAACAGCCGCATCTTTACTAACACATGATTCCTTCCCCTGAGACCCATCCATAACTGCTTCCTTAGTACAACCACTAGAATTCTCTATCTTTGCCTCTTCAGTAGTAGAATCAATCACAGTACTTGGGATGCCCATGTCATCAGTATCTTGCACTTCAAGAGTCCTAAAAGAGTTAGACGTAGTAATAGGCGTACCTTTAGCATTATCATTGGACGTAGTAGCTTCCGGTGTCTTCGTCTTTGCAACATGTACCTGCTTCCTAGGAGCAAATCTAGGTCCCTTACCCATATTAATACCACTAGACATCTTCTTACCTTTGGGTTTGGCTTTCCGATTCTGCACCACCTTAAACCCATCATCAGGCTCTTCCAAAGACGAGGTGCGAGCAACATCATTTTGCTCCTTAGTATTCTTAGGATAACAAGCATTAACATGCCCAAACACTTTACAGTCCACACAATGTGGAGGTTTCCATTCATATTCAACCTTGATACTTGCCGTAGTAAAACCACTATCATCCTTTTGGGGGATCGCCATAGTCACCACATGTTCTAGTTCAGCTTCTGAGGATAATTCCACAAGAGCACGTGCAAAACTAATGCGACCCCATGAATCAACACACATGGAGCTAGTAAAAGCATCTAAAATAACCGGCTTACCCACCTGAGTAGCAATTAGGCTCAACCCGTCTTCCGAATATGCAAGTAATGGCACATTATGCAATTTAATCAACACGGGAACTTTGGTAACCTCACTTTTAGACAATAACACATCTGGAGTCCATTTAGTGAGGATGATAGGAGAATTGCGAATAATCCAAGGGCCCCGTTGAAGGACATTATCAACACCCTCTTTAGAATCAAACTTAAAGAGGAACACACCATCGTCATTCTTCATAAGTTTCTTTAACCCAAACTTACCCCACGTGTTAGTGACATAGCTTTGGACCAAAGGAAAGGCAATATTCTTGCCAACAAAGAAGCCAACAAGAGTATTATCATATCGGTTAAACACTCCCTCCATAGCAGCCATTGGAAGAACCGTATCATGATTATCAATACGATTCTCATTCTCCAATGGTCGAAAGTTAACTTTCCTAGTGACTTGTTCCGGCTTTAACACATTCGCAAACGACCTTACTTCATTAGGCACATTATCACTACCATTCACATCATGACCAGAATTAGACGTCTTCACCACATTCGTAGGTGCAATGAAATTACCATCCTTCAAAGCAACACTAGGAAATACCAAATTCGACGGCACACAAGTATCCTGAACTGCAACATTAATAGGAGTCACTTTAGTGCTCGAATCCAACCCACCCATAGAGGTACCAGCCTTATCACTATCAAGCCCCAACCTAGAGTCCACCACATAACAACTAGAAATAAGCACTTCTCTTGTTTTCCAAAGAGTTTTTGAGCTCTAAGGGTGTCAAAGACATCTTTCAATTTTTTTTATTTTTTTGGGTAAAGGGTTTTATCCTGGTAAATATATAACCAAAAAATGTTAAGTACAAATGGAATGTGGCAGAAGTACCACATTAACCTTAAGCGAAAAGCTTGATAAACTAGTGTTTATGATATGCCATAAACACAATAAACCTAGCTATATTACATCACCTAACCATGCATAAAACAAGAAAAAACTTGTAACACGCGAGCATCCCCGCATCCAGCCATTGCACGAAGGGGGCAAGTAGACCCAGGAAGTCTGCCTCCTTAAAAACCCTTTCCAAGAAAAACCCAAATGGAAAAACCTTGGAGTAGGGAAAAAGAGTAAAACCCTTACCTGGAACCCCCTTCGTGTATAATACAAATACTTGAAATCTTCCATTTATCAAGAATCAGACGAGCACGCGAGGTTTTCTTCTTGAACTTGAAGGTAACCAGCAACCGAACGGTAGATACAATAAGTTGGACCACTTCAGCAACAATAGACTTCTTATGCTTGAAGATTCTTGAATTGCGCTCCATCCAAATGTAATACGTAGTAGCAGCAAGCAATAACCGAGAAATGATGCTAGTAACCGAACGCCCGTTTGATATAGGAATAAGGAAATTAATTGCATTATCCAAAGAAGGTAGGACCGCAACCATTCCAGATAAGACCCGAACCTGCGACCAAACCTGCATAGAAAACTGGCACTCAAAAAATAAGTGAGAGTGAGAGTCCAGAACCAAATCACACAGCGGGCATCTAAGCAAGTCCAGCTCAACATTAGGACCAACATCCCATTACCGCATCGTATCTTGAGTCTTCAACTTCTGCTTAATAACAAGCCATAAATGTATAGCGTGTCGCGGGATACAATGAGAAAACCAAGGAACATGATACCACTCCACCAAGTCAGCCCTTAGGCGTAATGTCACACCCCAAATTACTGCTTTTGCAAATGAATGGAATTCTGGGGATGAGCGCCATAGCATCACGATTCTGAGCTATATTGAACGACCTAAAGTGGCGTTTTGAAAACACATCGTTTGATATAATAAAACATTCAGAGTTTACAAAACATAGGTCCCAATTGACAATCAACATGTGCGGAAATAAGTTTGTTAAAATCCAAACGATGTTTTGAAGTGCATAAAACCCATGTGAGACGCGTCGTCACCGCGACTCTATGATAAGTCCTTATGCATGCCATGAAGTATATGCCTTAGATACCGAAAATACATTGCTAAAATGGTGAACAATAATGTTGGTGAGAAATCATAGGTTTATGAAAATGTTTTATACGACTACCACAAGTATAAGTCATGTATGACAAATATGTCACATAAAAATGTTACAATTGCTATAAGCACATGACATCAAGCTAGACCGATCATGATGTTCACCCCAATGTAGTGTTTGCCAAACAACTCTCATTCGATATTAAATGAAATGCATCCGTTTGACTGTTGGAACCACCAACCCGGATGGAGGAGTCACCTCAATAGATCTATTCACTCACCCTCGCCATCTCGTAATTAAGTTCATGATTATGAAATGGGGACATTCAATTGGCAATGAGGTAACTTAAGCAATGTAAATGAATTTGATATACTTGGGCTCGTAATAAAATGATGTGCAATGTATTCTCCCCCGTAGGTTTGAAATGAAATACTAACTTGAAAAACGGGGCTATGAAAACTCACTTGATAAAATGATTATGATGGCAAAAGTGGATACACTGAAATGAGGCACAATCTCTAACTGCAACCTATTCTGAATGATATGATCTAATATAAGTCATGATTTAATGTTGTGCATGCAAACTCATATGATATCTATACCACTTGTGCATTTTTGAAAATGAAGTGTATCGTCGAAATATACGTTTGTGTCATATTGTCAAGTTATAAAATACTTTACAAGTATTTACATAGAAACAATATCCTATGATAGTCGTTAAGTGATTTATCAAGAAATTATAGCTTTTCGTCGCAAAACAATATACTTTGGCAAGTTATGAAAATGGCTAAGTAGACTCATAAAGCTAGTTGTAACTCGATGAATATTGAGTATTAGAAAACAAACTCAATAGTTTTGGAAAGCTTGTAGCGATATCTAAAAGTCTTAGCATTTAACTTTTGATCATAGAAGTCTCGATCATAGAGAAAAATATAGATGAAGTAAGGTAGTCGAGCTAAAAATATAGTTTATGAGTAGTTTTCGGAAAAGTTTGAGTGACCGTATATTATTCGTTATATCTTCGTTTGACGAACGGTTGAACATTTTGGAAAATAGAATAGGCGAACTCACTTTTACTTGTATACATCATTTTCTCAAAAGTACTCTATCGATATGAAAAACGGCTCCAAACATGGTCACTTGCGATAACCATTTTGGTCTAATAGAAAATATGTATGTGGTTTTGTGTTTCTTCTAACTCAGAGTCCCTCTATAGGCTCTGATACCACTTGTAGGTCCAAAGTACTGGATCTAAGTAGCCTTAATAAGACAATAGCTAACTTGAATAAATCCAAATCAACTATATGATACACACTAACAACGAATGCTTAAATGTTAATGAAGAATCTTAACACAAGCAATAAGAAGAACATAATTATAAAACTAACTTTGTATTTGCTATTAAACTCTATTAGACTTCGATACATTAAACTCTATTGTGAACTAAAATTCTAATTTGATGATCCATGAGTATACTTCTATGTGGATTCTGGATAGCATGGGAGTTGATTTGAAGTTCTATGATGACTATGTTTTTGGTGCTACCTTCATGAATCTAGTTTTAATTCAATATTTTTATTCACTTGTATAGTCATTGTAGGTTGTAAGTTTTATTTTGTAAGTTATAAGAATGGCATGTCATTCTTATATGAGAGTTTGTAAGTGTCCTAAGGGACTGAGATGAGGGAAGTCACCCTTATCCTTTGTACTTCAATGTTTTTGGTGTAATGCATTTTACTAGGGTGAAAAATCCCTTTTACCCAAAAAAAATAAAACATAATGTCGTCGAGTTTTTTTTATACACCAAGGAAACCCTAAAACTTTACAAAAAGTGTGAAAGGATAATGCATATCTTTTCCTAAGATATCTCTAAGACGTGCACATATCCTTTCCTAAAATATCTCTAATATAACTATTCTGTTTCAAGAACAGACTTAACTAGCTAAACAGTACTAATTTAGTACAGCCATACTTAATTTAGTACTGGCAGACTTAACTATTCCTACCAGACTTAATCATATGACTAACAGACTTAAGTCTGTTCTACAATAATTCCTAACACACTCCACGACTGTAGACCGTGTGAAACATAAAACAACCGTCATGATATATGAGGCAAGATCAAAAAATCTTACAAAAGACTCTAATACAACTTGTGTTCTTTTTGGCGAACACAAGTGTATTCATAGGAAAGTGTGTCCTAAGAGATATTTTGATGAATCTCTTGGCTCTAGACTTGATTTGTGCATTTTGGTTTTAGTGAGCGGAGGCTGGAGCAGACTGCCACCTTTTTAATATCAACACATCTCGGAGTGAGAGGTCGATAGATTATGCAAGGTTCTCCGTGAGTTATGAAACAAGAACCTTTTAAGAGGAACTTGAGTGGCTAGGAGGGGTTGTGCAATGCGTCACTGGGTCCATGACATCTTGTCTTCAATACCGGTTTCATCTTTGTGATAACCAGTAGCAGATGTATTGACCCGTTTTCTGCCCTAAGTTTATGGAAGGCTATTTCTTTTCACCCTTTCACAACTTTTATTTTTAATTCTTCAACCCCTTCTTTCTCCTTTCAACACTTAACTCCTTTTTTCAATCATACCTAAGGACTTTCTAGTTCAAACAATTGGTATTGTCCTTGGGTAATCCGTCTGGCTCTGGCAGATCATAGGACTTAAACCTAACCTTAATCACTTTATAACTCCATGATTATCCTATGTTGCCATAAAAAAAATTTGTAAAATCTCTCAAAGTGCTTATGATTATGAAAGATCTTTTGTTGACACTTTGAGAGTTTTATATTTAGAAATACTCCCCCTCCACATGTGCACATACATTTTAAAGATAAATTCGCACATTGAGGGAAGAGTTCGTACTTTTGAATTGATCGACTTTCAATGAACTAGACCGATTCGAGACACGTTTACATTACTAGCGAACTATCTTGAAATTATTACCCGACCTGGTCAAGTCCAAAGAAAGTTTCTCGAAATGGTACACTCTACTCAGACAAGTCCTATTCGAGATACGCTTACAACAGTGGTTAGGCCAGCTTGAAATTATTACCCATCCAAGAACAAGTCTTTTCGATTACTGACTTTCTTTTATCGTCAATTCATTGGTTACGTCTGATTCGAGCTCTTTTGAGATTCAACAATGATCTTTAAACATATGTGATCACATTTTAATCACATTTCTCCCCCTCAAATATAGCATATCTATGATATTTTTGAAATAAAATGATTAAAAGATATGTTTTTCGAAAAGCATTTGGAGAGAAACTTATTTAGCATGAATATTAGAACAATAAATATTGGAACAATTTTGGTTTTATACTCCCCCTTAAAGAAAGTATATTTTGAAATTTTGATTAGGGAGATATCTTGGTACGCAAGATGTGGTACGCAAGATGTGGTACGCAAGATGTGGAAGATTTTGAGAAATCTTTTTGAAAAATTTCGAATCAATGGTAAGCAAGATGTGGAAGATTTTGAAAATCTTTTGAAGATATAGGAGAGAAATATCTTCATTTGTTTCAGGATAAGTGCTCGATATTTATGAAAATCGGTTTTGCGTAGCACTTTCATTTCTTTAAAGTTCGGGTTGCAAGCTGACATACTTACAAGCCATTATTTTGAAGTCCGTGTTATAGTCTGAAGTAACTGCAAGCCATCTTAGAAATTTAGGAAGAAACTTTGAGAAACGACATGTTTTGAAAAAAAATTAGTGAACTCTCTCTCTCTCAAGCATCTGTACATGTCTGTATCATTGTTGAATGACATTTCTAGAAACATACAGAATATCGATTATACAAGAGACATGTCGTGAGATGAATATTTTTGGATTTTTGAATTTTATAATGTTAGATTTTTGAAGATTTTCTATTTTTGTATTTTGATTTTGATGGTTTTTCAAATTTTGTATTTTGTTTTTTTTGAAAAGATATTTACAAAGAAGATTTGAAGAATGAAAAATTAAGGTTGGACAAGTAAAAGTGGAGTTAAGAGTGGAACTAGATACGGATTTCCATATGCGATATAGGCATAAAGTTCTTCTTTACCACATTGGGTGTATGAACCTTCATCACTTTTACAAGTACAAGCATCCACAGAAGAAGAATTTTCACAAATAACAGTGTTAGAAGTACATGTTTCCTCACGCAGAGGGTGTTCACTATCAACGGTTGTACTCGTTTTTACTTCCTTATCTTGATGATTTTCACTATTATTTTTCTTGGAGCAAGTATCAAAAATCTTTCCTATGGGAATCCATCTAAGACCAACTGTGTTTAAAACTTTTCCCATGGTAATCCACCTAAGGCAAGATCTAGGAGCTGTTTTCTTTTTAGATGCAGCGGAAGAATCATTTTTAGAAAAACTATATCCTGTAGAGATCCACCTATTAGGTTTCTTATCCATATTCATCTTGTCAACGGGTTTGTTTCTTTTTAGAGTCTTAGTGGATTGAACCTTTGCATGTGAATTTACATTCTTGAGATATTTTGCAACACATGCATCATGATTAGCTGAAAAGACACATTTTTGACATGTAGGACACACAAATTCAACATTCTTCTTTAAAACAACAACTTTAACTTTGTCACTATAGTCATTTGAAATTGTTTCTTGCTCGGAAAAGACTCGAATTTCTAGTGTTGTTTTCACGTGCATAGCATTTTCCTTCACGTGACTACTCTTAGATGCATGTCAATCCCTAGTCTTTTTGTTGAATGATCCTATGTAATGGTTGACTACTACTAGCAGTTCCTTGTAATTTTGTAGAATTCATCACTTTAGGTTTTGCACCTAAAATTCCGTCATTTTGAATATGTGCCTTTTTCCTAACTTCTTCTAGATAGTGATTGTGGACCATGTCGTTAGAACCAACAGATTCTTTAACGGAATTTGTGGTCATATCTAGTGTACTATTCCTAGAAAGGCCAGGTGTAATCACTTTTGGTTTTTCGACATCCGCTTTTTCTTTTTCAACACTTTTGATAATTCTCTTTTTAATAAGTAAGGATTGTGGAGTGACTGTTTTTGAAAAATCATTTTTCTCATTGACTTTCGGAGAAAATTGAGAAATAGACATTTTTGGTTGGAAACCGATTTCGGAACATTTTTTTCTCCTCAGTAAATGGTTTTGCAATCTTAGTATCCACAGCCTTTCCTTTTTGACATTCCAGCTGAGCTCTCAAAAGATCATTTTGCTCTTTCATGTCCTTGTAGGCACGTTCATACGACAATTTCTCGTACTTGCATTCCTTATTTTTTGATCAAGCTGTTTAAAATAGGACACGTTACATAACCTCAGAGTAAAAAAAAAACCTAAAGTTCTCTCTCCCTTGTGAAGAAATTCGGCCGCCACCCTCATGCTTTTTCAGGCCATTAATTCTACCCAATCCATCCTCTCTATCCTTCTTTGAAGGATATGCAATATGATTAGGGTTTAGATATTCTTGTGAGGGTGGTTGGCTACGCTTTTCTTTTATTATTTGATCGGATTTCTCATGGTTATTGCTGGCTGCCACCAATCCTTCTCTTTTCCGGCCATAATCAACATCTATAATCGTTTCTCTACCTTTAAGCATTTGTCATTTTACCATTTATTTGTTTTGGATCTGTTTTTTTTATGCCATTCGTGGATTAAATTGACTATCCTAATCCAGATTGAGGGTAATGATAATATTGTTTCTTGGTATGCAATCGGTGTGTAGGTGATGTATTCTTATTGGTGGTGGCTGGAATAAACCCTAACTTTTTATTGATTGCTTGCTGGTTGTGATTATCTTTATTTAGGGTTTGCCTATTGGTTTTTGTTCCTCTACTCAGATGCGCATTCATTTATACCCTTCTTTAGGGTTTAACGTGGTCTGTTATGTACGATTCTCTTTTAGGGTTTTTTTTTGTGCTGATGGGTGATTCGTGTTGCATGTAACCCTTTTTAAGGTTTTGTTGCTGGTATGTTCCTGTTTGGAGGTCTGTGATTTTACGAGGGTAGGAGAGAGTGACGGTTTTGTGTGATGGGCAACTTGGAAGTTAGGGTTTCGGACTCCCTATTTTGGTTTCTACTGGATCTTTGTTGCAAGGGTTGGTTTGTTGTACGGATCATGATTGGTGATTGTAAGTTAGGGTTTGTAATACCTAGTTATTGACTATGGCAGGTTATGTTTGATTCGGTTTCAATCTGATTGTTTGCTTGTGGCTGCCGATGGTATATATTAGCGTGCCATAGTGGATGTTAGGGTTTTGTTGACCCTATTTTCTGTTTATAGCTGGTCGTTTCTGCATGATGTCCATTTGTTTATTGCTTTGATGCTGCAGAATTGATCATTGCAATCTGCATTGAAAACCCTATTACTTAGGGTTTGATTATGTGGTTTGCTACTATAAGGGGTAGATAATGTAGGTACAAGTCTAGTGGACGCTCGAATTGGCATATGGTCTTCTTATTGATTATAGTTCTTGTCGGGTTTGTTTGTTATCTGGACTTGTGGTTTGTTGGTGAATGTTTCGATGTGCTGCTGGAAACTGGTCTTTTGACGTAATTGCTGGGCATATTGATTATGATTACATCATGAAGTGTATTGGTTTTATACGTATCCATTGGTTATTCGTATTGGTGTTCGGTTTTACATCTCAACATACACCTTTGGAGCACGCTTGTGCTTGCTGCTCTATCTGTGGTTTTAGAGTCTCTCACCAACCATTGTGTGAAATTTTTGAACGATATTTCAATTTTGATGATCCATGGGTGTGTGATGATCGTTTATTTTTTCGTCTATTACTCATTATATACACTGGGTTACATTCTTAGCTAGCGTTTCACTCATTTGGAACACGTAGCAGATGCGGTATTGGATTGAGGCGTAGTGTTGGTGTGTTTGTTATGAGCATTGCTGGTTTGGTTCTATTCAGATCCAAGGGGGTTTATTGTAGTGGTTTGGTGTGGAGTGATGATGTTTGTTCTGGTCATTCCATGGTTAAGGTTGTAGTGATTAAGGTTATGGACTTCTATGACAATTTTTGAAGAATCAAGTGTTTACTTGAGGATTTAATATGTTATGTTAATACAAATAAGCCATGAAAACGTTTATTTATATTTTACGATCTTCAAATGTTTTGTCGATAACAAATATAAAATCATTTTAACGAAACAAATAGAGTACGTAAATAGTTTGAGTTAATAGTTTTCTAACACACTTACGCTCTCACATAAAACACTAAAACAAGTATAAGTGATTTTATGATTTAGATACATATGTACAACAACTAGTGTTTACATATTGGGTTAAAATATACTTAAACTAAGTATACTAAAATGGGTAAAACTAAGTGTATGCTAAATTGGGTAAATACAAGTATATACTAAATGGGTAAATACTAGCAAATGGTTTTGACCCATAACCCATGGTTTATATATACCACTTAACCAAGTTCATTGTATCCTTAAGATACATTGTATCTAGAAAGAAAACCATGGATCAACCCATAACCCATGACCCATGACCCTTAACCAAAAATACCCATGGGCAAAGAGGAGCGGACCACGGATCCCTAGCTTTGTGCTAGCGGATCCCTTGTGGTAGGGATCTGGGATCCGGGAAATGAAGAGAATTTCCTTTATAAATACAGAGCCATTTCTTCCTTTCTATGAGTGCTTTTAACATATACTTCCCCAAAGTATTCTAACCCTCTAACCTCAGATCTAAGTGATCTATGTAGTTTGTCTTTTGTTTTAGTGTGATCTACTAGGTTCCTCCTAAAGGAAAGATCACCACCTCTTGAAGACGCAAGCTCAAAGTCCATGAGTTGCCATGTTTCGTCATCATCAAGACTACCAAGGTTATCTTGTTGATAGTTCTTCCTTTCTCCATAGATGTTGGGTTGAAGGCATTAGTGAAGAATGCGAAAGTGTCAAGATGAAAGCATTAGTGAAAGGTGCTCAAGATCCGTGTCAAAGCATTAGTGAAGGATGCTAAAGGTGTCAAGACGAAGGCATTAGTGAAGGGTGCCAAGCGTTGTGTCAAAGGCATTAGTGAAGGATGCCAAAGAATCAAATCAAGTAGCATTTGGGAAGAATGCCTAGGTCGATAATCGATGAGGTGCATCGTTATACATATATGTATTTGTTTATATACAAGGATGGTGATATCCTTGATGGTGTTGTAACAAGGAGTAGATCTCCTTGAGAGTAGGTGTTGTGTCGTGAAGGTGTAGTTCACCTAAGGTGTGAAAGAACTAGGTACTTAGCCTAGTACCTAATAAAGGGTAGGCAACGTTGTGAAGGATTAGTTCTCCTAAGGTGTGAAAGAACTCGGTGGTTAGCCTAGCACCGTATAAAGGGTAGGCGACGTTGTGTTAGGTGTGGTCGCCTTGGTGTGAAAGAACCCTGTATTTAGCTTTGTACCGAAAAAGGTTGTTGACGTTGGAAGGCTTCTCCGCCATAAGGAGTTGGTGTAGTGTTTACAAACTCTCGAGTAGGTGACTCGGGAGTGGAGTAGGGCAAGGAAGGTGTCCTTGTAGCCGAACCACTATAAATACTTGTGTCGTGGTGATGTGCTTCTTACTCTTTATCTTTCATTACACGCTTATATATCTATCTATCAACGTCCAACATAAACAATCAAATAGATTGACATAAGTCGATCTAAATATTTAAAAGGAAGTTTTAAATTGGTAAAACTATTCAACCCCCCTTCTAGTTTTCCACAATTGGCATCAGAGCTTCGTTACCAAGTTTCTTAAAGTATGTTGTACTTTAAAGACTTGATATGATCCGTGTATGTTTGAAAACTACAAAGAAGGTATTTTTTTAAAAGGTCATATTTTCTTTTAAATCATTTTGTTGGACATTGATAGATCATTCTAACAACTTTTGTTTTCAAGAAATCTTCATGCTAGAATCTCCAAAATCTTCATTCAAAGAATGATGAAGACAACATTCAAGGAAGGATCTATAAAGTAATCACTACTTACGACACCAAGTACAAAAGATTACTTTAAAAGCTCATGAAGTATTTTGGTATTAAGCCAAACCAAGAAGCATAGAGGTATGTTTTACCTTTCATTAGATAGGTTACATGAGTTCAATTAATTTTATAGTTCTCTTTGTTTAATAATCACTAGCATCATTAGAAGTCTCTTTCGTCACTTTTCCATTTCTTTCATCATCGGGAATAGTATTCCTTTTGATTCGTCAAACTAATGCCGTCGTCACATATGAACCCTCGATATGTGATTCATCAAAATCCGTCATCCAAAAACAATCTTCATCTAAATACCTTCAAACTATTTTTTGTAAGCTTATTTATAAGCCTACTACATAAATAATGCCAAACAATTTTTGTTCACAATAGCGGATCCTCTAGTTGTACTAGCCGGATCCCAAATACAAAGGATCCAGGGAACGTGGAATGTAACTCGCCTATACGCTTTCAAAATTTCACCACTGATTACTTTCCCTCTATTCACACAACACAAAAACGACCAAGCTACTGAATTAATCCTCATTGGCTTTCATAATTTCAAGTATTCCTTGCTAGAACATCATTGTAAGTAATTACATTAACTTGTTCTAATTTTCATCATCTTAATTCAAGGGTTTATGGTTTCTTAATTTCTAATCAATTAATTAGGGTTTTTCAAAATTAATCATGAAAAGGTTTTTTAAATCACATTGTGTTCACAACATTGTTAATACAAATCAAAACCATAAACACCCATATCAACCAATTTAACCTAACTGAAAAATTTGTATTTCTAGGACCAACCATGCCCAAAGCCACTCAACAAGATCATCATGACACCGTCCATTACCTTACTCATTACTATCGTAAAAGGGGTCTGACCAAAACTAACCGTAAAATTTTCAAAAGCCTCAAAACGACTTATTCACGAAGGTCGTGGTAGTCAAGGAATGTTTCCTTGAAGATACCGACATTCGTCAAGTTTTCTCAACAATCAACTTTGATTGCCTTCTTGACATTGATGAACAAATTTGTCCGGTTTTTATTTTGAGTTTTACAAAAGCTTTAGGATCATTAGGAACACCGATAATAGCATCTCAATCGCCTTTATCATCAACACACAAAACTTTACTCTTCCTCTCAACACTTTTGCTCAAATTCTTCGCATTCCTTGTGAAGGAATTGTATGTACTCTCAAGATTGGGCAATTAACGCCAAAACCTTGCACTTGATCCTAAGCCTCTTTACAACACTCCTCTCGACAATCCCGAAACTATTCGTGATACTATCTTTAAAATTAGGACCGACCAATCCACACGATCGTAATAAAAAGCTCATTCACCGTGATCCTTTTAAATGGAACTTTTCAAATGCATCCCATGTTTAGAAAATGGGAAGAAACTTAGGAAAACATCATTAGCCTAGTTGGAAACAAAGATCATCCAAACACATGCCTTGTGCAAATGATCTATTGTCTTACCCACCAAAGGCCATTTAATCTTGCCTATTACATGGTAAGGAGAATGGTGGGTATTCAAAGCTTCAACATGGTACTCCATATGGTATGCTCCTAACATGACTTTGTAAGTATGTTAGTGCATTGCAACCATCCCTATCAACGATGATCATTACCTCTCGATCACGCCATGGTACCTCTTACCAAACAACCTCTAAACGATTCATGGTCAATGAGAGAAACCGAAGTCTCTCGGACTCCTCGGCGGAGAAGAAGAAGAAGAAGATGAGGAAGACATCGACCCGTATCCAACATCAAATTGGAAATCCTTGAATACCACGAACAACTTCCAACCATTCCAAACGAGACCGCTGAATTTAAACAAATAAGAGGCATGATTCAAAACCTCGCTACAACCTCACTAAGTCGTCAAAAGGAAAAGGAAGAATTGACTGAAAGAGACAATAGGAATGTGCTTAGTTTCATTTATTTTATGTTTGAATGATTTCTCTTTAGTATTTTTAGCTTATGGTATTTTGATTTGGTTACTTTATCAAGACATCAAACTCGCTTAGATAACATCACATTAGCTTGGCATATGTTTTAGAACCCAACTAAGTCCACTTCAAGGATGAGAAAGGCTTAGACTTACTAAAGGCTTACTTAAGATCTTAGTCTAATTTATCAACACATCTAAAACTCACCATATTTCCGCTTCAACTACTCACAAACTATTTCTCACCTCTCAAAACACTTTAAGAAAGCAAGCTAAACAATTTTAGGAAATTGCTTCTAGTCTTTTATATCTCAAGGTAAGACAAAATTAGTTTTCAATTCTTGAAACTTTTAAGAATTTTCTTAATATCACCTCAAGCTAAAACCCGATCACTAGGATCATTTATTATGACTTGACACCCTCATAACTCTTAGTGTTATCCCGGACATCCATTGGTAGTCTTCTTGTCCCATCCTTCTTCCATTAAAAGCAATCATTTGCTATAACACTTATTACCTCTAATCATTCAAGTACCCTTCATCCTAAACCCTTAGGAGAATGAAACATTCAAAATGAGATAACCCTAGCTCCTGAAACCTCATTACAAACCTATCATAACTCGCCGAGAGCCGGATCCCTAGGATTAGCCTAGCGGATCCTTCAAGGAGGAACCGTGGGATCCGGGTGACAGCTTTATGCCAAACATAGCTAAAACAATCATTTCAACTTATTTTCCTAACTCAAACACTCCATTTCATCTTAAATGAGTTCCTAGATCGGTGAAACTCGAATCTCAACCGTGTGCATGTCAATCATCACATTTCCAAGAACATTAGTGGATTAAGTCTTAAATGCAATTGCAAAGTTCTTCCCTTTATAACCCACATTGCCAAGAACACTTTAGTCATCAAACACAAACATAATTATCGTGAATTACAACCATCCTCCTTAGTCATCTCATCATGAGAAAAGCTCCTAGTGCTTACTCATCCACTCAAAACCACCTAAGAAACTTGCTAGAATCATACGAAGTTTCCTCAACCGAATCATCTCCGGTAAGTCCACCTATGCTAGGATTTCTCCTACACCAAGGAAACCAATCAAACTAATTCCCAAGAAGAGTGTTCTCACTAAGATTTCATCACCAAATTCTATTATACCAAACATACCCTCCATAACTCAACCTATTTCATTAATACCTAGAGCCACCTCCCAATCATCTCCACACTCTCACAATGTAGCAGATTTACCTTTTTGGCCATCTCATCTTTCACCATTACCAACTAATTCACTTGAAAAGATTGAGCAACAAAATCAAAGTGTTGAATCAACACTTGATCCAAAAGCAAACTCTATTATTCCTCCCAATAGTCCATTTTGGATTATGAGAAGAAATCAAAGGCAACCACCCGACCAAATGGAAGTTGATGCTTCTTTACCTCTACCCTCAAACATTGAAGAGCCACCACTTAATGAGCCTCTACCAAATCCTCCTTCATTTAAAGATCCTCAACCCACTTCACTTGAACTTTCACCTCAAGAAACCCAAAACCATGACAAGGATTGCTATCATTGTAAACATGTTGAAAAGCCGATACATGAACCACGTGAAGAGCAACGTTTCATGTTTTATCACCTCCTCGAACGCTTTCAAGAGGTTAACAAGCCTAAACTACAATAAGCATCATATTCAAAAGATCAAACTTAGAACATTTAGGAAACCTTTTCATCCTTGATCATCATTAAGCTTTTAGTCGAATCTTAAGTTTGGGTTAACTTATTAGCATTAGTGGCACTTGTTTGGCTAGTTCATTCTCTTAGTTTTTAGAGATTTGGTTGTGTATCTCTTATTTTATTGAATGAATAGTTATATGCTTTGATTATTATGTATGTTGTGCTTGTTATATTGCATATATCTCATTCCTCAAATAGCACTCCTTGACATTTCTTCACCTTTGAAGAAAGCGTAACAGAGCATGGATCCCTTCCAGATAACTAGACGGATCCCTCCTTGAAGGAACCGTGGGATCCGTGGGTATGTGAGCACTAATTTCTACTAACTTGAGTCTCTTTTGCGTGAAATTATGCACTATACTCTTGTTTTTCTAACCATTGTTTTGTAGTTATTCAAAATACACATGAAGATATTGACTCCATAAAGCTAGGGGAGCTTTGTGTCAAATGACATTGCAAAATCATTTTCAAACTTAATCCTATTTTGGGTTACACTTCATGACACCCCATTGCAACATTGCAATATTTAAGTGGGGAGCACGCTCGCCACTTAGACGAACCATTTGCAAACTTAATTGCAAACATAATTAGTTTATTTTACGTTATGTCCTTGACGCCTTTCAAAGGGATGGACTCGTCAAGGGGAGTTAAGACGAGTACCATTCCCGTCACTTGCTCTCTTTACATTTTACATTTTTCTTATAAAATTGTGTTAGTTTCTTTTAACACTTTTTGTTTCGACAAAAGGGAGAAGAAAGTAAAACTACAAATTCAAACTTTTACTTAATTTTAGATTTTCCTTAAAATAATTTTATGTTTTGTCATCAACAAAAGGGAGATTGTTAATACAAATAAGCCATGAAACGTTTATTTATATTTTGCGATCTTCAAATGTTTTGTCGATAACAAATATAAAATCATTTTAACGAAATGAGTACGTAAATAGTTTGAGTTAATAGTTTTCTAACACACTTACGCCTCACATAAAACACTAAAACAAGTATAAGTGATTTTATGATTTAGATACATATGTACAACAACTAGTGTTTACATATTGGGTTAAACATATACTTAAACTAAGTATACTAAAATGGGTAAAACTAAGTGTATCTTGAATTGGGTAAATACAAGTATATACTAAATGGGTAAATACTAGCAAATGGTTTTGACCCATAACCCATTGTTTTATATATACCACTTAACCAAGTTCATTGTATCCTTAAGATACATTGTATCTAGAAAGAAAACCATGGATCAACCCATAACCCATGACCCATGACCCTTAACCAAAAATACCCATGGGCAAAGAGGAGCGGACCACGGATCCCTAGCTTTGTGCGAGCCGGATCCCTTGTGGTAGGGATCCGTGGGATCCGGGGAAACAGAAGAGAATTTCCTTTATAAATAGAGAGCCATTTCTTCCTTTCTATGAGTGCTTTTAACATATACTTCCCCAAAGTATTCTAACCCTCTAACCTCAGATCTAAGTGATCTATGTAGTTTGTCTTTTGTTTTAGTGTGATCTACTAGGTTCCTCCTAAAGGAAAGATCACCACCTCTTGAAGACGCGCAAGCTCAAAGTCCATGAGTTGCCATGCTTCGTCATCATCAAGACTACCAAGGTTATCTTGTTGATAGTTCTTCCTTTCTCCATAGATGTTGGGTTGAAGGCATTAGTGAAGAATGCCGAAAGTGTCAAGATGAAAGCATTAGTGAAAGGTGCTCATCATCCGTGTCAAAGCATTAGTGAAGGATGCTAAAGGTGTCAAGACGAAGGCATTAGTGAAGGGTTCCAAGCGTTGTGTCAAAGGCATTAGTGAAGGATGCCAAAGAAGTTAGGTAACCAAAAAACCCCTAAACTCTCTCTCCCATGGAGATTTCCGGCCGCCTCTCTCCTATCATTCTCCGGCCATAAAACCACCCATCCTCGTCCTCTGTACCCTCTAACGATCCTTATTCGTTTGTTGGTATGCAATACGGGGTTGTGAGTTCGTTTTTTTTTTCAAAAGAGAAGGCGGTTGTGTTTGCTTATTATGAATACTTATACCTATTCGAAATCTCCATGTACTTGGTTGATTCCCTATCCCCTAATCCTGATTTATCACTTTTATCGATCTGTTTTGATCGTACATCTGGTTCTTTAGGGCTACTTTCGTACATCTAGTTTATCACTCTTGCCGATCTGATATTTGATCGATATTTATTATGTTGGTATGATCTGTGTCTTGGGTTGGATTGACATACATTTGTTTTTCGATCCTGGTTGTTGGCTGCTATCAATGAAAAACGAAACCCTAATTAACTAGGGTTTGGTTTTATTCTTTGATTTTTAAGTAACCCTATTGTTGGGTTTGTTTGTTTCCCTACATGTCGATGATGATGTCGTTACTGTATATACTTTGGGTTATTGTTTCGTGGGTTTGGAGAGATGTTAGTTGATTTTAGATTGGGTTTTTTGATGATGTTTTCGTGCCATGATCCTGATCTGTCATGATTTGGGTGGGTCGGCTTGATGAAACCCTTGTTTCAAGGGTGAATTGTATTGTGTGTTAGTGATTCAGCCAGTGCTGCTGTTTGATTTGAAGGTTAGGGTTTCGTATCCTAGGTTCGTTTATGGCAGATTCGTTGTGATTCGTTTACATTCTAATTTGTTAAGGTTGCATCGATTATTTCCTTGTGGTTACCTGTTGTTAGCCACTTATTGGCGTTAGTACGCTGACTTTGATTTCATGATTATCTGTCGTGTGTTAATCTGCTCATCATTAGCACAAAGTGGTATTGGTTATTATTTCTGGACGTTAGGGCTGTACATAACCCTATTCTTATGTATCCGATCCGTATTGCATTGTGTTCCATTCTCATCTGGTTTATCATTGCGCTCTTCTTGCCTAATGATATAGCATATGCAATGGATTGAGTATTGTCGTGTTATTTGCGTTCCTGGTTTACTACTTAGTGGAGGTTTGATTATATGTTGAAGACATCACATACACCTGTTGCAAATCTCATTTTATTCTAGCGTGTTGGCTGTGTTATGGTGTTTGGTTTGTCTTTATTCGGGTTTTTTTGAGACTTGGGTACTCGGATTTCTCCATGGTGCCGTTTTACGTTACAGTCGGATTGTACCTTGGTACCTAGTTTCCGGTCTCTTCACTTATTTGGATGTTAGGGTTGCATAGCCCTATGTTTATGACTCAGATCCGTTTTGCTTTGGATGGCATTCATATTTAGCTTATTATTGTTTCGATTCGTGCGTAACAATAATTTATTGCAGTGGTCTGAATTGTTATGGAAGTGGAAGTTGGTGTTGCACACTAAGGTTATAAGTTATGAAGATTATCAAGATAGAGTGCTCACTATGGCAGTGGTTCTTTGAACCTTTATTTTATTGCATCTAGATTTTTTAAATGTAATTGTTAGTTCCAGCAGTTAGCTGTGTGTTTGTTCTGCATGATGCAGTTGATTTTGCCTATGTAACGGGCTGAGGGCATGGGTGTGACAACTCGTAATTTCAGGACATTTCATATAGACTAGATTTAGTCTACACATCATTAGTAACATCATTTCATATCAATTTATGCATGGGTTTTGCATTTTACATTAAACGTTTATTTTCTTATTAAATAAACGCTATCGCGTAAACATTATTTGAACATTTGATCCGACACTTCCAAAAATTATTCCGATATATTTTTGTACTCATATTAAGATTATTAAAATAATATTATTACTTTATCCGATGTTTTCAATTTATTTTGTATATAAATTGTTATGTATAAAATTTTACGACGGTTTTTGTAAATATTACACGATAATTATTATTTCACTCAATTTTTGTAAGAAATGTATTTTTATAATTTTTATGACTTCAATATATTTTATTTTGATCCGTTAAAATTTATTTTTAACTAACGCTACCTTAAAAGCTTAAATATATACACAAGTTATTAATTATCCTTAATTAACTACACTTTTATCCTACATTAATATACTTAATTACTACTAAATGCATCTAGTCCCTTTTTTTATGTGTGTCGACAAGGGGAATGACTCACACCATTTGATACTAAATATCTTGTACACATTTATACTTATATTCATTTATTAATTCCTACAACACATAGATACATTATTTCAAGTGTGAAAAAAATATCCTCCTTCTTCTTCTTCCCCATAGAACCGGTCAAGGTGAGACAAGCACAAGGAGGTCATATTTTTTCAAGTCAAGCTAATCTCATAACTCTAGCATACTCTTAAGTAAGGTTTTGAAATAAAAACCTAGGGTGTTTAGGATTAACCCTTGATCATTTAACCTCATCAAGTTACTAGTAAGCATTTCATGTTCATATTCATATTTCATATTCATTTTTATGTTATTTCATCATTTTTGCAAGAAAACATGCATGTTACATATGAGTCTATACCACTTTTAATGTTTTTATTACATATTATTAGTTATAATTATCCTATAATTAATCCCTTGAAACATATCACTTTTGGTGATGTCTAGGAACCCATGACACCCTAAGAAGGTGTATGGTAGGTTTAGAATAGCTTCGGCGTTGGTTTGAATTGGTTAGAATAGGTTTTGCGCGAGAAAAACTCATTTCGACAACTTTATTTAAAGGTCTGATCATATTTTTGAATTCTGGAATTTTCGACAAATTGTAAAAATTTTTGGGCTAGATATTTGGAAAATATACTTTAAAACGAAAACGTGGCCACTTGAACGGGTTAAAACGGAGTTATAACGAAGAAGTTATGCTATTTTTAAGTTTAACGACGAAAACTATTTGTTTTAAAATTCAGATGTATTCTCAACTTTTACGAGTCAAAAATGAGTCTTAAGCGTTATAAAATGTGTCGACTTATCAAATATATATTAGTATACTTTAACACCAAGCTAAGGACATATAAAACGTAGAAAACGGACTAGTAACGATTAAATTACACGCGATTTAACAAAGTTGCCGTAACTATTTTATATAAGTATAACTATATATTTTCTAATAACCAAGAAATATCGGCCGCGAATGACCATATTGAGGGTCGTTTTTAACATTGATAGAATACTTTTCAGAAAACGATGTCTTCTAGTAAAAGTAAGTTCACCTAGCCTATTTTCCAAAATGTCCAACCGTTCATCAAACGGAGTTGTAACGAGTAAAATACGGTCACTTAAACTTTGCCGAAAATCACCCTTAAACAATATTTTGGATACAAGTACCATACTTTACCTATGTTTTTCTCCATGATCGAGACCTCTAGGACAAAAACTTAAAAGCTAAAACTTTGAGATAATGATACAAGCTTTCCAAAACCGTTGAGTTCGTTTCCTAACACTCGATGTGTACCATTTTACGACTAGCTTTTCGAGGATATTTAGTCACTTTCATGAATTTTTCAAATGACATTATTTAACGACGAAAAGCTATAATTTCTTGATAAATCATTAAACGACTATCGTAGGAGGTCGTTTCAACGTAAATACTTGTAAAGTATTTTATAATATGACGAGATGTCATAAACATATATTTCAACGATAAACATTATTTTCAAATGTACAAGTGGTATGGATATCATATGAGTTTGCATGCACGACATTGTTTCATGATTTACATTAGAACATATCATTCATAATAGGTCGCGGTTAGAGTTTGCGCCTCATTTCAGTATTGCCATTATATCGTCATAAACATTGCACCAGGTGAGTTTTCATAGCCCCATTTTCAATTGTTTTGAACTATTTTGGGGGAGATACATGCTTAACTATTTTTCACAAGTACTTTATATTTTTAAGGATAAATTCTATCATGATCACCATCGTTTCAAAACCGAATGTTGTACTATATCAATTGTTCTTGTTTATGTGCTATAGTTCTACGTCGTATAATGTTCTAAATCAGTTGACTACTGATACATTGAGTCAAGTGCTATTGATTATGTGCTATAGTTCTACGTCAGATATGTTCTAAATCGGTTGACTACCGATACATTGAGTCATGTGCTATTGATTATGTGTTATTGTTCTACGTCGAGTTAGGTACTATTGTGAATTCATTTGACATCATGTGCTTGAACATAAACTATACACATTTTGGCAAAGGTTGTAAATACACAGTTGCAAGTTTTGTATGGGCGAACTTGAACCGAGTGGATTTACAATGCCTTGTCGCATGAACATTTTCTAAAGGTTTTCATTTCAACATAAACTCTATGAACTCACTCAACCTTTGTGTTGACACTTTTAGCATGTTTTATCTCGTGTATCTAAGGCATACACTTCATGGCATGCATATGGACATATCATAGAGTCGAAGGTGACGACGTCACACATGGGATTTATGCACTTTAAAACATCGTTTGGCTTGTAACAAACTTATTTCCGCACAAATTGATTTTCATTTGGGACCTATACTTTGTAAACTCGATTTTTTAATAAATCAAGCGATGTATTTTCCAAACGACACTTTAGGTCGTTCAATATAACTTGTGATTGTGACGCTATGATGATCAATCCCTGTGAATTCCATTCACGCAAAAGCAGTAATTTGGGGTGTGACAATGGATTCACCCATGTCAATTGTACTTTAATGTTTTTGGTGTAATGCATTTTACCAGGGTGAAATATCCCTTTTACCCAAAAAAAGAAGGATGCCAAAGAATCAAATCAAGTAGCATTTGGGAAGAATGCCTAGGTCGTATAATCGATGACGTGCATCGTTATACATATATGTATTTGTTTATATACAAGGATGGTGATATCCTTGATGGTGTTGTAACAAGGAGTAGATCTCCTTGAGATTAGGTGTTGTGTCATGAAGGTGTAGTTCACCTAAGGTCTGAAAGAACTAGGTACTTAGCCTAGTACCTAATAAAGGGTAGGAAACGTGGTGAAGGATTAGTTCTCCTAAGGTGTGAAAGAACTCGGTGGTTAGCCTAGCACCGTATAAAGGGTAGGTGACGTTGTGTTAGGTGTGGTTCGCCTTGGTGTGAAAGAACTCGGTATTTAGCTTTGTACCGGAAAAAGGTTAAGCGACGTTGTGAAGGCTTCTCCGCCATAAGGAGTTGGTGTAGTGTTTACAAACTCTCAAGTAGGTGACTCGGGGAGTGGAGTAGGTCAAGGAAGGTGTCCTTGTAGCCGAACCACTATAAATACTTGTGTCGTGGTGATGTGCTTCTTACTCTTTATCTTTCATTACACGTTTATATATCTATCTATCAACGTCCAACATAAACAATCAAATAGATTGACATAAGTCGATCTAAATATTTAAAAGGAAGTTTTAAATTGGTAAAACTATTCAACCCCCCTTCTAGTTTTCCACATGTTATTTTATAGTCATTGTAGTTTATGTTCATAAATTAGTTATAAGAGTGGTTTGTCACTCTTATATTGTGGTTATTGGTTTTCAGTTTTGGTAAGTTATAAGAATGGTTTGTCATTCTTATATAAGAGTCTCTAGGCTTTTAGATAATTCAGAATTATCTACAGGTGTGAGTGTGTGTGTCGAAGGAGGGAAAACCATGTTTTCCTTAATGATCAAATTGGTGAAAGATTAGTGCTCCAAATCAAGTATTAAGTTATTACCAATCATCCTTTCAAGTAAGTAATCACTTATCTCAAGTTAATTGATGAAATTATAAGTAATCACATAATTATACATACAAACTGAGAAATTGGGTAAATGATGTTTATAAACTAAATTAAGGAATTATAATGAATATGTGTTAAGTATTAAAGAGCTAAGACAATAAGCTAATGGGATTGATTATCATATAGTCATCATATGATTATGTGATAATTAGTAATGATTAGAAATGGGTTAAGGTTATGGTAGCCATGACATAGTTGATTAATTATGTGTCTATGATTATAGTGATTTGGCCTTGATTGTAAGAGTGGAGATTAATGATATAGATGGTGATGTCCTTGGTTTCATTGGCTTGTGATCAAGGTAAGTAAACCGGTTATAAGTTAATGTTATATGGATTTCAATGCATTATGTGTTATGTGATGTTTATGTTAAGTATATGCTATGACTTGATGTATATGTGTTTGTGTGTAAATAGATTGTAGTGCTATTTTTCCATAACTAGCATGAGATTGATAAAGTAGGATGGAAATGGTTAGAGCATGTATGGTGATGCCTAATGATATCCCAAGGTATGTTTATGACTAAAGTTGAAATGGAAGAATGGTTATAATGTGTAATGTGTGATTGATGTATAATGGTAAGTTATATCCGTTTTGCTTACTAAGCCTCGTGCTTATGGTTTAAGATGTTAATGTTTGTAGGTTCATATGTGAAGGCGATGGTAAGCATTGGATTAAAGCTTATGAATTGCTAGATGGAAGTTAGAAGAATGGTAAGAAAGTAGAGCTTAGGTAGATACCGAGCTCAAGTCAATGTTGATGCCCCCGTGAGTTGTTAAAGGTTATATGGTTATAGTAAAGTGTCAAAGTTATGTTGTGACATGTCAAAGTCAAGTATATCTAACGGTTCGCGTTATAAATGGATTTAAGTGGTTATAGTGATGGATAAAGGGGTGTTTGGCATAGCGTGTATTATACCCATTTTGGGGTTCAACGGGTCTAATGCTTATGAAAATGATGTGTTACGTTATGTTAAAGATTTCTGGAAAGTTTTGTTAAGTTTCGAGTCACGGAAGTATGGTTTCCGAAAAAGGTGTGAAATATTGTTTTATAAACTTTTCTGCAGGTCCTATATGGCCATATGGTATTTTCAGCTAATGGCCATATGACTCCTCAGAAGTATAATAAAGGGCATATGCTCAGCATATGACCATATGGTAATTTCAGCATATGGTTGCTTCAGAAATATAATAAAGGGCATATGGTCAGCATATGACCATATGGTAATTTCAGTATGTGGCCATATGGTTGTTTCAGAAAGTTTAATAAGGGTATATGGCCAGCATATGGCCATATCGAATTTGAGCATATGGCCATATGCTTCCGTCAGAGTATAAATAGAGTATTTTTCAGATTTTGTCAATTTTTGAAAAATCATATCTTTTAACCGTAAGTCGTTATGGGTCGCGCCACCCGTCATTTTGAAGGTATTAAATTCTAGTTTCATTTAAAAATGGTTTCAAGGTCTGAAAAATTATAGATTTTTTTCAATGGTAAAAAGAGTAACGAAGGGTCCGTTAAAGTGAGGTCGTTTCCATGTTAAAGTTTTAATTTTTATGTCGTGTCGTTTACGGGGTGTAACAATTCTAGCTTAATTCAAATTCAATTTAGCTTGTTTCTCTTACTAAACCAAAAATAACAAAAACAATAAGAAAAATACTAAAAAAAATAAAAAATACTCAAATCTTTTTTAAATCCTCATTTAGCTCAAGCTACTGTTTAATATAAGTTCATTTAAGCTTATTATAGCTTTTTGTGAACTTGTTATTGTTTCAAATTCAGTTTACCTTCAAATCACAAATACAGTCAACAAAAGTCAACTGATCAAGTTGGAAGAAGGAGTTGGTGGGATTACTGGTTTGATTTGCAGAATTGGGTTGGAAATGGGTATAGAGTAGTATTAGATTGATTTTCAGCTGCCATAGTGGCTGGACCACTTGTAAGTTCTAAATCTGTCTAAATTTCTAAATCAGTAGTGTAGAAGTAATCATAGTTGCTTAATCATCCTTAATCTATTGTAGTTCATTATTGTTATGCTTGTTTAATTTGTAGTTAATCTGGTTTTATCATATCTTGTTCATTTGCTGAATTGTTGTCATATACAGATATTGTCTGCATTAGTAGGAGAATTGTTTAATTCAGTGTTATTGTTGGAGTTATTGCATCATTTAGGTGTTATAATATCATTAGAGTCAGATTTAAGTTTAGTTATGGTTTAGATTAGAGGTTTGATTGTAGAAATTTGCATACAAGTTAGATAAGTAGTGTTTGGTTTAAGAGATAATTATGCATTAGAGGTCATTTGAGTACTTAGCATTAGTTGTTTTTATCTCCTTTAGGTGCATTTAGTCAGAAATAGCCATTGAACTCAGGTTGCATTCATTAAAAAGTCAAATCTCACTCTGGATCTTCATAACAGTTGAATCAGTTAGTTTTTAAGAAGCAGTTGTTTGAATTTAGGTATAGGATCATATAGGTTAGCTAATTTAGGTCATTTCACATCTAAAAACATCATTTAGGATCAATGTGATTAAATCATATCTCAAATAGGTCAAAGTTTCATTTATGTCAAATTAGTCTAAACAGTCATATAATTTTCTAAGGGTTGATCTTTCTGCATTTTTAAAATCCTAATTTCTGAGTCAAATTTGTTGAAAATCTAGATTCAAGTACTTTTGTTGGTGAAGTTTCATAAGATAATTTTAGAATAATTTTGGTAATTTTCTAAAACAGTTTAACCATGGCTTAAAGTAGGTCAGTTTCACCTTAAGTGCCCTGTGCAATCATTAATTCTGAGTTTTGCAGTTTTTCAGTAACTTCTCAAGAGCTTATTATAGCACCTAAAAAGTTGAAATTTGGTAGTTAAGTACTAGGCCAGGTCTTCTTAAGATTCAACTGCTGGATTTTAATTTAGAGCTTAATCTCTAGCTTATATTTAAGCTGCAAATAGGTAGCTAGATCCTGTTTGCTGATTTGCTTAATTGAATTTTGGATTTTCTTTTTGCTTGTGCACTGAGTTTAGGTGATCCAAAATAGTTTTCAATAGTAGTTTTAAGGTGGTTTAACATTAATCTAGCCTATTGCATCATCTGGTTGCTTATTTACGCTTATAGCTTATTATTGCTTTAGCTTGTTCAAGTCGGTTTGCATGCAAATAGGGTAACCTACATTTATAGCTTGATTTTAATAATTTTCATAGCATCTTAAATATATTTAGGACTTTTCTGGAAATTTTCATAATTATTTGTAGCTTCTAGCCATTTTTCTGCATTTAAATCAGTTTTTAATACTTTTTAAATAGCTTTCAATAGAAATAAATCAGAAAAAGCCCAAAAAAATATAATTTCAACTTTCCTAGTTTAAGAAAAATAAAAAAAGACATAAAAATATTTTTCCTCATTTTTCCCAGCTTAAATAGTAATTTTTAGCCATTTAATTAGTTTTAAATAGATTTAAATTCATAGAAATTAGAAAAAAGATCAGAAAAATACAAATCCAGTTTTAAAAATTATTTTTAGTCATTAAAGATTTTTGAAACATAGTTTTGTAATTTTCTCATAAGTTTTCATAATTTTTAGTATTTTAGATTTATTTTAAAAGTTAAAATTAGTTTTTAATTCAAATAAATTCAAGAAAATCATAAAAATTAGTTTTAAATTTTAAATAAATTTTGATTTGCATTTTTAGTTGTAAAATAATTTTAGATTACTTTTAGGGATTGATTTAGAGTAGTTTGCATTTTATTTACGTTTTAGTGTGATTCGTAATTTGCATTTTAGCGTTAAATTGCATAATTAGTTGTTAATTCTTGTTTGCATTATAGGTTTAGCTCCTTAATTGCTTCTCTTTATCATTCCTTGCCTCGTAGTGTAGAAATCCCAAATATCCTTTTTATACATTCAAATCCCGAAACGCGACGAGAGTTGAAAATTCCATTCATCCTCGATAGGAACGATCCGGTGCTCAAACCTAATACGTTTGAGTTACCCAAATACTACACTTCTATAATTGGTTTATTTCCTAAGAATGAATTTTTGGCGCGCTTGGGGGGGCATGTAGTGAGTTTTCCGATTCCTTCTCGATTCGCGTGCATTTGAAGATCTTTCCCGATTGAAGTTATCGTTGTTTTGTATATATATCTTTTGAAAACCCAAAACATCTAAAAAACCAAAACATTCTTCCTAGAGTGTTTACAAAACCATAAAAATTGAAAAACCAACAAAAGAAATCGAAACGTCAATTGTTACGCCGGCTCACCTCAAGAGTACAACCTATACACGGGGTTTAAGGAAGTCTTGACATTAAATTGCAGGCTGAGGAAAGATCCACTCTTCTTTCCCGCCACGCTGCGAGTACTTTTGAGAGCTACCGAGCACCGGTTGACGCGACGGTTACCAAAAAGATTGTTTTTCAAAATTTTTCTAAATATAAAAACCAAAAAGATTTTCCTTTTTCAAATTATTTTTCCTTTTTACTTTTTGATTTTGATTTTTAGTGCATGCGCACTCGTTCTCAGTCACGACATAATCGTAATCGAAGAATAGACGTACCCGAGTTACGTACTATCATTGAACAACCCGTCATGGCAGATACTCGAACAATGTCCGAGTTACTTCAAGCTCCTGTAGATGGCTACGGTGATGCTATCGTTCTTCCACCAATTGATACCGAAAATTTCGAACTCAAAACTAATCTAATTCAATTGGTTTCATCAAAACCTTTTTGTGGTTTGGATAGAGAGGAGCCCCACGCACACATCCGTTGGTTTAATCAAGTAGCTTCTACGATAAACTTTCGGGGCGTCTCTCATGAGTCAATTAAGTTGAGATTATTTCCATTTTCGCTTGAGGGGCAGCCCGGACTTGGATTGAAAAAGAACCCCCTCACTCAATTACAACATGGGAAGATCTTTCTAAGAAGTTTGTGAACCAATTCTTTCCTCCGTCAAAAATTACGATGTTACGAAATCAAATCATAAATTTTCAACAAAAATTTGACGAAAGTTTTGGAGAAGCATGGGATAGATTCAAGGAACTTTTACGTAAATGCCCAAATCACGGTTTTACCGATCTTCATCAAATTGATACGTTCTATAATGCTCTAACTCCGACCGACCAAGATTAAGCTTAACGCGGCCGCGGTGGTAATATCTTGAGTCGTATGCCCACCGATATTAGAACGATTATCGAGAACAAGTCAAAGTTTTTCATCTAGAAACAAACCGGTTGTTTCTAAGATCGCTACCAACGACAATTATGTTCGGAAGAGTGAGTAGAGTGGGTTGGTGAGCTTACTCATGCTATTAATTCTATGATGAGAGAATTTAAGAATCAAAATCTGAGCGACCAAAGCCGTTTCGAAACTTGTTGTATTTGTGGTGGTGCCCATCCATACTATAATTGTCAAGCCACGGATGGTGATATTCGAAATGTTTCCGTAGCCTCGCTAATCCGATTCAAAATGAGAACCAAGGATACCGTGCCAACCAATGGGACCACCCGGTTTTGCACCGTTCCTCAACAAAACCAAAACCGTTATCAAAACCAATCTTACAATCAAAACCGAGGAGCTAATCTCAATCATGGTAATCAAAACTACCAAGCTCCTCCACCTCAAGTTTATCAACAACCTCCTCAACAATCTTATCAACCACCTCATCAAGTTGCTCCGAATTACGAGTTTCTAACTTACATGAAGAGTACCAATAACACCATTAAAGCGATGCAAACTCGGATCAAAAGTCCGAGGTTGAATTTAAGAAGGAAATTGATGCGACTTTTAGTAAGCAAACAAATGAATTGAAGAATATGATAAGCGTTTTTCATGCCAATCAAGCTTCTACCTCTTATTCTCAACCCTCGGTTTCGGTACTCTTCCAAGTAACACGATTCCCAACCCGAGAGGTGACATGAAAGCGATCACCACCAAGTGGTGTAGCTTACGATGGACCCACGGTTCCTACCACTACTTCTTCTTCTCCGTCTTATGTGGTAGACCGTGAGACCAGGGTGACAAAGGACCCGGTGCTTCCCACTAATAAGGGGAGTACCGAGAATGTCCAACCCACGGTTGTCCCGACGTCTGAGCCCAAGGATGCTCCCATTAGTGCTGAAAAGACTAACCCAAAAACAACACTTTCGTACCCGTCAAGAATGAATGATCAGAAGTAACGTGAACAAGCAAATATTCAAATGGAGAAATTCTTTCAAATCTTTCAAGATCTGAACTTCGAAATAAGCTTCGCGGATGCTCTTCTTCTCATTCCTAAGTTTGTTTCGACACTAAAAGGATTGTTAAGTAATAAAGAGAAACTCTTGGATTTGGCTACAACATCTTTGAATGAGAATTGTTCGTGGTTATTCTCAAGAAACTTCGAAAAGTCGGTGACCACGACAAGTTTCTCATTCCGTGTGATTTTCAAGGAATTATTTGCTCCGCCTTGGCCGATCTTGGCGCGAGTATCAATTTGATGCGAAATCAATCTACGAAATTTTTCATTGCCCAAACTAACCCAAACGTGTATGACCCTCGAGCTAGCCGACCGTACTACAACGAAACCAATCGGTATAGTCGAGGATGTTTCTGTTAAAGTGGGGAAGTTCGATTTCCCCGCGGATTTTGTTGTAGTCGATTTTGATGCCGATCCTCGAGTACCCCTCATTCTCGGAAGGTGTTTCTTGAGGACGGGCCATGCGTTGATTGATGTGTATGAAGGAGAAATCACTTTAAGAGTGGGTAAAGAAGCCATCACATTCAATGTTAACCATACTTCTAAATCTCTAACCAACCAATATGATATGGCCAAAATTAGTGACACCGAGGTGACAAAGGACCCGTTAATTCCTACTAATAACGGAAGTACCAAAAATGTCCAACCTACGGTTGTCCAAAAAGTTAGGCCTAAACCATCGAGAATTGATCCTAGTCTTTCACGATTTACGGTTAAGAGTTTGTCGACAATAAGTGATGAGCAAAAGAAGAAACTAGAAAAGGAGACTAAAGCGGTAGTGGTGGAAATGCTAGCTCTCGAGCACACCACTTGTCTTACCTCCGCTTTACATTTATCGTATTGATCTTGTTCCTAAGAACGTCGAGCTTCCTTTGAGTGCCAATCCCACTCCTTCTTCTGAAATTATGGAACTTTCTTCTAAACAAATCATTTCTGATTCTTCCTCTTCCCTCACTCCGTTTGAGGGAAGTGATTCCATCATGGAAGAGATTGAGGCTTATTTGAAAAGCGATTCAATTTCACCAGAAAATTGATAATGCCGATATTGACATCGAGGGAGATATTCGTTTAATTGAAGAAATGCTTAAAATGGACTCTTCACTCCCTCCGAAAGAAAAAGAAAGTAAAGTTATTAAAGAAGTTGAGCCGTCTACTAATCCTCTGGAGCCCGAGCTCAAGGATTCTTCTATCGATTTACTTCTCGAGGAGTTCACCGATGAACTTGCTCGCATTGATCCTCTTCCACCGGGAAGTGAGGATGACGTCTTTGATTTTAGAGCCGATTTACGAGAAATTGAATATTTGTTGAATCAAGATCCGTCAATTTATTTCGAGGAGTTCGCCGATGAACTTGCTCCCATAGACTCGATTCCTTCAAAGAATGATCTTTTGGAAGAACTAGAATACGATGATCCATTTTATCCGAAGAAAGAAAAGAAAGTGAAAGTTTCTATTGATGAGCTTGTTGATCCAGAGGTCCTACAATATTTTTTATCCGAGAGTGATTCCTCTTCTCGTGAGGATTTTTCCGTAGATGATACTTTCATTTCATTCCTCTCCAAGGACAAGATTTTTAACCCTGGGATACTCATCTTAGATGCACTTAATATCACCAAAGTTTTCCGGAAAAAGGATCCTATCTTGGATGCCTTCATTGTTGAGCCTTCAAGAAGCATTTCACTGTACCATGGACTCTCTTCTTCTATGGAGTCGTTTCACTTGGATCCATCATCCCGTTGTCCGCCCGCTAAACCACCGGATGATGGATCGTTATTCCATGATATAACCATTATGAGTTTGGGGGTGAGTTTTCCCTTATGTGCTTGAGCCCGACACTTTCTTCCCTCCCAACCCACCCATTCTCATTCCCTTGGGAATGAGGATACCATATTTGACCTGGTATCTTTACCATTTTCTTCCCCAAGGATAAATGAATTCGGGACAAGTCGGGGCTAGCGACTCGGTGATCAAAACAAGAGCTCTTCGTGGGAGGCACCATGCTTATCTCTATCTTTTTCTATTTTCTTCTAATAAGTGACGTGAAGGGGTTAGCCTCTTCGATTTCTTGTGTTTGGTCTTGTCTAGGATTTTCTGGATATGAAGACTCTCGTGCTCGAAGTTTGTCTTTTCTCCACTCAAGTTTCATGATTGATGCTGATGGAAATCTGATATCCGAAATCTTATCGACTAACGTTTATCGTTAAGCATACTTAATAAACGGCTTTTAGATTTTCGTTGATACCATTGCCTTTAAACATTGAGGACAATGTTTTGTTTTAGTCTGGGATAGGTAATCTTCGATTTGATTTGACCGCACTTGCTTACTTTTTGCCGTGTACTCTCGCAACCTCGTTTTTCCTTAGAAAATGAAAAAAAAAATGTGCAAAAAAATGAAAATTTTAAAATTTTTTGTAAGCTTTTGCTAGTTTTATAATTGAAAAATCTTCGCGAGTCTCTTAGAAGTTACTTTAAATATGCGTTTAGCTCAAAAGACCAAGAATTTGCAAGCTTCCCTAAGTGATTTTAAATATGCGAAGCTTTGAAAGATTTGCTAGTTTCTAATAAGTGACTTTAAAATGCGAGACTTGAGATTATTTGATGAAGCATTAGCTAAGTTTATATATGTTTTGACACCTTTTTTACTTTCCGCTGGTGAGAGTAGGAATAGAATTCTTACTTGACCGGGCGTGTTGAGCCCTAGCTTGTTCCCTTAACCATAGATAATTAAATTATCGGCTAAGCATCCGCGGATCTCATTATTTGGGATTTTAAATTTGCGGAGATAGAGGAATGATAGAGTTACTTATGAGTTTAGATGCTAAGCGTGGAGTAGTTGGTTCTCTTTAGAGCTCATCGAAGGTACTTGTGGCTTAATAACATTTTTTAACTTACGAAATCCCTAAAACCGATTCTCTTTGGCGACCAATTGCGATTCACTCCAATCCCTAATATTCGATTATTAACATGCTCTAATCCATTATCTATTGCGTTGATCTGTTCCAATTAATCAATTACACTTGTGTTTTTGCTTGGTTGATTCAGTTTTTTTGCAATCGTTGTGGTTTTAGGGTTTATTAGTATCGTTTTTTTAGGGTTTCTTTTTTGATCGCTTCTGATTATTAACCGTTATTGCTATCATGGTTGAAGTTGGTTAGTTTATTTGTGCTTCATCTCATGCCTTAGCTCTACTAAGGATATCGTGGTTGAAAATTGACGAGGATCTTCTTGGTTTCCTGGTTGTCTCGTTCTCTTTTTTGGTTTCGGTTATTTTTTGAGTTAATCGTTTTTTAGGGTTTATTTACTTCCTGTTTTGATCTCATGGACAAGGTTGGTGATTCAAACATTGCTGTTGATGCATTGAAAGCTAGGATGCAGCGTTTCAAAGATTTGGAAGCTGGTAACGTGGATGCTCAGCCTAAGATGGCCACTAGGGTTTTGCGAAACCCTAGTTTTTCCTCGGTGCAACAATAGGTGAATAGTGCTGCTATGGCTGCTAGGGCTGGTCTGTTGGATGCTAGTATGACTCATGGGGTAGTTCTAGGTATTGGTGATGGTCTGAATGTGGTTGATACTGCTAAAACACGGCTACCCTTGGAGACGCCTATTTCCGCTACTATGGAGAAACTTGATGGTAAGTTCTCTACTAATTTGGCTACGTCTCCTAGGACTGTTGATGATGATTCGTTTTGGGACATTGAACCTACTGGTACTATATCTAATCTTAGTGAAAAGGAGTACCCATCGTTACCTACTCATGCTAATACACCGGTGGATGTTCATGATAAGACTGGTACGTTTATGGCTACCCAAACTATACCCAAACTGCACCCCGGTAAAATACATTAACCAAAAAACATTGAAGTACAACGGATGAGAGTGAGTCTCTCATCTCAGTCCCTTAGGATACTTACATGCAATCACTATATAAGAATGAATATGCCATTCTTATAACTTACATAATAAACTTACAACCTACGACGACTATACAAGCGGACGAAAAAATGAAAAAGTAAATGCTTGATTCCTTGAGGTAAGCACCTAAACCATAGTCATCATAGAACTGAAAATTAAAGTCCATGCACATCAGACATCTTCACCCTAGTACATAACCAAAATGTAGAATAAACCCATAAAGCATGTTAGACGTCGACCTTGAACCTTGAACTTACATAACCATTTACCACGTGCCATAGCACAACTTTCACATAGAATAATAGGGTTGTTGCAAAACCAATTAACCACCACATCACCAAGGATAGTAACTTAACCATGAGGCATACATTAGCTACAACAGACCCACGTACTAGTACCATAGCCATGGCCATAGCCACGTACCATAGCCATAATACACATCACCCATATTGCAACAGGTGTTAAGATCATCAACAAACATAGAATCACGTGATGTAATAGAGGCAAAAAAACAGAATCAAACCCTACGTAATAGGGTTTTCAATGCGGCTCACCATGATCTTAGTTCTGCAAAAGCAATCAATACAATCAAGTGAACAATATGCAGAAAAGACCCCACTTAAAACGTATAATAGGGTCATCAGAAACCTAACTTGCAACCTAGTAATCATCACCATACCAAGCACCAACAACAAGCTACAAGAGAAAAACAAGTAACAGATCGTGTGTCGCTAAATTCACCCAATACTTGCTAACCACCCTCGGCTTGTACCCATCAAACATAAAACTATGGCTAATTTCAATGCATTATCAGCAAACAAGTAAGAAGATCAAAGTTTAAACCAACGCAAGAAGAATCAGCCATAGACGATAATTAGGGTTTTCACATACCCTAAACATCTAATGAATCACACAAGTCACACACCACAGCCATCTTATCATAAGACATGAAAAAGGACCCATCATATACATATAAACCGCAACAGATTTGTGAACGTATAATTAGGGTTTTTGAACAAGAATACCCAAAAACTTGACTTACATCTCTCAAAACCCATGAACATAACCACTGACATCTGCTAAAGAACATTCAATAAACACATAAACCCTAATATGGTTTACCTTGCAGCATAAGCATGATTCAGAGTCGATTACAAATCAAAGTCGACCACAAATAATACCACCAGATCGTAGCCAGAAAAAATCGATTTGATAATCACTAAGTAACGTCAAAACAACATGAATGATGGACCAGAATATACCCGAAACCCTAAAAAAACCAATAACAAAATCGATTTAATAGGGTATATCACAGCACGCCTCCTTCCTTGATAAACACTAGAACAAAAAGTGGATTTGGCTACATCGAAAAAGTGTGACGATATACATATAGTCACATGATTTTCGAGTGTGTGTGACTAAAGGTGCGCGACCATAGGTACTCTATGGTCACGTGTTTGACTTTTTTAGTCTCTATTGCAAAAGAGTAACCAAAACCGTAACATGTGTGACTAATTAGGTACAAATTTTGTTGGATTAATCCAGATTAGTGACCATAAACCTTTGTATAGTCACACAAAGCACTTTTTTTGTATATTTAGTCACATACAATTAAGCGTAAAGTGGCTAAAAGTGTTAATAAGTGTGACCATATGGTGTTTAAAGTGAAGAAATGTGTATTTTGTGTGACTATTGTTCATCCAATGGCCACTTGAATTTTATGTTTGTGTGGCCTTTATAACATTTAGTCACACAAAGAATGTTTCTTTAGGTATTTAGTCACATACAATTAATCATAAGGTAGCTAAAAGTGTTAATAAGTGTGACCATATGGTGTTTAAAGTGAAGAAATGTGTATTTTGTGTGACTATTGATCATCCAATGGCCACATGAATTTTATATTTGTGTGGCCTTTTGTAACATTTAGTCACACAAAGCATGTTTCTTTTGGGTATTTAGTCACATACAATTAAGCATAAAGTGGCCAAAAGTGTTAATCTGTGTGACCATATGCCGTTTAAAGTGAAGAAATGTGTATTTTGTGTGACTATTGATCATCAAATGGCCACATGAATTTTGTTTTTGTGTGGCCTTTTGTAATATTTAGTCACACAAAGCATGTTTGTTTTAGATATTTAGTCACATACAATTAATCATAAAGTGGCTAATATTGTTAATAAGTGTGACCATATGGTGTTTAAAGTGAAGAAATGTGTATTTTGTGTGACTATTGATCATCCAATGGCCACATGAATTTTATGTTTGTGTGGCCTTTTCTAACATTTAGTCACACAAAGAATGTTTCTTTTGGGTATTTAGTCACATACAATTAAGCATAAAGTGGCCAAAAGTGTTAATAAGTGTGACCATATGGTGTTTGAAGTGAAGAAATGTGTATTGTGTGTGACTATTGATCATCCAATGGCCACGTGAATTTTATGTTTGTGTGGCCTTTTCTAACATTTAGTCACACAAAGCATGTTTCTTTTGGATATTTAGTCACATACAATTAAGCATAAAGTGGCCAAAAGTGTTAAAATGTGTGACCATATGCCATTTTAAGTGAAGAAATGTGTATTTTGTGTGACTATTAATCATCCAATGGCCACGTGAATTTTGTTTTTGTGTGGCCTTTGTAATATTTAGTCACACAAAGCATGTTTGTTTTAGATATTTAGTCACATACAATTAAGCATAAAGTGGCCAAAAGTGTTAATAAGTGTGACAATATGTTGTTTAAAGTGAAGAAATATATGTTTTGTGTGACTATTAATCATCCAATTTCCACGTAAAATTTTTTGTGTGGCCTTTGTAATATTTAGCCACACAACGAATTAAACAAACAAATGACCAAAAGTGTTAATAAGTGTGACTATATGCATCTTTTAGTCACATTTAAAAATTCAAGATATATCAAAACAAATTCAAATATATATCAAAACAAATTCAAATACAATATTTTCCAAGTATCTATAATCTTTCCATAAACAACTAATACATATCATATAAGCAGACTAACTATATGAACCAAACAATACTAACTTATAACTACAGATGTAACTAATACACTAGCAAGATTAACTTCAAGCATGCTTAATCTCGAAAGGGCTTAACTTACTAGCAAGACTAACTTTCACTAGCGTAGTAACTTTTGTACATAGTAGGTTATCTCCAAACAATAATCTGGTTTTGAGAATATCCATGGGTGCTCACGAGTTCATTCACATTCTTTGACCATACGAGATTGCATACCGCCATTGTAACAACACAAGGAGTTAGCAACAACTTACCAAATGTCTAAACTATATTAATACATTAATACTATCAATTCTTCAACCCGCTCCCCATTAGCTAATGTTTTTTCCCTATACACGTTTGAAATATAACACCCCAAATCGACCTATTTATAAGTAGTTGGTAACAATTGCTACATCTAGTTTCACAGCCTAGAATTCGTCTAAATCATCATGGGTGTGGCTCACCTGTTTGATATCGCCAAAGGTGTCTCTTTATAACTACATTTGTGAAACTAAAGTCTTTTGCTATGTCGTGATTGAACATTTATTTTATTACTTACATTATCGGTCTTGGTTCTAACCCGAGAAATGCCGTAAGCATTCGGTACTTTTGACGACACTTTTATTTTGTCAAGTAATTAACAAGACCATGAAAGTTGAAATGAAACTCACCACATCGTGGGTAATATATGCACTTGGATCACGACCTCATAAAGAAGTCATAGGCGCAAGTCATCGAAATTTAACAACCCACCACTCCCATCTCGCTTTTGCTACACACACTTTTCCATCGTAACTAATCTCAAGAAAAGGAAGAGATGATCTAGCAGATTTGAAAAGGGATGTCTCTATATTTGTCTCCTGCAATCACAAGATAGAGTAGACTTTTAGGTCAATATGTCAAATCTTTACCGTTACATTCAATACATATCCCTAGACGTGATCTAGACTGCAGACATCGACGCAGAGCAAGAGCACATAAACCGCAAACAAGAAACAAGACCTCGCATGTTTGCAAATTGTTCAACAAAATGCCCACCCACTTGCCTAGCATTCTCGCACCAAAACAAAAGTCTTATAACCAATTCATATATACAGATCACTACAAGCAATTGATTAGTATGATAACCAATTCATATATATAGATCATTACAAGCAATTCATATATATGACCAAAACATAAGTCTTATAACCAATTCATATATACAGATGAATCAATAAGAATTGTGTTGCGATTTAGTAATTATATAAGCGGCATAATAGTTAGACAATGAGATCAATATTTATTACTTTCATTTGGTGGATACTTTGAGAATGGAGCATGGCCATGAGCAAGTTCAAGTCTGTGATTCCAAATGACCGATGATGTCCTCTTTCTGTTTACATACAACATAGCTCTTTAGCTTATACATTTCAAGGCATAGATGACTGTAATGACTTAATAAAAGAAATTCACTAGACAGTAACAAATATATAAATCAAGGCTTACTTAAAGTCCTTGCATTATTCAATAATACATACAAGAAAAATATAATTATCTTTCAGAATTATGGTTATAAGTTATGAAGATCCAGTTCTTTAAACTAAAAAGACCACATTTGATATGAAATTTAGTAATTTACTATCCAGTTAATGGTTCAACATTCCAAAACACAGCCTCACAGCCAATATGCATAAACACATACAAAGAAGCAACGGTTAAGAATGCCGACTTGAACATATAACTATCTTATCTAACACGATAATAAAAATATATACTTGACATAAGATTATTCTTGAACCAACGCATCGAATACATAACCCATTTCATTAACTTCAATAAATAAGAATGCCGACTTGAACATAAAGGTACATACCTAAAAGCCCCAACACGCGAATCACTCGCTTCACTGATATGGATCGTCACCATGGCCATTGCAATCACTATGGATCCTTTAATAGGGTTTTGATTTGGGTGTAAAAGTTTATAGATGATGTTAAAGTGATGTTAAAAGTGATGTAAAAGGTTTATAGATTTGGGCTCAGGTTGATTTGGGTTTTGATTTGGGATCGAGACTATGGATCCTTCAATAATTGCTGTAAAAGTGATGTTAAAAGTTTATGGATTCGGGTTCACATAAACCCTAAATTCATAAATCACCAATATAATAAATTGATCCATGAACACAATTAATTGGTTTTGAAATTAGAACCAATGATGGTGAATGGTGTTAGCTTTGGTTCGCAAGAATGTGTTTGAGTACTTGCGGCGAGGATGGTGATGAACCAATTGAAAATAACATGAACACCTTTTGGTTTATAACCACACAATAAGGTGATGGAGATGCAAGAGGATGTGATTTTGTTTGGGGAAAGATAAGTATGTTGAATAAATGAAAAAATGGAGGGATAATAAAGTTGTGATTTTGATTTTGGGGAAAAGTAGCGCGGATATGATGAAAATATATGGGGGAATACTAAATTTTGGGAAAATTTTATGAAACAAAGTATAAATTTTGAAAATTATTACAGCTTTGCACATATCCCGCCTATCAAATGAACTCGAAATGTTTAATGAGTTGAGCTCAACCTTATATAAGTTCGACTCGAGTTATTGTTGATTTTTCGAGCTTGTAAGTGATATAGCATATATATGTTTTCGATATATTTTGTATGTAAAATACTTATTTATGAATGTATTTCGGGCTTCATTCGAACCGAATTCGATTCTTAAGTTATATTTCAATTTTAATTTGTGTAAGAAAACACATCTTGACATATAAATCAAGTTTTTCGAGTCAAGCTCAAGCCGAGTTCAAACTTTCTTGATCCCGGATAACATGATCGGGAGGTCTCTGGATACTTGCTACTTTGTGTCTGTGACAAACAGTATACACCTACCAAGCCGGTGAAACCCATGCATAACCGCCTTTAATAACTTCAAATACAATTCATATAACCTTCACACTATAACTATACACCTACCAAGTCGGTGCAACCAATGCATGACCGGTGATGATGGCTAATTCACATGGGTCATAGGTCATGTGCATTAGGTTATCACTGGCCACATTCATTATAATGGGTATTTGACATCATATGCATCAGGTTATAGTTGCTTAGAGTGTCATGTTACGACACATCCATGACTGTTGACAATGAATAATTAACATTGGTAATGGGTCATGTGCATTGGGTTGTAGTGGCTTATAGTGCCATATTATTGACCAATACATGATGGTGATCATGGGTAATTGACAATTGTCATGGGTTATGTGCATTAGGTTTTATAATGTAATGGAACCCATTCATGACCGGTGATAATGGCTAATTCACATGGGTAATGGGTCGTGTGCATTAGGTTTTGTAAACTAAGACAAATACTATACAACAAAAAAACAAATTATGAATGTATCGAGCTTATCGAGTTGAAGTCGAACCGAATTCGATTCTTAGGTTATATTTCAATTTTAACTTATGCAAGAAAATACATCTTTACAAATAAATCAAGCTTTTCGAGTCAAGATTAAGCCGAGTTCAAACTTTCTGGATCCGGATAACATAATCGAGAGGTCCCTAGACACTTGCTTCTTAGTGTCTGTGACAAACGGTATACACCTGCCAAGCCGGTGCAACCCATGCATGACCGCCTTTAATAATTTCAAATACAATTCATATAACCTTCACACTATAACTATACACCTACCAAGGCGGTGCAACCCATGCATGACCGGTGATGATGGCTAATTCACATGGGTCATAGGTCATGTGCATTAGGTTATCACTGGTCACATTCATTATAATGGGTATTTGACATCATATGGGTCATATGTATCGGGTTATAGTTGCTTAGAGTGTCATATTACGACACATCCATGACTGTTGACAATAAGTAATTAACATGGGTAGGGGTGAGCATATGACCCGAGAGGACCGGACCGACCAAGGACCGACACGGACCGACCACATTCGGTCCGGTCCGTGGTCTCGGCTTTTGGGCTAATTGGTCCTCGGTCTAGTCCGGTCCGGACCAAAACCGACGAATTTGGCCTTGTTGGACCGGACCGACCGGACCGGTCCGGACCGACCACATTCGGTCCGGTCTCGGTCTAGGGTTTATGCCGAACTCGGTTTTCGGTCTGGTCCGGTCTTGGCCGGTACGGTCCGGTTTTTGGACCATGCACACCCTTAAACATGGGTAATGGGTCATGTGCATTGGGTTGTAGTGGCTTATAGTGTCATATTATCGACCAATACATGACTGGTGATCAACAATGGGTAATTGACAATTGTCATGGGTCATGTGCATTAGGTTTTGTAAACTAAGACAAATACTATACAACAATAAAGCAAATTACAATTAAGCCCTAAACAATAAATCAAATTACAATTAAGCCCTAATCTAATCTAAACTAAAAACGCGAAATTACCGGGAACTTAACAAGCCCAAAAACCTAAACTACCAAATTTTAACCCTACAAATGCAAATTTATTTTTTTAAGGTCCTAAATGGTTTAAAATAATTTTAGGAAAAAGATTTGTATTTTTTTGATTTTTATTTTATTTATTATGGATTAAAAATACTTTTTATCTTAAAATATTATTAAAAATATTAAACGAAATAGGAAAAATCTGATTTTTTTGTAAGAGTACTTAAAACTAATTAAAACCTAGGAAAAATAAAACAAGACAATCAGCTTATTCGAATAAGCTACAAAAAAGCTATAAATGAAATAAGCTAAAACTGCACAATGTGGTTAAATATTAAATTTTGCAAGAAATACATGTAAGTCCTTAGGGCGCTTGTGGTAGTGGAGTGTGGTGTTAAGTGTGGTTGAGAATTGAGACTAGTGGAGGTCTTGGGTTCGAGCCTTGGGGCTCACCCTTGACTTCCTAGTTTCCACATTTTGTTTTTCAATTTTCTTTTGCAAACTTTTAATAAGTGAAAATATGAACTTTTATAAAATCAAAATTTTAAAACTTACAAATAAGTTGGAAAATGAGCCAATAAGCTCAACAGAATACTAAATAAGCCAAGTGTTTAATTGTTAAGCACAAGTAAGCATTAAGTAGACACACATATTAACTTACGTGACCATATGTATCGAATTGTGACTACACTTAAATAATGTGTGACAAAATATGACTCAATGATTTAGACACCTAAATAAATACTTCATGTGACCATATATATCATCTTTTATTTACTACGTTTTCGTACATTTTTGTATATTTTTTTGTTTTCATACGTCCTTCTCCTTTTTTCTTTGTTTTGCTACGTTGTGTTCGCTTTCATACATTTTGTATGCCTTCATATGTTTTTTTTATCAAAACGTTAGAAATGGACAAAAACGGTCCCAGATGTAAAAAACGTTCGAAATCAAGAAAAAAAATGAACGAAAATGGTTTAAACCGTTATAATATTTTACCTTTTAAATCAAATAAGCTACAACTTATTTAGTTTTGCTAAAATCGAAATTTAAAAGTGAAACAAGTTGAAAATAAGCGATGGGAGAAAAGCAACGGTTTAATAAGCGACTTCTATAAGCACTCTTTAAGCTACTAGCCAATACAATGAAGCTTAAACTCTATATTAAAAGGAAATGCATTACATTAACAAATAGGTTACTTTGGCAAGATGGTAACACGCTTGACTTCCGTAAGGTAGGTCATGGGTTCGATTCTCACTGGGGTGTAACATCCTTTTATATTATCTTGTTATTTTTTATTAACATAATTTAGTCACACATTTGTGATATGTTGCGATTATTGTAAAGGCATATAGTTACATGATTGTTCTAGAAGAAAATGTGACTATGCACATTAGTTTTTGGCAAGCTAACACAAACTAAACTATAAACACACATATTAAGTTACATGACCAAAAGCGTTAATAAATGTGACCATATGGTGTTTAAAGTGAAGAAATGTGTATTTTGTGTGACTAATGATCATCCAATGGCTACATGAATTTTATGTTTGTGTGGCCTTTTCTAACATTTAGTCACACAAAGCATGTTTGTTTTGGGTATTTAGTCACATACAATTACGCATAAAGTGGCTAAAAGTGTTAATAAGTGTGACCATATGGTGTTTAAAGTGAAGAAATATGTATTTTGTGTGACTATTGATCATCCAATGGCCACATGAATTTTGTGTTTGTGTGGCCTTTTCTAACATTTAGTCACACAAAGCATGTTTGTTTTTGGTATTTAGTCACATACAATTAATCATAAAAGTTTAGTTTAGTGGTTAAGGCTGCCAGTACAAAGTTAAGTCTTGTAGGTTAGTCTTAGTGGTTAAGGCTGCCAGTACAAAGTTAAGTCTGGCAGACCTAAGTTAAGTCTGTTTAGTATTCGTAGTTAGTTCTGTTTATGAAAAACATAATAGTTTTTTGTGTGACTATTGATCATCCAATGGCCACATGAATTTTATGTTTGTGTGGCATTTTCTAACATTTAGTCACACAAAGCATGTTTCTTTTGGGTATTTAGTCACATACAATTAATCATAAAGTGGCCAAAAGTGTTAATAAGTGTGACCATATGGTGTTTAAAGTGAAGAAATGTGTATTTTGTGTGACTATTGATCATCCAATGGTCACATGAATTTTATGTTTGTGTGGCCTTTTCTAACATTTAGTCACACAAAGCATGTTTGTTTTGGGTATTTAGTCACGTACAATTAATCATAAAGTGGCTAAAAGTGTTAATAAGTGTGACCATATGATGTTTAAAGTGAAAAAATGTTTATTTTGTTTGACTATTGATCATCCAATGGCCACATATTAAGTTACGTGACCATATACACTGGATTTTGGCTTCACTTAAATAATACGTGTGACAAAACGTTTAGTGTGACCATATATGGCATTTGGTCACGGTGTTAGTAGTAAATGTGACTATAGAGATTAGCTTTTGGCAAGCTAACACAAACTAAACTTTAAACACACATATTAACTTACAGGACCATATGTACTGGATTTTGGCTACACTTAACGAATGTGTGACAAAATTTTTAGTGTGACCATATATGGCATTTGGTCATAGTGTTCAAGTGTGTGACATATATTTGTCCTTGCTTATATGTATATCGTGACTAATGCTTCAACCTTACTTTTCATTTGTCACGCTCCAATTTCGAGATGTGGCTAAAGACTTAGCAAAACATATCAGTCACCCTTAAATAATGTGTGACAAAACTTGACTCTATGATTTAGACACAAAAATTATTTCATGTGACTAACGATTAAGGTTACTTGTATTTGTCACGCGTTCCAAATTCATATGTGGCTAAATGATCCAAACAAAATCACCAGATACCTTTAGCTACACAATGTTCAATTGTGTGGCGACATGAGTTCTAATGGTCACACAATCAAAATTTTCATGTGTGACTAATTAGTAAATGTTGTCAATTTCGTACCTTCACCACACAAATATGCGAATGTGTGGCGTTCCATTCGACCATGCGTGACCAAATCCCATTTTGTACTAGTGAAATCCCAACCCTAAAAACCAATTGCATACCTTAAAACGAATTAGATCAAAGTCAAACAATCCTAAAACAATTGTTTAAAAGGTAGAGAGCGGTTAGTATTCTGTTGTTAACTCGGTTACAAATGTAAGCACATCTGGTAATGCTAGTACCACTAAAACAACATCGTATGTGAATGCTACTAGTGCTAGTCATAAAAAGGGTAAGGCGAACTTTAGACCATTGGAATGTGAAATCTAATGGAGGATGTCGAACTTTCTATTCCTTTTAAGGTTGTTGAGGATATTAGTAGCCGTTTTGATAACACCCTTTATGGTTACTTTATTGGTAAAAGGGTTGCTTTCCCTGTCGTGGAGTACTATGCACGCACTACATGGGCAAAATATGGGCTTAAGAGGGTGATGATGAATGCCAAGGGTTTTTTCTTTTTCAAATTTGATACGCAAAAAGGTTTAGAGGATGTGCTTGAAGAGGGACCTTGGATGATTCGTAATATACCCATTATTTTGAAACCTTGGACTATGAATACCAACTTATTGAAAGAGGATTTAACTCGTGTCCCTGTTTGGGTTAAGCTTCACGATGTCCCCATGGCTGTATTTTCAGAGGATGGTCTTAGTCTCATTGCTACAAAAATTGGTACTCCTATAATGCTTGATTCATTTACTACTACGATGTGTTTAGAATCGTGGGGCCGTTGTAGCTTTGCGCGTGCTTTGATTGAGGTTAATTCTGAGACTGAATTGAAAACTAGTTTGGTCATTGGTGTTCCTTTGATGAATGGGATGGGTTATACTAAAGAAACTATAAGGGTGGAGTATGAATGGAAGCCACCGCGATGTGATACATGTAAAATATTTGGCCATACTTGTGACCAATGTCCTAAGAAGGTTACCCCTGCTGCTAATGTGGTGGAAAAGGATGCGGATGGGTTTCAAACTGTTGGAACTAAACGTAATACTGGGAAGGGTGGTGCCTCACGTGGTGGTATGAAGGTGGGTCAGAAATTTGTTTATCAACCTAAAGGTACTACTAACCCTAAAAATGTAGCTTCGACTACTAGTAATGTGTCTAATACGCAGGTGCCTAATAAGTCTACCAATTCGACTGCTACTAACCAAATCTGCCCCTAGCTCTTCTAATGCTAGTGCGAATAATGCTAATTCTGGTGCGCAACCTGAAGCAAATAAAAGTAGTGCTAAACATAATTTGGCAAAGGATTCTGGTATTACGCTTACTAACTCGTTTGGGGCTCTTAGTGAGGGGGTGGAAAATGAGCCTATGGTTACTCACACGGAGGATGAGCCTGATGGTGATGATGATTTGCTGAATGTTTATGATGAAACATCGGGTTTTATGGCTTCTACTTCGACGGGTGTTACTAATACCACAGGGGCAAGCACTCCTGCATCTAACGTTTTTAATGTTTAGTGTTGCTTCCTGGATATTAGGGGATTGAACCGTTCCCCTAAACAAAAAGAGGTTCGCCAGGTGGTAAATGAGAATAATTTGTGTTTATGTGCTATTTTGGAGTCTCATGTTGATGTGTCTTGTGTTTATGATACGTGTGTTAAGGTTTATCGGGGCTAGAAGTGGACGTCTAATGGGAGTTTGTGTGATAAAGGTTCCCGTATTATCCTTGGGTGGGATGATGCGGTCATTGATGTTTTACTTATGTCCCAAACTAACCAGGTTATGCATGTGCAGGTTAATGTTAAAGCTGACAATAAAGCTTTCTTTGTTTCATTTGTTTATGCTCATAATTACTATATTGATCGGCGTGTGCTGTGGCATGAACTTGAGGTTCATGGTAGTCTTATGCGAGATAAGCCTTGGGTCCTACTTGGTGATTTCAATGCATCTTTATTTCTGGAAGATAAATCGGGTGGGGGTTATGAGCCTACTATTGCTATGAATGAGTTTAAAGACTGTGTTAATACCATTGAAGTCTCGGATATTAACTCTTCGGGTCTTCATTTCACTTGGAATCAGAAGCCTAAAGGTAGTAATGGTGTCTTGAAGAAGATTGATCGTGTTATGGGTAACGTTAAATTTAGTGATGACTTTCCTGGTTCATTTGCTATATTTCAGCCTTACCGTATTTCTGACCATTCTCCTTGTGTTCTTAGAATTCCCACATTATCTAAGAAGAAACCAAAGCCGTTTAAATTTTTTAATTTCCTAACGTATAAAGCTGGTTTTTTGGATGTTGTGCGTGAAGGGTGGAAAAATGACATCCAGGGGCATAATATGTTCAAGGTGGTGAAACGCATGAAGGGTTTGAAAACACCTATTCGCAAGCTGCTTAGAGATCAAGGTAATCTTCATACCCGTGTTAACAACCTACGTGTGGAACTTGATGAGGTCCAAAAGTCCCTTGATAAGGACCCTTCTAATCCCGTGCTTCGGGAAGAGGAGGGTATTTATCTTCAGGCATTTCGTAATGCCTTACTGGATGAGGAACGATTTTTGAAACAAAAGGCAAAAGTGGAGTGGCTTCGTGAAGGGGATTCTAATTCTGCTTACTTTCACAATATTGTTAAGAGTAGAAGTCATAGGAGTCGTATTGAGTTGATTACTGATGTTAATAATGTTATGCACCAAGGCAACGAAGTGCCTAATGTTTTTGTTCAACACTATGAGAATTTTCTTGGAGTGGAAGGGAATACTATTCCGTTAGTAGATCAAGGTTTGTTCTCTTCTTCTATTGACTCGGATAGGGTTGCTTGGATGGTAAGGGATGTGACTAATTTGGAGATTAAGAATGCTATGTTTTCCATTGGTGATAATAAGGCCCCAGGCCCGGATGGTTTCACGGCTGCGTTTTTCAAAAAGGCTTGGGATATTGTGGGTACTGATGTTTGTTTGGCTATTCGGGATTTCTTTTCTAATGGGAAGCTGCTCAAGGAACTCAATCACACTATTATTGCTCTTATCCCTAAAGTTTCCACGCCTGCTAAGGTAAATGACTACAGACCTATCTCTTGCTGTAATGTGCTTTATAAATGCATTAGCAAAATTATATCTAATCGAATTAAAGAGGGGCTTGGTGATATTGTTAGTATTAATCAGTCGGCATTTGTTCCGGGGCATAATATCTCGGATAATATTCTTCCTACACAAGAATTAATGCGTAAAAAAAACCCTAACTCTCTCTCCTTGTGTGGCCGATTTCTGCCTCCCCTACCTCACAACTTTCTGGCCTAATTCTGTCTATCATATCACATTTTTTTCTTTGATCCTTCTCTAGGATTAACTGAATTTATGTGTAGATTGGATTTGTGTAGGTAAGGGAGTCGGTTTTCTCTAGATCTAACCTTAATCACCCTTAATTTTGAAACCTGATTTGGTAGAAACCAACCAATAATAAGAGAAGTGTAGTAGTATCGTGGTGGGTAACTCAAACGTAAGGTTTGAGCATCGAGATCGTTCGAACGAGGTTGAATGGAATTTCCAACTCACGCCTCAAATATCGGATTCGAATGAGAAAAGGGCATAAGATGATATATTCTACACTATGAGATAAGGAAAGTAAAAGGAACATATAATCTACGGAAATCCTAAGAATAAAGGCAAACTACTCAAATCTACACTAAAACGCAAAACGGAAAATAAACGAAACGCGAATAAAAAGCAACTACGTCTAATCTAGATCCTAAAATAACCTAAAACTATTTTTACTCTAAAATGATATTAGAAAACTAAAATGAATTAAAACTATTTTTTAGGATTTTCTTGATTTTATTTTAATTAAAACTAATTTTAACTAATTAAAATAAACTAATTATCTAAAAATTATGAAAGAGAGAGAAAAAAAAAATAAGAAACTACTTTCTAAAAATCTAAAATATCATAAAAGACTTTTAAAAACTATTTTTGTATTTTTCAGATTAATTTCCTATTTTCTATGAATTTAATACTAATTAAATCTAATTTAAAATATTAAAAATACCAAATAAAAGGAGAAAAATAAGGAAAAATATTTTTTATGCTTTTTATATTTATCTTAAACTATTAAAATTGAAAATGATTTTTGGAACTTTTCCTAATTAAATGCAATTAAAGCTAATTAAAATTGATTAAAACCGATTTTAATGTAACACCCCAATTTCGCGATACGCAATGAATTCAAACTGGTGTTACTTCATGGCACAACAAATATAATAATAGAAAACGATCTCTAATGGAGTCGTTTCAAAAGATTTATCATTCAATTTGTATAAATATCGAGTTTACAAAATGAGGTCCCATTGGTTCCAAGTTTACAAAATACATTAAATTGGTGTTCGAATGATAATAAAATTTATAGCCTTCTTGAAGATCCTTGCTCCTCCGTGCGATTCCGACATTATGGACCAAATACATGCTTAAAACTCACAACACAAAGGTTGAGTGAAATTCATAGGGTTTAGGAAATCGTTGAACACATAATGTTTGTAGTGTGAGCTATAGACTCACACCAATGGTTTGAAAACCAAAACAGTTATTATTAGACTAAGCATCATGCAATCAAGGCGTTAACGTGTTCCAAAATTAATTGGAGAAATTGTCGATGCGTGTTCTATCGTGTAAAATTGCCATTTTACCAATGTTACTCAAATATCGTGCGCTTGTTTGCCTTTAATGGGCTAACACAAACGGGATTCATCAATCCCAATAGATCTATTCACAATATTCGCGCCACTCACATAGTGATTAATGATTCATGATTAAGGGACTTAAGTTTGGCAAATGCGGTAACTTAGTGCTAATAACAATCGATAAGTATATAGTTTGAAAGCAATGTGTTCGGTTTAAAATAAAGCATGTATCTCCCCAAGGGTTTGTAAAACAATTAAGTAATAGAAAGTGGGGCTATGAACTCACCTTAGAGCAAATGATATCAAATGTATAATGAGAATGATGGATATGCCATGAGAACTTCTACGAGCAACCTAAAATAGAATGTTGCGACTTAGGTTTGGAATAATGTTTAGGAAAACATAAACCATCCTATATACGCCTCTATGTTGATCATGATGTAGTACATGGTTTTGTGTATGTCGCTTATAGAAATGGTCTAGTTGTGAAAACGTGTATAGTTTATATATATCGACTACCGCTCGGGCCATCATAATTCAGAGGTCATGTAGTAAACGCTCGAGGAGCTAGGACACTTTAAATCGTAAACCAAAGAACTCGTCGACACGCTTTACTCAAATGAAACCCTCACATGAAGCTCCCTAGTTTTGTAGCACTTAGTAGATAAAACATATGTTTTATTTATATATCATAAGTGTCATATGGTTTGTAAACACAAGTTACAAGGTTGTTTGGTTATGATTAGGAATCATAATGGCTATTACAAATATCGCCATAATTTATATCACAAGTGTTTAAAGAAAAGCTTACAAGTTTCTAAATTGTAAAGTTGGTTATTACAAGTTCTCGTCGTTTCATATATATGATTACCTTAGTTAACGATCTTGGGTAAACAAGCCTTGAGGCTTTAGCCATGGCCTTGCCGTGACTTTGGTCTTGACTACCATGGTCTTGAGACTCAACTTTGGTCTTAGCCGTAGCCGTGGTCTTGGTTTATGGCCATTAGGCCTCTTGGTTTGCTTTTAGTTGTGACAAAAGTATAGTTATGTGACTATATTTACGACAGTTTCTGTTTTTGAAAGATTTATGGCCTGTTTAAGCGTTTTCAAGGTCCGAGCTTCTTTGTTATTGAAGGAAAATGTCGTTCGGACAACTTTCGTGTTTTAACTTTTTATGATTCGGACCAGAAGTATGACTTTCAACATGGCAGAACCCTTAACAGTTTCAAAATGGCGCTTTGGCGCTTTGGTTTCGCTAACTTCTTTTGCCTATAACTTTTGACTCGCTTATCCGCTTCGGTGGTTCAAGTTGCTATGTTTACCTTTTATCCTGTCTACCATATTATGTAAGTTATAAAGTCCTTATGTTACTGTTTTTAATGGTCTCATACATGTATAATATGACTAGTTTACTAGTTTGTTACTTTTATGACAATATGTGAATTAAAACAAGTGATTGAGTATATGTACATCATGAATCAACATAGTAACTATATATATGGCATGAAATAGTTAAGATTATGAATAATAAAGATGAGATGATGGTGGTGATAAGTTGCTTACAACTTTTGGCTTTCAAAATAGAAAGGAGTAACTTAGTAAGGATAGGACTTTGATTGATCGGGTAAGACTTTGTATTGAGCTAGCTTTCCACACCTTGGCACCCTTGCAAACTTGAAGAGTTGGTGATGAAGTACTAAGTGACTTGAGTGGATTTAAACTCAAGAGGATCACTTAAACTTGCTAGAGATTTGATGAAGTAAGCTTGATCTTTGGAACTTCCTTGCATAAACTTGGAGTTTATAGATCAAATGATGGAAGATATGGATATTTTAGAGTATGAACGACCCAATTCAGTTTGTGGAGGTCTTTGGGATGTATATCACTTGCTATTTATAGGAGGGTAAGTTTGGTTAACCATATATTGGGTTAAATGTTAACCATGGTTAGGTTTAGGACACTTGTAATGATCTTAATGAACCAAGGTTAGGATGATGCCACCAATATGATGACTCCCCTAAGTTCTGTCATGGAAGAGATAAGATGACTTATGTGGTTAGTTTTGATCTTATCTTGGTTACAGAGTGAGTTTTGGTTCCGTTAATCGCTAACCAAGCCATAAACGAAACCGGCATCGTAAAAATACGAAATTTGTAGGAATGATGAAACTCATCATTATACTCTATATAAAAATATAAAATGGGTGATAAGTCTCATTGGGTGCAAAATGTCGCTTAAAGTCGAAATACGGTCAAAACGCGTAATTGCAGCTTATCCGAAAAGAACGAAATTTCGTGGAAACGACCGTGAATTTATTTTGAGTAGACTAAAATTAGTCTAAAAGTGATATGAGATGTCAAACTTTGGTTTTCTTCAAATGCTAGATAACTTAATGCTTATTTGTGAAGTTTAAAAGTTACGCGATTTAAGCAAAACGTAGAACGTATAAGGTTAATTTCTTTATGGTCAAAGGAGGAGGAAATATGTTTGACTTTTCCAAAAATGTAAAAGTTTCAAAACATATTAGAAACACAAAGGTGAATCGTTAAGTTTGGATGTAAGTAGAATTGTTTAAAACGTAAGTTTAGTTTTGTTCTCTACGGGCTTATTTGGTAATATTAAAATAATAAATCTTAAAAATTCTCAAATTAATCATGAGTGATCTAAAATTTATCCGATGCGAGGAAAATTGTCGAGTTGATTTTAGTTATATCGTGTGATGTTTAAACGGTGGACCGCCTAAAACGAAACTTTAAAACGATGTTTACTTAATAACTTTTGTGAAAATGATCTAACGATGGTCGAACTCTCAGGTCATTACTAAAATAATTTATCTTACAAGAATGTGAAATAAAAATTTGACGGGATGAATAGTGAAAATGAATAGTAAATGTAAATAGTAAAAGTGAATAGTAATTTCTCGAAAATGAAAAATAGCCGGAAGATGCGGGTTGTTACAGTCTCACCACCTTAATGGGAATTCCGTCCCGGAATTCAGTGTGTGTTATCCGATGTTGAAGTGTCTAGAAAAATGTGGATGTATGCGCCGAATTTTTGCGTTCTCAAGTTTCTGGTCATAGAATGTGTTATATACCATGTGGCTTAAGTGGATAATCTAAAGGGTTTTGTTAAAATCTTATAGAGTCTAATATACCTAAAGTTTGGATTTTCCCGATTCTCAAAATGAATCATATCTTATTGTATCGAGGCTATCAATAAAACCTTAATTTCTAACATGGAGTTTTTGGTGATAGTGTGCGGCATGGAGCCTAATTTATATTTGTATGGTTTCCTTAGTTGTTTCGTGGGTGATCTCTGAACACCTTAGTCCAGCAAATGGTTGACTGACACTTTCATCTATATAGTGCCTCAAATGGAATAGTTTTGTTGTTTGTTAGGGTAACTGTTGTTAATAAAAGGTGTAAGATATTGTTGATGTGAAACGGTTTGTAATGATGTGATAACTGTCATTGTAGGGAAAGTTTTGCTAGTGGCAAGTGGTTATCCAAACCATTTCCAAAGTTGATCCTGTCTTAGGTGGTTTCGGATGAAGGCTATATTGTATAGTGTTTATGTCTACTAGTGTTTGAAGGAAACGTGATATCGTGAAGTTTTACGATCAATTTCAATGAGGTTTAGATAATGATGTGTCATGTTGACGATTAGAAGAGTGTAGCGACGCTACCATTATTCTTAAGTAGAGATGTAAAGTTTGCTTTAAAATCATAAGTGAATTTTAAAGGAATATGGTAGAATGATATCCTTGAGACTTAATCGTGCTAGAACTTCTAAGAAATGACGAGAAGATTTGATGACTATCCCAAGATAGTAGTTCGGATTATCTCATGTATGAAAATTTCAAGAATGAAATTAGGTAGTATAAATGAGATGTTAAGATTTTGTCGAGTGGTAAGACACTATCGTGTCTCTAGATCTTTTAATGAATTCGGTGGTTTATCGAGTTTAAGTAGGAAATCAACCTCAATATAACACTTGTATAATCGTTTCGGTGTTTGAAAATTTAAGTCGAACATAGTTAGTCAGACTCTGTTCCACTATCCCTAGGCTAAATATAGGTGATTAAACTATATTTAGCCGAGGTTCGATAAATTTTCCAAATACCTAAATTAGGTATACTTGTGATATGTCCATAGCTTTTGAGAAATTGTCCACCAAGCAAAGGCGATATCAAACCATCCAGTTACAAGTCCTGGCCATAAAAGACTTGTAACCTATGTTTTCACATTCCATTGCATAGAAGATAGTATGGGTAGATACGTGTGGAAAGGAAATCTTAAGTAAATCTAAAATAGTCTATACTTGGCTAGAATCACGAACCTTTAACAATGAAGGTTTCAGAAGAGAATTTTGATGAATGTAGAGAAAGTTGCTGAACTTCACTTTTGTAGATGATAAGTCGTTTATCTTTAGAAATCCCATTTCTTGTATTTCCATTAGGAAATTGATAGATCGTGACGGGTTTCATGTAAAACAATATCATATAATGTTTATATGATAATTTTTAGAGACTATTGTATAACTTACAATATCTGAGGAGTAGTTGAGACCATTGTGCAACTCATAATGTCTGAGAAATAGTTGAGACCATTGTGTAACTCACAATGTATAGGAAATAATAGATACCATTGTGCAACTCACAATGTCTAAGAAGTGATGGAAAGATCATTGTGTAACCCACAATGTCTTGAGAAATAAATGAGATCACCGAGGATTTACGTTGTCCGAGAATATAATAGAGACCACCGTATCTCACGGTGTCTTGAAAATGAATGAGACCATTGTATCTCACAATGTCCGAAGTAGGAAAGACCATTGTAACCGATTACAATGTCTTGGAGAAAGTTTCGAAATCCTAAAATGCACGAGTAGATGCATGATTGGGAGATTAGGAAAATATGATTGTGCCGTAATGCCTTAGAATAGGCATACGTAAATATGTTGAGTACATTGTTTATGATTGAAATTATGTCAGGTATATATATCAATATACTAGTATGTTTGTATAGCTTAAAATGCCTAAAAGTCACATAATCGTCTGGAGGATGGAAGGCACGGAGAACGGAAGGCTATAAAATGTTTTTGTTTGTAAAAGTAGTTATAGTTTAAGTCTCAATTAGACCCGCTTTCTATAATCGTGGCTCGATACCAATCAGAACACCCCAATTTCGTGATACGCAATGAATTCAAACGGGTGTTACTTCATGGCACAACAATATAATAATAGAAAACGATCTCTAATGGAGTCGTTTAAAAGATTTATCATTCAATTTGTATAAATATCGAGTTTACAAAATGAGGTCCCGATGGTTCCAAGTTTACAAAATACATTAAATTGGTGTTCGAATGATAATAAAATTTATAGCCTTCTTGATCTAGTCCTTGCTCTTCCGTGCCGATTCGACATTATGGACCGAAATACATGCTTAAACTCACAACACAAAGGTTGAGTGAAATTCATAGGGTTTAGGAAATCGGTTGAACACATAATGTTTGTAGTGTGAGCTATAGACTCACACCAATGGTTTGAAAACCAAACAGCTTATTATTAGACTAAGCATCATGCAATCAAGGCGTTAACGTGTTCCAAAATTAATTGGAGAAATTGTTTGCAATGCGTGCTCTATCGTGTAAAATTGCCATTTTTACCAATGTTACTCAAATATCGTGCGTTTGTTTGCCTTTAATGGGGCCAACACAAACGGGATTCGTCAATCCCAATAGATCTATTCACAATATTCGCGCCCACTCTCACATAGTGATTAATGATTCATGATTAAGGGACTTAAGTTTGGCAAATGCGGTAACTTAGTGCTAATAACAATCAGATAAGTATATAGTTTGAAAGCAATGTGTTCGGTTTAAAATAAAGCATGTATCTCCCCCAAGGGTTTGTAAAACAATTAAGTAATAGAAAGTGGGGCTATGAACTCACCTTAGAGCAAATGATATCAAATGTATAATGAGAATGATGGATATGCCATGAGAACTTCTACGAGCAACCTAAAATAGAATGTTGCGACTTAGGTTTGGAATAATGTTTAGGAAAACATAAACCATCCTATATACGTCTCTATGTTGATCATGATGTAGTACATGGTTTTTGTGTATGTCGTTTATAGAAATGGTCTAGTTGTGAAAACGTGTATAGTTTATATATATTGTACTACCGCTCGGGCCATCATAATTCAGAGGTCATGTAGTAAACGCTCGAGGAGCTAGGACACTTTAAATCGTAACCAAAGAACTCGTCGACACGTTTTACTCAAATGAAACCCTCACATGAAGCTCCCTAGTTTTGTAGCACTTAGTAGATAAAACATATGTTTTATTTATATATCATAAGTGTCATATGGTTTGTAAACACAAGTTACAAGGTTGTTTGGTTATGATTAGGAATCATAATGGCTATTACAAATATCGCCATAATTTATATCACAAGTGTTTAAAGAAAAGCTTACAAGTTTCTAAATTGTAAAGTTGGTTATTACAAGTTCTCGCCGTTTCATATATATGATTACCTTAGTTAACGATCTTGGGTAAACAAGCCTTGAGGCTTTAGCCATGGCCTTGCCGTGACTTTGGTCTTGACTACCATGGTCTTGAGACTCAACTTTGGTCTTAGCCGTAGCCGTGGTCTTGGTTTATGGCCATTAGGCCTCTTGGTTTGCTTTTAGTTGTGACAAAAGTATAGTTATGTGACTATATTTACGACAGTTTCTGTTTTTGAAAGATTTATGGCCTGTTTAAGCGTTTTCAAGGTCCGAGCTTCTTTGTTATTGAAGGAAAATGTCGTTCCGGACAACTTTCGTGTTTTAACTTTTTTATGATTCGGACCAGAAGTATGACTTTCAACATGGCAGAACCCTTAACAGTTTCAAAATGGCAGTTTTGGCGTTTTGGTTTCGCTAACTTCTTTTGCCTATAACTTTTGACTCGCTTGTCCGCTTCGGTGGTTCAAGTTGCTATGTTTACCTTTTATCCTGTCTACCATATTATGTAAGTTATAAAGTCCTTATGTTACTGTTTTAATGGTCTCATACATGTATAATATGACTAGTTTACTAGTTTGTTACTTTTATGACAATATGTGAATTAAAACAAGTGATTGAGTATATGTACATCATGAATCAACATAGTAACTATATATATGGCATGAAATAGTTAAGATTATGAATAATAAAGATGAGATGATGGTGGTGATAAGTTGCTTACAACTTTTGGCTTTCAAAATAGAAAGGAGTAACTTAGTAAGGATAGGACTTTGATTGATCGGGTAAGACTTTGTATTGAGCTAGCTTTCCACACCTTGGCACCCTTGCAAACTTGAAGAGTTGGTGATGAAGTACTAAGTGACTTGAGTGGATTTAAACTCAAGAGGATCACTTAAACTTGCTAGAGATTTGATGAAGTAAGCTTGATCTTTGGAACTTCCTTGCATAAACTTGGAGTTTATAGATCAAATGATGGAAGATATGGATATTTTAGAGTATGAACGACCCAATTCAGTTTGTGGAGGTCTTTGGGATGTATATCACTTGCTATTTATAGGAGGGTAAGTTTGGTTAACCATATATTGGGTTAAATGTTAACCATGGTTAGGTTTAGGACACTTGTAATGATCTTAATGAACCAAGGTTAGGATGATGCCACCAATATGATGACTCCCCTAAGTTCTGTCATGGAAGAGATAAGATGACTTATGTGGTTAGTTTTGATCTTATCTTGGTTACGGAGTGAGTTTTGGTTCCGTTAATCGCTAACCGAAGCCATAAAACGTAAAACCGGGTATCGTAAAAATACGAAATTTGTAGGAATGATGAAACTCATCATTATACTCTATATAAAAATATAAAATGGGTGATAAGTCTCATTGGGTGCAAAAATGCTGCTTAAAGCTGGAAATACGGGTCAAAAACGCGTAATTCGCAGTTTATCCGAAAAGAACGAAATTTCAGGGAAACGACCGTGAATTTATTTTGAGTAGACTAAAATTAGTCTAAAAGTGATATGAGATGTCAAACTTTGGTTTTCGTCAAATGCGAGATAACTTAACAGTTATTTGTGAAGTTTAAAAGTTACGCGATTTAAGCAAAAACGTAGAACGTACAAGGTTAATTTCTTTATGGTCAAAGGAGGAGGGAAATATGTTTGACTTTTCCAAAAATGTAAAAGTTTCAAAACATATTAGAAACACAAAGGTGAATCGTTAAGTCCGGATGTAAGTAGAATTGTTTAAAACGTAAGTTTAGTTTTGTTCTCATTTGGGCTTATTTGGTAATATTAAAAATAATAAATCTTAAAAATTCTCAAATTAATCATGAGTGATCTAAAAATTTATCTGATGCGAGGAAAATTGTCAGAGTTGATTTTCGTTATACGTGTGATGTTTAAACGGTGGACCGTCTAAAACGAAACTTTAAAACGATGTTTACTTAATAACTTTTGCGAAAATGATCTAACGATGGTCGAACTCTCAGGTCATTACTAAAATAATTTATCTTACAAGAATGTGAAATAAAAATTTGACGGGATGAATAGTGAAAATGAATAGTAAATGTAAATAGTAAAAGTGAATAGTAATTTCTCGAAAATGAAAAATAGCCGGAAGATGCGGGTTGTTACAGTCTCACCACCTTAATGGGAATTCCGTCCCGGAATTCAGTGTGTGTTATCCGATGTTGAAGTGTCTAGGAAAATGTGGATGTATGCGTTTTAATTTTTATGTTCTCAAGTTTCGGTCATAGAATGTTATATACCATGTGGCTTAAGTGGATAATCTAAAGGGTTTTGTTAAAATCTTATAGAGTCTAATATACCTAAAGTTTGGATTTTCCGATTCTCAAAATGAATCATATCTTATTGTATCGAGGCTATCAATAAAACCTTAATTTCTAACATGGAGTTTTTGGTGATAGTGTGCGGCATGGAGCCTAATTTATATTTGTATGGTTTCCTTAGTTGTTTCGTGGGTGATCTCTCGAACACCTTAGTCCAAAGAAATGGTTGATGACACTTTCATCTATATAGTGCCTCAAATGGAATAGTTTTGTTGTTTGTTAGGGTAATCTGTTGTTAATAAAGGTGTAAGATATTGTTGATGTGAAACGGTTTGTAATGATGTGATAACCGTCATTGTAGGAAAGTTTTGCTAGTGGCAAGTGGTTATCCAAACCATTTCCAAAGTTGATCCTGTCTTAGGTGGTTTCGGATGAAGGCTATATTGTATAGTGTTTATGTCTACTAGTGTTTGAAGGAAACGTGATACGTGAAGTTTTACGTCTTGAATTTCAATGAGGTTTAGATAATGATGTGTCATGTTGACGATTAGAAGAGTGTAGCGACGCTACCATTATTCTTAAGTAGAGATGTAAAGTTTGCTTTAAAATCATAAGTGAATTTTAAAGGAATATGGTAGAATGATATCCTTGAGACTTAATCGTGCTAGAACTTCTAAGAAATGACGAGAAGATTTGATGACTATCCCAAGATAGTAGTTCGGATTATCTCATGTATGAAAATTTCAAGAATGAAATTAGGTAGTATAAATGAGATGTTAAGATTTTGTTGAGTGGTAAGACACTATCGTGTCTCTAGATCTTTTAATGAATTCGGTGGTTTATCGAGTTTAAGTAGGAAATCAACTTTGAATATAACACTTGTATAACTGTTCTCAGTGTTTGAAAAATTTAAGTCGAACATAGTTAGTCAGACTCTGTTCCACTATCCCTAGGCTAAATATAGGTGATTAAACTATATTTAGCCGAGGTTCGATAAATTTTCCAAATACCTAAATTAGGTATACTTGTGATATGTCCATAGCTTTTGAGAAATTGTCCACCAAGCAAAGGCGATATCAAACCATCCGATTACAAGTCCCGCCATAAAAGACTTGTAACCTATGTTTTCACATTCCATTGCATAGAAGATAGTATGGGTAGATACGTGTGGAAAGGAAATCTTAAGTAAATCTAAAATAGTCTATACTTGGCTAGAATCACGAACCTTTAACAATGAAGGTTTCGAAGAGAATTTTGATGAATGTAGAGAAAGTTGTGAACTTGACTTTTGTAGATGATAAGTCGGTTTATCTTTAGAAATCCCATTTCTTGTATTTCCATTAGGAAATTGATAGATCGTGACGGGTTTCATGTAAAACAATATCATATAATGTTTATATGATAATTTTAGAGACTATTGTATAACTTACAATATCCGAGGAGTAGTTGAGACCATTGTGCAACTCATAATGTCTGAGAAATAGTTGAGACCATTGTGTAACTCACAATGTATAGGAAATAATAGATACCATTGTGCAACTCACAATGTCTAAGAAGTGATGGAAAGATCATTGTGTAACCCACAATGTCTTGAGAAATAAATGAGATCACCGAGGATTTAAGGTCTCGAGAATATAATAGAGACCACCGTATCTCACGGTGTCTTGAAAATGAATGAGACCATTGTATCTCACAATGTCCGGAAGTAGGAAAGACCATTGTAACCGATTACAATGTCTTGGAGAAAGTTTCGAAATCCTAAAATGCACGAGTAGATGCATGATTGGGAGATTAGGAAAATATGATTGTGCCGTAATGCCTTAGAATAGGCATACGTAAATATGTTGAGTACATTGTTTATGATTGAAATTATGTCGTATATATATCAATATACTAGTATGTTTGTATAGCTTAAAATGCCTAAAAGTCACATAATCGTCGGAGGATGGAAGGCACGGAGAACGGAAGGCTATAAAATGTTTTTGTTTGTAAAAGTAGTTATAGTTTAAGTCTCAATTAGACCCGCTTTCTATAATCGTGGCTCGATACCAATCAGTAACACCCCAATTTCGTGATACGCAATGAATTCAAACGGGTGTTACTTCATGGCACAACAAATATAATAATAGAAAACGATCTCTAATGGAGTCGTTTTAAAAAGATTTATCATTCAATTTATATAAATATCGAGTTTACAAAATGAGGTCCCAAATGGTTCCATTGTTTACAAAATACATTAAATTGGTTTTGTGAATGATAATAAAATTTATAGCCTTCTTGATCTAGTCCTTGCTCTTCCGTGCCAACTTCCGACATTATGGACCACGAAATACATGCTTAAAACTGTCAACACAAAGGTTGAGTGAAATTCATAGGGTTTAGGAAATGGTTGAACACATAATGTTTGTAGTGTGAGCTATAGACTCACACCAATGGTTTGAAAACCAAAGCAGTTATTATTAGACTAAGCATCATGCAATCAAGGCGTTAACGTGTTCCAAAATTAATTGGAGAAATTGTCGGTGCGTGCTCTATCGTGTAAAATTGCCATTTTACCAATGTTACTCAAATATCGTGCGCTTGTTTGCCTTTAATGGGGCTAACACAAACGGGATTAAATCAATCCCAATAGATCTATTCACAATATTCGCGCCCACTCTCACATAGTGATTAATGATTCATGATTAAGGGACTTAAGTTTGGCAAATGCGGTAACTTAGTGCTAATAACAATCGATAAGTATATAGTTTGAAAGCAATGTGTTCGGTTTAAAATAAAGCATGTATCTCCCCAAGGGTTTGTAAAACAATTAAGTAATAGAAAGTGGGGCTATGAACTCACCTTAGAGCAAATGATATCAAATGTATAATGAGAATGATGGATATGCCATGAGAACTTCTACGAGCAACCTAAAATAGAATGTTGCGACTTAGGTTTGGAATAATGTTTAGGAAAACATAAACCATCCTATATATATCTCTATGTTGATCATGATGTAGTACATGGTTTTTGTGTATGTCGTTTATAGAAATGGTCTAGTTGTGAAAACGTGTATAGTTTATATATATCGTACTACCGCTCGGGCCATCATAATTCAGAGGTCATGTAGTAAACGCTCGAGGAGCTAGGACACTTTAAATCGTAAAACCAAAGAACTCGTCGACACGCTTTACTCAAATGAAACCCTCACATGAAGCTCCCTAGTTTTGTAGCACTTAGTAGATAAAACATATGTTTTATTTATATATCATAAGTGTCATATGGTTTGTAAACACAAGTTACAAGGTTGTTTGGTTATGATTAGGAATCATAATGGCTATTACAAATATCGTCATAATTTATATCACAAGTGTTTAAAGAAAAGCTTACAAGTTTCTAAATTGTAAAGTTGGTTATTACAAGTTCTCGTCGTTTCATATATATGATTACCTTAGTTAACGATCTTGGGTAAACAAGCCTTGAGGCTTTAGCCATGGCCTTGCCGTGACTTTGGTCTTGACTACCATGGTCTTGAGACTCAACTTTGGTCTTAGCCGTAGCCGTGGTCTTGGTTTATGGCCATTAGGCCTCTTGGTTTGCTTTTAGTTGTGACAAAAGTATAGTTATGTGACTATATTTACGACAGCTTCTGTTTTGAAAGATTTATGGCCTGTTTAAGCGTTTTCAAGGTCCGAGCTTCTTTATTATTGAAGGAAAATGTCGTTCGGACAACTTTCGTGTTTTAACTTTTTATGATTCGGACCGAAGTATGACTTTCAACATGGCGAACCCTTACAGCTTCAAAATGGCGCTTTGGCGCTTTGGTTTCGCTTAACTTCTTTTGCCTATAACTTTTGACTCGTTTATCCGTTTCGGGTGGTTCAAGTTGCTATGTTTACCTTTTTATCCTGTCTACCATATTATGTAAGTTATAAAGTCCTTATGTTACTGTTTTTAATGGTCTCATACATGTATAATATGACTAGTTTACTAGTTTGTTACTTTTATGACAATATGTGAATTAAAACAAGTGATTGAGTATATGTACATCATGAATCAACATAGTAACTATATATATGGCATGAAATAGTTAAGATTATGAATAATAAAGATGAGATGATGGTGGTGATAAGTTGCTTACAACTTTTGGCTTTCAAAATAGAAAGGAGTAACTTAGTAAGGATAGGACTTTGATTGATCGGGTAAGACTTTGTATTGAGCTAGCTTTCCACACCTTGGCACCCTTGCAAACTTGAAGAGTTGGTGATGAAGTACTAAGTGACTTGAGTGGATTTAAACTCAAGAGGATCACTTAAACTTGCTAGAGATTTGATGAAGTAAGCTTGATCTTTGGAACTTCCTTGCATAAACTTGGAGTTTATAGATCAAATGATGGAAGATATGGATATTTTAGAGTATGAACGACCCAATTCAGTTTGTGGAGGTCTTTGGGATGTATATCACTTGCTATTTATAGGAGGGTAAGTTTGGTTAACCATATATTGGGTTAAATGTTAACCATGGTTAGGTTTAGGACACTTGTAATGATCTTAATGAACCAAGGTTAGGATGATGCCACCAATATGATGACTCCCCTAAGTTCTGTCATGGAAGAGATAAGATGACTTATGTGGTTAGTTTTGATCTTATCTTGGTTACAGAGTGAGTTTTGGTTCCGTTAATCGCTAACCAAGCCATAAAACGAAACCGGTATCGTAAAAATACGAAATTTGTAGGAATGATGAAACTCATCATTATACTCTATATAAAAATATAAAATGGGTGATAAGTCTCATTGGGTGCAAAATGTCGCTTAAAGTCGAAATACGGGTCAAAACGCGTAATTGCAGTTTATCCGAAAAGAACGAAATTTCAGGGAAACGACCGTGAATTTATTTTGAGTAGACTAAAATTAGTCTAAAAGTGATATGAGATGTCAAACTTTGGTTTTCTTCAAATGCGAGATAACTTAACAGTTATTTGTGAAGTTTAAAAGTTACGCGATTTAAGCAAAAACGTAGAACGTACAAGGTTAATTTCTTTATGGTCAAAGGAGGAGGGAAATATGTTTGACTTTTCCAAAAATGTAAAAGTTTCAAAACATATTAGAAACACAGTCAGCAGAATCGTTAAGTCCGGATGTAAGTAGAATTGTTTAAAACGTAAGTTTAGTTTTGTTCTGCTACCGGGCTTATTTGGTAATATTAAAATAATAAATCTTAAAATTCTCAAATTAATCATGAGTGATCTAAAATTTATCCGATGCGAGGAAAATTGTCGAGTTGATTTTAGTTATCGTGTGATGTTTAAACGGTGGACCGTCTAAAACGAAACTTTAAAACGATGTTTACTTAATAACTTTTGAAAATGATCTAACGATGGTCGAACTCGTGTCATTACTAAAATAATTTATCTTACAAGAATGTGAAATAAAAATTTGACGGATGAATAGTGAAAATGAATAGTAAATGTAAATAGTAAAAGTGAATAGTAATTTCTCGAAAATGAAAAATAGCCGGAAGATGCGGGTTGTTACAATTAAAGCTAACTGCAACATAAGCCAAATCTGATTCTGAACCCACTGTTTGAACTAATCTAACTGCTTATTCAGTAAGCTACATGGAAAACAAAAGGTGGAGATCTAAAGCCTACCAACCATAGATCATATGTACCAAAATTCAGCAAATAAGGACAAGTATTGAGCAAGATAAAGTCAAAAACAAAAGTGGCTAAAAGGCTAGGGTCAGAGTACGTAAATGATTAACAGTGCAAAGTTTAGAGCTTATATAAGAGCTTATCGTAAAAGGTTAAATGCAAAGCAGATAAAGAGTCATGAATACCACCTAGCCCTCGCAACATTACCAAATCTTAGACCATGAAAAGCTAAAATGAACATAATGCGAGGTCGTAAGTTGCTTAGAAAACCGGTTTATGATGTAAATTTGACTTTTAAAATAGATGCTAGTTTTGACTTTCTTGAGATTTAAGACCAAATGAAGGACAGAGATGGATGTTAAATGATGGAAATGATCTTTTCAAGCTAGCTTAACAACTTCTAAACCTTTATGAATCATTACACCACCGATTTTAACAGAAATGCACAAGGACGATTATAAAGCTAAGTTGACTATTAGCTCAATATGCGACAAAATAAAGACAGATATGAATGCATAAACCTATAACAAGCTTCAACAAACTGATCTAATGCAAGAATATGACCTCTAACAACCGATTTTCAAGCAATCCAAACACCCTTTTCACTAACTCAATATGCATTAAAACTAAAATCTTAATCGAGATTGAATTTAAGTGACCTCATAAGCATAGAACTTAACTAGAAAACAGATTTAAGCAAGAAATTAACCATAAATCATTTGACTTTTAAGCTTTGACAAAAGTTTGACTTCTGTTGACTTTTTGCTAAAACTGAATTTGAGAGCAATGTAAGGAACCAAGAGCTTATATAAGCTTAGTAAAGCTTACATGAGCTTAAACAAACAGTAAGAACAAGATTTGGATGGATTAGAAACCAGATTGCATTAAATTCGAATTGACAAATGATTAATTTGATTAACAAAATGACATAACAAGAGTATTTAAATTACACTGAGAAGAACTATTAAAACAGTAAATGACATGAATATGAAATGGTAACAATTTCCTAAAAACATAGAAATTGGACAAGAAATAATGTGAGCTTGAGGGTCGTTTATATAGCAGAAGGTGAGGCTTGAGCTTGGATTCCTTCAGAAGAGCCTAGAAGGCTATTTGCAGCCACACATATCCCAATGAGTCACCACATCCAATAAGAGAGCACCACTTCACCAATTATGTGTCATAGCCAATGGGAATAAGCCTTATGTCCACGTGTCATTCCTTCTGACTTGTCAGAGCTTGGATAAGGTTTGGGATAGATTCTTAGTACTAAGTATAGTGTTTGGGTGTGGGAATTGGTGGATGGTGTGGGTAAAAGTGGTGTTTGGGATGGGAAGGAGTGCAGGGAAAAGCGCGTTTGGTTATAGAATATAATTATTTGATAATGTTGACCGGGTATATTGCCTTTGACTTGGGTTAGATTCGGGTGAGATAGGTGTGATTCGGGTCTAGTGTTTAGTAATAGGATACCCGGGTTGGATAAAAAAGGGGGGCCGGATCTTGGATGTTTAGGATATTGGATTGGGTAGTGATATGTTGGGTCAAGGCAGTGAATTAAATTGGGCCATAGGTTTAGTTTAGTGAATATGGACTTAGGACTATTAGTGATAAATGGTGTAACCAAAGGGACCAAACATGTAAAGGTTGAAACTTCAGGGGCCACAAATGCAACTTCTGAAAATATCTTCACGGACCATTCTTGTCAATCATAAATAATCCAAGGGCCCATTTTGCAATTTTTGAATCTTCAAGGGCCTCTTTTGCCAATTGTTGAAACTTGAGGGGCCATTTCTGACATTTCTTCAAACTTGAATCAAATTTTCACAAATCATCCTCGAAGAATAAAAATCTTCATAAATGCTCAATTTCGACCTTCCGGCTCAGCTTAAGCTCTCTCGATCTCTCGTGCTCGGTTTTCTGTCTGATTTGGCTCCTTTTTGCGTGTTTTTACATATCCGTACCTGCACAAGCACAAACTCAAGAAAACCACAAATATTAGCAATAAACGGCTTTTCCTGGTTATTTTGGGTCTATTTTGACAATGAAAAGGTATGTGTTTTAGCACATACCAAAATACCCCAGACGAAACCATTGCCGTGTCCTCACGCAATGCAATCAACTCACGCTTCTAAAACCAAGGATTTCAATCTCTTTCTACTAAACCTATGAAGAAGTAGCAAAGATTCCTCAAAAGAGATTAAGAAAGCCTTAATTCTAAAACGCCTGCTTACCTTTTAATTCACATATATATAGATATAACGATTAACACATCGATTATGAATGACGGTTTGTTGAACTTTCATGTCGATCAATAACTCAAACATTTTTCAAACGACACGTTAGGATCACGGAGTAGAAAACACAACACGTGTGAAGTGACCATACGGATAGAATACATCGTCCCCGATTTTCACAAGTCCCAAACTAAGCGTAAAACCGAAATCATTGTTACAAATGACTCTAGATGCTAACACTACCCATGGAAGTTACTTGTGTACTTACTTTTCATTCCCATTTTCCTATTTTCCTCTAGATTTTTAATTTTTTGTGAGAAATGAATTTCTTCATATTCTCGTTTCGATAACTTTTATTCGATAAAGATACAAAGCTAAGTCGATAATTAGTTATCCACCTTCTCTCAAGAACCATTGTCGTAAAAATGAGGTCCACATCAAGGAATTTTATTACTAACTTTTGACTTTTTCACTTTTCAATTTTTTCATTTTTTTTTTTTTTTTTTTTTTTTTTTTTTTGAAGTGCACTTGATCTTTTATTTGAGCTGTGAACCACGGAGCTTCACGGGGTAATTCCAAGACTATAGGCTTCATGAGATGAGAATCCCGGCTGGTTAGGCTAAGACCTCATTCAATCCCGGCTAAAGATCCAAGGGTCCGATCTCGACACCGCAGCTCACAACTTTACTTATTACTTTTGCACTTGATACTCAGCACTTATTTATTTAGGATCCTTGATGTGTACCCAATTTTTAAAACAAAGATTCTTTTAAGAAGATAAAGAACTAACCATCGCCAAAAACTCGACATCTCTAATTATTTAGACAGATATGGGGTGAAACAATTTTGTGGGAACAAAAAGCCATAAGTACCTTCGATGGGCTCTAAAGAGAACCAACTACTCCACGCTTAGCATCTAAACTCATAAGTAACTCTATCATTTCTCGATCTCTGCAAATTTAAAATCCCAAATAATGAGATCCGCAGATGCTTAGCCGATAATTTTAGATTATCTATGGTTAAGGAACAAGCTAGAGCTCAACACGCCCGGTCAAGTCAATTCCATTCCTACTCTCACCAATGGAAAGTCAATCAAGGTGTCAAAACATATATTAACTTAGCAAATGCTTCGTCTAATGAAATCAAGTCATGCATATTTAAAGTCAATCAGGGAAACTTGCAAAATCTTAGCCTTGTGAGCTAGAATTCGCATTTTATAGCTTCTTATCTAAGAGACTAGCCAACTTTTCGATCAAAAAGACTAACAAAAGCTTACAAAAATTTTTAAATTTTGCTCATTTTTGCACAATTTTTTTTTATTTTTAAGGAAAAACGGGGTTACGAGAGAAACACGACGAAATAAGCAAGTGCGGTCAAATCAAATCGAAGATTACCCTACCCCAGACTAGAACGAAACATTGTCCTCAATGTTTAAAGCAAGGGTATCACGAAAATCTAAAAGCCGTTTATAAAGTATGCTCAAAGATAAACGTTAGTCGATAAGATTAGGATATCGGATTTCCATCAGCATCGATCATGAGACTCGAGTGGAGAAATGACAATCTTCGAGCACGAGACTCTTCATATCGGGACAATCCTACACAAAACATCACAAACAACCAAACACGAGAAATCGAAGAGAGACCTCTTTCGCCACTTATTAGAAAATAGAAAGAAGATAGAAGGATAAGCATGGGGTGCCTCCCACGAAGCGCCATTGTTTTTGATCACCGAGTCGCTAGCCCGACTCGTCCCCAATTCATTAGTCCTTGGGAAGAAAGTGGTAGAGATACCGTGGTCAAAACGGTGTCTTCATTCCCAAGAAATGAGGATGGGTGGGTTGGGTGGGAAAGAAAATGTCGGGCATCAAGCACATAAGGTATAACATGAAAGAATGATCCATCATCCGGTGGTTTAGCGGGTGGACGAAGGATGACGGATCAATGAGAAAACTCCAAGAAAGAGGGAGCTCATGGTAAGGGATAAGATGTGTAGGCTCAAACATGAAGGCATCCAGTGAGGATCCTTATCACGAAAACTTTTCAACAAAGAACTCATCAATGCATATCCCGGGTTTAAAAATCTTGTCTTCACATGCGGGTTCAACGGGATACGTGATGGTGGACTCATAGAGAGAGAAGAGTCGAGCGGCACCATCAAGAAACATCATATCCCCCGGGATCATTAACAACATCCTCAATACCCGGTGGTATCAAGTCATCAATCGGAGTATCGGAAATCTCGTTCAAGACCTTGCTCATATCAACATCGAAATAGAATCGTTCAAGAATCGGAGGATAAACATTATCAATAGTGGGACTGCCACTAATCTCTTCTTCAAATCGGAAAGTCTCAAGCTCGGGTAAGAAATCACTATCTTTAACGGAGATAGGATGCGAACTTGAATTATTGTTAAGGGCTTCAATCTTAGAAATGAGAAGATAAACTCTCGACAATGTTTGACGAATCTATGGATCCTCGATCTCAATATCATCGGCTCAATCTCTTCTTCTTCCGCTCGGGCTCGGAAGGTAAATCGTCGACAAAATCGATGTCTCCATAAGACTCATCATCGAATCGGAGAACATCTCAAGATGATCATTTGAAATATCAAGAGAAGGCTCATCACAATATCAACAACCCTGCACTCAATTGGGCTTGGGATAAGGATCTCAACACTAGACGCTTCCGCTTCCGAATAGTACTAAGATGCTCATCCCCATTATGAAAGAGTCAACGGTTCAACAATGTCGAAGAAATAGAATCATCGACCTCTTCCAAAGGACGCCACTTCTCTCAACCGCGTGAGAGAAGGGAAGGGTCGGAAATGAAAGGCTCATAAATGAAAGAGTGATAAGAATCCGGAGGTGGGACAAGTGGTGTGCTCGAGAGCTAGCAAGTTCCACCACTTCCGCTGTGATCTCCGGTTCTTTCGCTTAGAAATCGTTTAAGCTCATAATTTCGTTCCGCTTTTGTTGTAACTCGACGAACTCGTAATAGTGAATCGTGAAAGAGAAGGATCGATTCTAGAATTCTTCGGATTAGAGTCGAGAGTACAAACGGGAATCACCTCGGGTTCAGAAATATGTTCCATCTCCCTCACCGGAGAGGGAGTAGGAATCGAGGATTCTTTATACTTATCATTCATTTTCGATATTTTTGACAAGGCTTGAAGTTTTTCAATGTTGTTAAGAAAAGCACGTTGTTCAAAGAAATCGTCCCCGTCACCCTCGGTGGGTTCTTCGGGTAGCTCCGGAATAGTGTGATCGTCTTCCATAACTTGAACGGGTTCCTCATTAACACATTGTCGAGCTTGAATGCGGCTTAATAAAGTTTGAAGCATGCTTTCAATGCGGTTTTGACGTCGCTCAAATCTTTTTTCAAAATCAATGGAATCGTCATCGATAACCCCGGTGGGTTTTTCAAAAGGGCGACACGTACAAGATTCGCGATAAAATCCACACCCTTTGCAAAAACAACGTTCACAAATTGAATCATCATTTAACAAATCTCGACAATTAAAGCAATAGGGTTGATAGAAATTTTGAGAATCCATGAGAATTAAACATATAGAGGGTAAAAGAGAAGAATTATCGGGTTAAGAGGATAAAAGAAGAATATTTTTGGGTTTTTAAAACTAATATTGAAAAGGAAAATCTTTTTGGGTTTTTATAAAAGGGATATGTACAAATATCAACGACAACTTCACGAGGAAGGATCTTCAAATGCACACGATACGAGACGGAATACGAAAACTCGCTACAAGCCCTCCCCGGCAGCGGCGCCAAAAATTGATTTGGTAGAAACCAACCAATAATAAGAGAAGTGTAGTAGTACGTGGTGGGTAACTCAAACGTGTAAGGTTTGAGCACCGAGATCGTTCCGAACGAGGGTTGAATGGAATTTCCAACTCACGTCTCAAATATCGGGATTCGAATGAGAAAAGGGGCATAAGATGATATATTCTACACTATGAGATAAGGAAAGTAAAAGGAACATATAATCTACGGGAAATCCTAAGAATAAAGGCAAACTACTCAAATCTACACTAAAACGCAAAAACGGAAAATAAACGAAACGCGAATAAAAAGCAACTACGTCTAATCTAGATCCTAAAAATAACCTAAAACTATTTTTACTCTAAAAATGATATTAGAAAACTAAAAATGAATTAAAACTATTTTTTTAGGATTTTTCTTGATTTTATTTTAATTAAAAACTAATTTTTAACTAATTAAAATAAACTAATTATCTAAAAATTATGAAAGAGAGAGAAAAAAAAATAAGAAACTACTTTCTAAAAATCTAAAATATCATAAAAGACTTTTAAAAACTATTTTTGTATTTTTCAGATTAATTTCCTATTTTCTATGAATTTAATACTAATTAAATCTAATTTAAAATATTAAAAATACCAAATAAAAGGAGAAAAATAAGGAAAAATATTTTTATGCTTTTATATTTATCTTAAACTATTAAAATTGAAAATGATTTTTGGAACTTTTCCGAATTAAATGCAATTAAAGCTAATTAAAATTGATTAAAACCGATTTTAAAAAGGAAAAATACCAAACAAAGGTCTAAAAATATGAAAATTTCAGGAAATACTAAAATATTATTCTAAATCTGAGAAAATAGAAAACTAGGTCTTATGTGGGAATTTAAAGGTGCAGTGTAATCTTAAATGGAATAAGACTTTTGAAATAAGCAAATAAGCATGAATATGCCCCAAACTCACACAGGCCTAAACTATACTAAAAATACTCTAATGAAACTTATTGCAACTGCTCCTAACACCTAAATAGCATAATACCTAAGATTAAAGCTAATCGCAACATAAGCCAATCGATTCTCGAACCCACTGTTTGAACTAATCTAACGCTTATTCAAGAAGCTACATGGAAAACAAAAGGTGGAGATCTAAAGCCTACCAACCATAGATCATATGTACCAAAATTCAGCAAATAAGGACAAGTATTGAGCAAGATAAAGTCAAAAACAAAAGTGGCTAAAAAGGCTGGGGGTCAGTATGTAAAAGCTTGATTAAACAAAAGAGTTTAGAGCTTATATAAGAGCTTATCGTAAAAGGTTAAATGCAAAAAGATAAAGAGTCATGAATACCACCTAGCCTATCGCAACATTACCAAATCTTAGACCATGAAAAGCTAAATGAACATAATGCGAGGTCGTAAGTTGCTTAGAAAACCGGTTTATGATGAAATTTGACTTTTAAAATAGATGCTAGTTTTGACTTTCTTGAGATTTAAGACCAAATGAAGGACAGAGATGGATGTTAAATGATGGAAATGATCTTTTCAAGCTAGCTTAACAACTTCTAAACCTTTATGAATCATTACACCATCGATTTTAACAGAAATGCACAAGGACGATTACAAAGCTAAGTTGACTATTAGCTCAATATGCGCAAAATAAAGACAGATATGAATGCATAAACCTATAACAAGCTTCAACAAACCGATCTAATGCAAGAATATGACCTCTAACAACCGATTTTCAAGCAATCCAAACACCCTTTTCACTAACTCAATATGCATTAAAACTAAAATCTTAATCGAGATTGAATTTAAGTGACCTCATAAGCATAGAACTTAACTAGAAAACAGATTTAAGCAAGAAATTAACCATAAATCATTTGACTTTTAAGCTTTGACAAAAGTTTGACTTCTATTGACTTTTTGCTAAAACTGAATTTGAGAGCAATGTAAGGAACCAAGAGCTTATATAAGCTTAGTAAAGCTTACATGAGCTTAAACAAACAGTAAGAACAAGATTTGGATGGATTAGAAACCAGATTGCATTAAATTCGAATTGACAAATGATTAATTTGATTAACAAAATGACATAACAAGAGTATTTAAATTACATCGAGAAGAACTATTAAAACAAAGAAATGACATGAATATGAAATGGTAACAATTTCCTAAAACATAGAAATTGGACAAGAAATAATGTGAGCTTGAGGGTCGTTTATATAGCGAAGGTGAGGCTTGAGCTTCGATTCCTTCGTAAGAGCCTAGAAGGCTATTTGCACCACACATATCCCAATGAGTCACCACATCCAATAAGAGAGCACCACTTCACCAATTATGTGTCATAGCCAATGGGAATAAGCCTTATGTCCACGTGTCATTCCTTCCGACTTGTCGAGCTGGATAAGGTTTGGGATAGATTCTTAGTACTAAGTATAGTGTTTGGGTGTGGGAATTGGTGGATGGTGTGGGTAAAAGTGGTGTTTGGGATGGGGAAGGAGGTGCAGGGAAAAGGCGCGTTTGGTTATAGAATATAATTATTTGATAATGTTGACGGGTATATTGCCTTTGACTTGGGTTAGATTCGGGTGAGATAGGTGTGATTCGGGTCTAGTGTTTAGTAATAGGATACCCGGTTGGATAAAAAGGGGCGGATCTTGGATGTTTAGGATATTGGATTGGGTAGTGATATGTTGGGTCAAGGCAAATGAATTAAATTGGGCCATAGGTTTAGTTTAGTGAATATGGACTTAGGACTATTAGTGATAAATGGTGTAACCAAAGGGACCAAACATGTAAAGGTTGAAACTTCAGGGCCACAAATGCAACTTCGAAAATATCTTCACGGACCATTCTTGTCAATCATAAATAATCCAAGGGCCCATTTTGCAATTTTGAATCTTCAAGGGCCTCTTTTGCCAATTGTTGAAACTTGAGGGCCATTTTCGACATTTCTTCAAACTTGATCAAATTTTCACAAATCATCCTCGAAGAATAAAATCTTCATAAATGCTCAATTTCGACCTTCCGGCTCGACTTAAGCTCTCGATCTCTCGTGCTCGGTTTTCATTCGATTTGGCTCCTTTTGCGTGTTTTACATATCCGCACTGACAAGCACAAACTCAAGAAAACCACAAATATTAGCAATAAACGGCTTTTCCTGGTTATTTTGGGTCTATTTTGACAATGAAAAGGTATGTGTTTTAGCACATACCAAAACCCTAATCCCTAAATCGTTTTTTTCTGGAAATCGTTTTGGGTTATGCTTTGTCCTCCTAAACCGACCTCTAAATCGGTTATTATTATTTTAGGGTTTCGAATTTATGATTATTGATTTGTACTCTATATCCGCAAAACCCTAATTAGGGTTTTATTATTATCCGTGGTGGCCGATCTTTTATTATTAATACTAAGTCGTTGGCTTGGTTCATATTGATGGTGGTGTGCTTGGATGATGATGATGCGTTAATGATCAATTGAAACCCTTCTTAGAGTTTCGTTGTAACTCTCCTCGCTGGTATGTGATATCATTATCGGTTTGTGATGATGCATGTTAACTATGTTATGGATGTGTTCATTGACTACAAGTTCTACACCAGATTCAAGTTTTGTGTAAGTGGGTTTCATGAGAGATGTACGTCAAGTTTTAGGGCAATCTTGTTCAAAAACCCTAATATGTTTTCAATGACCTGTTTGCATTGGTTTTACATCTCTCGGTCATGTTTGTCTTTGCTGGACGTTAGGGTTTGCTTAAACCCTAGGCGTGGTGATGCTGATCGCTATGGAGGTTAAGTTTCTAGGGTTTTTATTCAAAAACTATAGGTTTCGGTGTTGGTGGTGACTTGTTCTTGATTGGTTCAGGTCTGATCGTTTGGGTTTTTTCAACCAAGATATGTTGCAAGATCAAGAAGGTTTTGTTTGTGGTTTTCTTTGTTACTACAAACAAATGTTATGTTGAAGAATGCTTGGATGGTTTTACGTGGATTCTTCATGGAAGTTAAAATGGACTACAATAGTGATATAGAAGGCTCAAGTACTTTTATTGAGTAGTATTGTATAATTTTTATGTACTTTGTCATTATTGGTAGGTTCATTTTATTGTAAGTTATAAGAATGGTGTGTCATTCTTATTTATTTATTTTTTTTTTTGGGTAAAGGGGAGTAATCCTGCACCCTGGTAAAGTATATTAACCGAAAAGATTGAAGTACAACGGATGAGAGTGAGTCTCTCATCTCAGTCCCTTAGAACACTTACAGACTATTATATAAGAATGACACACCATTCTTATAACTTACAAAAATGAACCTATCAAATTGACAAAAGTAAATAAAAACAATACAATACGACTCAAGACAAGTACTTGAGCCTTCTAAATCACTTTGACGGTCCACCAACTTCCATGAAGAATCCTCCAACTTCCACTCATGAATCATCAATCATGAGATGATGACCATTAACGGATGAACATAGGGTTTCCCAATCCCTAACTTACATGATAGACAATCACGAGACACCAGAATGAATGAGAATGCAACAAATCCGTGATTGTATGAATGGGGTTTTGAACAAGAGCCCCCAAAACTTAACTTACATCAACAAAATGAATACCACCAATCAATTAACATGATTGGTCAGCCATACATACACATTGCAGCTCACATGATCATGAGGAAAACCAAGCAACGATACATGTTTGCCACTTGAAACTATGGTACGATCAGAAACACATCAGCAAACAAAAGTAATGGATATCAGCAGGAACCAATGTGAAAACATCTACCATAGACATACACGCCATGTACAACCAAGGGTTCCACAAACCCTAACTCCAAAGCACGATCAGATCTGCGGCAAAGAGAAACAGAAACGACCAGCCACACGCCATCCAAGAACTTCCACTCTCCCAAACCCACGTAACAATGAGAAACCTCAACATCAAGAACACCCTTACATGAACCACGAATCAGGACTTACAAGATCATAAACCACAAGGGTTACATCCAGTTACCAAATAAAACCAAAACCAGTGTGGGTATCGATTATCCATGAAGCATGTCAATCCCAAAACAACAAAGATTGTTCAAGAAGATAGAACAAATAAATCCATACGATCAACCCCACATCAATAACAGATCGCTAGTAAAACGAAACCCTAAAAATTAGGGTTTCAGATTCCATTAAAGCACAACAAACCCGCCTCAAAGATTAATTCAATAAGTGTAATGAGGACCGATCAATCGAATAAAAAACCAAAACCCTAAAAGAACACCACGCTCATCCCGAAAATCGTCAAAAAACGATTTAAAAAGACAATCGATAGGCATAAGTAATTAGGGTTTCGACAAGGACGATTTCAATAAGTACTGAATTGAACGCCACGACACACCCCTTCCCAGAAGAAAACAACGACCAAATCGATTGCATATCATTCAGAGAATAATAGAGAGGCGATTTGAATTGCTGTAAAAGTGATCGGAATAGTAGGTGGAGGGGTGGTCGGAAATCGCCCCCATGGGGAGAGAGAATTAGGATTTTTCGTTATTTTCAATGTGTGTCATTCTTATATTCGAGTCTGTAAGTGTCCTAAGGGACTGAGATGAGGGAAATCACCCGCATCCTTTATACCTCAACGTTTTTTGGAGTAATGCATTTTACCGGAGTGAATTAACCCTTTTACCCAAAAAAAAGAATTAATGCGTAATTATCATCGTCCTCGTGGACCGCCGAGATATGCCTTTAAGATTGATATCCGAAAGCCATATGATACTGTTGATTGGCGTTTTCTTGAAACTATTCTGGTTGGTTATGGGTTTCAGAACAGGATGGTTTCTTGGATCATGGCTTACGTTACTAGTGTGTCGTACTCCATTTGTATTAATGGTGATATCTATGGGTGGTTCAGGGGTAAAAGGGGTTTACGCCAAGGTGATCCTATGTTACCTTATCTTTTTACTCTTGTTATGGAAGTTCTTACTCTCTTATTGCAGCAAAGGGTTGAGCAGTGGGATGATTTCCAATATCATCATCTTTGTGAAAGACAGAAGTTACTTAATCTTTGTTTTGCAGATGATCTATTTATTTTTACGCATGGTGATGTTGTCTCAGCTAGCGTGGTTATGGATGCTTTAGATGAGTTCAAGAATTTTTCGGGCCTCGTTCCTAGTATCCCAAAGAGCACGGCGTTCTTCTGTCATGTGCCAAACCAGGTTAAGTTGTCCATTTTGAAATCTTTGTCGTTTAAGGAAGGTACCCTCCCTGTTAAGTACTTGGGTGTTCCCCTTATCTCGTCACGGCTGTTGTATCGGGATTGCAAAGTGCTTGTTGAAAGGGTTCAGACTAGAATATCCGATTGGAAGAATAAATTTTTATCAATGGCGGGTCGTTTACAGCTCATTATATATGTGTTATCATCTATGCATATATAATGGGCCTCTGTGTTTATTCTTCCTGTCCGTGTTATCCATGATATTGAACAGCTCATGCGTGGTTTCTTTTGGTGTCAGGGTGATATGAAAAAGGGTAAGGCTAAGGTGGCGTGGGAGGATATTTGTACGCCTAAAGTGGAGGGTGGTTTGGGCATTCGTAGTCTTCATGAATTTAATGTGGCACTTATGACGAAACATGTTTATAGTATTTTGACTCATAAGGAATCTTTATGGGTTAAATGGATTCATGCGTATAAGCTACGTGGCATGAGTTTTCGGGATGTTCCATGTACGGGTGATATGAGTTGGGGCTGGAGAAAACTTCTTCTAATTCGCCCCACTATTCGGCCTTTTTTCTGGTTCCATATCCGTGATGACAAAAGGGCTTTTATTTGGTTTGATAATTGGTGTTCATTGAGCCCCCTTAGGAGTTTTCTTACTGCTAGAGATATCTCTCAGTCTAGATTTTCGTTGAATAATTCTGTTGGTGATTTGCTTAGTGATGGTGCTTGGAGATGGCCTAGTGAGTGGATTGATAGGATTCCGGATTTATTGCTGATTAACCCTCCAACACTTACTGATGGTATTGTCGATGAGCTGGTTTGGAGAGTTCCTAATGGAGAATTCAAGCCGTTTACCATCTATCATGTTTGGGACTCTATCTGTGGTAGTACTAACCTAGTTCCTTGGTTTCATGTTGTGTGGTTCCCTCAGTGTATCCCTAAACATGCTTTTAATCTTTGGTTGGTCGTTAATTGCAAGCTAAAAACACAAGATAGACTGAGGCAATGGGATGTCGGTCCTGACACTGACTTAAACCTGCTTTGTTGTCTATTCTGTGATAACCAACCTGATTCTCATGCTAACCTTTTCTCTGAGTGCTCTTTTTCTTTACAGGTGTGGAGGAGAGTTTGTGCTCTTTGTGGAATGGATAATGTTCCTCCTAGGTTGGATGATGTTGTTTCGTACCTTATACCTCTGTCTAAAGGACGATCAGCCTCTGGTGTTATATCCCGTCTTCTCCTTGCTGCTTCTTGCTACTCTATTTGGCGTGAACGGAATTCAAGGCTGTTCAAGAAGGGAATGAAGTCATATACTCAGGTGTTTGATGATATTGTGTCTATTGTTCGTTTGAAGATCCTTTCGTTTCGATTCACGAAGAACTCTATGCGGATTCGAAGGATTTTGGATACATGGAAGTTACCTGGATCGGTGATCATTGCGGATTGTTCAACGTCTTAATGGAAGTTCTTCAATGCTTATTTATTTCCCAAAGGGAGTGCCAGGAATGGGTTGTACTCTTTTTCCCTACTCCAAGGTTTTTCCTTTCGGGGTTTTTCTTGGAAAGGGTTTTTAAGGAGGCAAACTTCCTGGGTCGTCTTGCTCCTATTGTGCGTATGGTGATTGCGGGATGCTCGCTTGTTACAAGTTTTTCTTGTTTTATGCCTGGTTAGATTATTAATGTATAGCTAGGTTCATTGTGTTTATGGCATGTCATAAACACTAGTTATCAAGCTTTAGCTTGAGGTTAATGTGGTACTTCTGCCACATTCCATTTGTACTTAACATTTTTTGGTTATATATTTACCGGGGTAAAACCCTTTACCCAAAAAAAAGGCACTTGTGGCTTTTTGCTCCCACAAAATTGTTTCACCCCATATCTGTCTAATATATAATTAAAGATGTTAAGTTTTTGACGATAGTTGTTCTTTATCTTCTTTAGAGAATCCTTGTTTATGAGAGTTGGGTACACATCAAGGTACTGTTAGTGTTGCGGTGTAATAGAGAACTGATTCTTGATAGTTTGTTGCTGTTGTTTCTATTGTTATAAAAGCCGTGGGATTCGGAGTTTGGCATAAAAATTAACATGAAATAAAGCCCAAATGTATTAAAGTGAAAATCCAAAGCTATAAAAGTTTTCTATGTCTGACGGTACCCCTGTTGTCATGGACTTCAAAAAGGTGGAGGAAAAATCCAAAGTCATAATAAGACTTCTGATAAAACGCTAATTGATGAGTGTGTAAATACTCATCATTTTGGTTAAATCGAATGCAAAACGTTTAAAATGCTCGAAATGCATCAAAATCTGAAAATATTCCAAAATTGCATTTTATATGTTTCGGATGCAAAATGTTTAAAATCGATGAAAAATGAGCTAAGTTTGCATAATTGGCGCTTTGGTCCCCAAGTTTCAAAAATTGTCAGAAATAGTCCCTGAGCACATAATTTCAAAAGAAAAATCACCAAAGGTCCTTTTAAAATCATAAGTTGTCAAAATTAGTCCTTTGGTGTAAAATGTCAAAAGTTTTGAGAAATTACAAAATTGGTCCTCCAAGTTTCAAAATTGGCAAAAATGGCCCTTGGAAATTTGAAAATGTCAAGATAGGTCCTTGAACTATTGAAGCTTGTTACTTTTGGTCCCTTGAAACATCTTTGATGAATTGGCAGTTTTGGTCCCTTGAATTTCAGAAATTACACAAAAGTCCTTGTCATTAAAACCTTTTTGACCTTGGACCCTTGTCATAAACCCATTTGGACCCTGCCTTTTACCCTTGTGACCCCCTGTCAATATACATTTTGGACCCCCTGGCATTAATACTCCCCAGTCAAACCCTCTGGTCAACAAACAAACGCGCCATTTTCTTTCTTCCCACTGCAACCACCGCTCGAAATCACTCAACCCTCCCTCACCACCACTCAACTTCACCCTCCTTGTCCCTCCACCTCACCAAAGAGCCAAATGCATTTATTGCATTCCTCCTAACACTCAATCTCACCCACTGGTATAAAAGTTTTCCGCCAAAATGATATGGAAGGGCGAGATCAACTTCAAATGATCCAATGGCTCTTAATGCATGTGGATGTGTTCGAACAAGTGAGAGAAGCCTTTGGCATATAAAAAGGAAGAAGAAGAAGCTAGAGAGGTAGTAGCTAGTTTTATAATTTTCTTTAATGTCGTTTTTTAAATAAATGTTTTAGTTTAAGTCATAATGTTGTAATTTTTGTTTCTATGTATCAAACTAAGTTGTTTTATAGTTGCAATCCAGTTTTAAGTGGTAATTCAAGGTTTTAATATCATTTCATGTTTCCTAGTTCACTGTTGCAAAATTCCATTGCATATTCTCATATTCAAACTTTAAATAGCTCATTTTCTCATTCAAACAAGCTTATATAAGCTTATTATAGCTTTTTGTAAGCTTGTCAATCATTTTCAAGCAATTTGGTTATTGGTCAACATAAGTCAACTGTGAAGAGTAATTTGTTTAAGAAGACTTGGAAATGGTTAATGGTGTTGCAGAGTGGATTTTGGGTTAGATTAGACTAGGTTAGAGTAGTTTTGGATCCGGTCTTAGCTTCGTATATCAGTGGACGTCTTGTGAGTAGCATTTCCATTTTTTATTTCAGTCTATTTTGCATAAGTGTGCTTGAATGTGTATCTGTGGTTACCAATGGTTTAGGCCTGTTTAATTAGTTGTCTTTAGGTTAAGTGAACTCATTTTGATCATTATTACCTGCTTGTTCAGTAGTTGGTTTCCTTTATATTGCAAATCAGTGTTTAAAAGTGTTGTTTGGATCAGTAGCTTAATCTATGTTATAGGCTAGTTCAGTGGTAGATTCTTGTTGGTTTAGGCTTGATAAGCTAATTTGAACTCATTTGAGTCATTCATTTGTGCTGCATACTCTCAAGTCAACTTTCACATTTAACTGTCTTATAACTTATCTGTTGAGTTTTACAAGATCAAAAGCTCATTTTGTGTTTAAAATTCATAAGGATAGCTTGCATCACTTTATTTCATCATATTACATCTCAATCATTCCAAAATTGGTTTCAAATTTCATTTTGGTCAAAGTTTCATAATGTCTCAAAAGTCAAACCGAAAAAGTGGTTTTAAGCCAAACTGAGTTGATTTTCTTGGATTCAATTTGAGCCAAATTAAAAGAAATTGTGGGTTTAAAACTTCTCTTGGTCTATTTCCTTATTACCATTTTACAGATTTTTGTGAATTTTTATAAGCTCCATTTGAGCTTGTCAAATAGGCATTTCTTCCTCGCACAAGCTCGCTTTTAAGCGAGCTTGCATGTGTTTTCTGAGTTGCACAGAGCTCTCAAGAGCTTGTCTAGGTCATCTTTTGGTTTACAAGCTCTTGCCCGTGTCTATTTTAGGTTCCTTATTCTGCTTTTCATTTTCGACTTATTGTGTAGCTTATGCTTAAGCTTAAAGTAGCCTATCGAACTGTTTTAGTACCTATACTCAATTCATCAAATCTGTTTAATTTTGAAAATCAGAGGTTAAAGTTAGTTTTTCTTGTTGCATTTTGGTTCTTTTAGCTTATTTAAGCTTCTGTGTTCAGTTGGTGCTTATTGGTGTCCATTTGCTTATTTCAAGTGCTTATTTCTAAGCACTTGACATAGCAGTTTCATATTCCTTCACACAAGCACTTGTTTTTATATTTTTCCTAGATTCCTAATATTATTTTAAGCTTATCTTGAATTTTTCAGATTTTTCTAGGTCAGTTTAGTATTTTTCTTAATTTAAATCAGTTTTTAAACCTTTTTAATTAGCATTAAATACAAAAAATTAGGAAAAGTTTCAAAAAAATAATTTTTCAATTTTCCTAGGATAAGATAAATATAAAAAGTCAAAAAAATATTTTTCCATAATTTTCTTAGTTTAAATAGTATTTTCTAGCAATTTAATTAGTTTTAAATAGCATTAAATTCATAATAAATAGATAAAAAGTGTAAAAAAATATATTTTCAGTTTTAAAATTAGTTTTATAATATTTTAGATTTTTCCAAGTCATAATTTCATTTTTCTAGCTTTATTTCATATTTTCTTGTATTTAGTCTATTATTAAATAAGTAAAAATAGTTTTTATTCAATAATAATTAGATAAATAGTTTTAAAAATAATTTTATTTTTCCAATAATTTTCTAGTATAATTAGGATTGTAAAAATGTATTTTTCATATCCGTAGGTATTTTCTTTCTTTATTCTCACGTTTTATTTCGTACGTTACGTAGTTTTTTATTTAAACGTACGTTTTAGGTTTTAAACGTTCATCAATTTTAAAATAGTGATAGCGTTTATTTAATATATTTTATCTTTTTAATTTTCTTAATTTGTATTTAAGTCGCTGTAATTTACAAACTTTTTCTTTAGGTATAATAATTCATCAAACCTTTCTCGACACTATCCTTAGTGATCATTCTATCATCGATCAAGTGTTTACACACCATTGAGTCTCCGTGGGACTTAACGACCCGGAATCCACTTGTATTCTCTCGATCTTCATTGCATTTGTGTTTTAAGCGTTTTAAGCTTGTTACGGTTAGCCATTCACAAGTGGCTAGCTTGTGTGAGGTAGCTTGACGATTCGGGACAGATCAAATTTTGGCGCCATGCCGGGAGGCTTTAGCGTGTGTTAAACCTTTTCAGACCCATTCTTGCACATATACCATCTTTTGTAAAAGTTTTTTGTAAAGTTATGAGATAATCCAAAAGTTCATTAACACTTTTAAGTGTTATCAATACCAAAATATTTTCATTCTTTGTTTTATAGCAATTTTTTTCAAAAAATTCAAAAAATATCCATCCTTTCTCCTCTAACTGCTTAATTCTCCATTCCTTTATCCTCTAACTGCTTAATTCTCCATTCCTTATCCTCTATAACCGTTTAATTCTTCATCTCTTATCCTCTTATCCGCTTAATTCTTCATGTCATGGTTTTCGACATGTTCAGGTGTGGAGGTCCATTTAACGGTGGAAATTGTCATGATGTACCAATGTGAGTTTCGGAGACAAGTTTGTCGGTAATCCCGATCCCATTTCAAATAATGAAACACCCGATTTTTCCTACCTACCTCCACAACCCCAATACGAATCCTACTCATGCGAGTTTTGTGGGAATGATTCTCATTACGGTTTTGATTGTCCACCACGGGTCCCGCTTGTCTATGAGCCGAACCACGTTACAATCGAACTTTGGTGAAAGTTATTTTCCCAATTATCTCTGTTGTGAGAATTATGGGGTCCTCATGCGACTTTTGAATGTCAACCGATGAATCAAAATTTTCACAATTCCAATTCTCCGGTTTGACAATTCCCAACCCCACAAGATTCCATCGGTCATCGACTTCCGAGCCTTCACAGCATTTCAATGATTACGAGGAGTGTAATCTTCTACAAAGTTCTGAAGAAATACGCATTCGAAAGAAACTACAAATGAAAAGAATGGTGTGTAAGCTTCAGCAGATGAATATAAGAATCCGATATGATGACGATGATGATGAGGATACTATTCAAATGAAGGAATATTATGAGAGCTTGTCAACTGAAATCACACCCGAAGCTCCCATCGACTCTCTCATAATGGGGGACGAGCCTCTTAGCACTATTCCAGAAATGGAATCGTCTAGTGTTGAGAGCCTTGTCCCAATCCCAAGTGAGTCCGAGGTTGTCTCCGGTAATATATGTGATGAGCCTCTTAATGATGATTCTTCTCCTCCTCGTGACATTCCAAACGATCATGTCGAGATGTTCTCCGATTCTGACAACGATTGTACTTCGTTTGACGATTCTTTATCCTATGGAGACATCGATTATGTCGAGGAGCTACCTTCTGAGCTAGTTAGCTTAGAGGAAGTAAGAGATTCTGATGATCTGGAAATTGAGGACGAGATACTTCGTGAAAAATTGTTCAATGTACATCTCCTCATTTCTAAGATCAAATCATTTTGTGCTAAGCCGACTTGACTCCTATCCCGTAGAGGATAGTGACTCTACATTGGACAAGCCCGAAACATCTATTGAGCTTGAGGCTTTTCCAATGATTCTCTTCATGAAGAGTTCTCCGATGAACTCTCTAATGACATATCTCCTCCGAATATGATCATTTCTATTTTGATCTTGAGGATGATATTGGCTCGGAGGAAGGTGTACTCTATCATAAGAGTTTGCTTATTGATGATACTACCCTCACCCTTCCTCCCGATATGTCTACATTTGAGGATGACGAATGGATCCTAATTGTTATAAACATCTTCCTTCCATTCCTCACTTATGATGTGACTTCCTCTCTTCTTCACTCCTTCGGGAGTGAGGACACTATCTTTGACCCCGGCATTTTCATTTATCATCTGTGAGTCGGGTCTGTCTCTCTTTATCTCATCGGTGTGGAACTTTCACGTGCTTCAAATGTTTGTCCAAACATCTTGAATGAAAGTCCGATGGAGATTGTCTCTTCCACTTACTTCCCCATGAACAAATTAATGCGGGGTCGAGTCAAGCTAGCGACTCGGTAATCAAAAACAGTAGCACACACTATATGGGTTTTCACCCATATTTCTGTCTTCTTACCCCTTTCTACCACCCTAGTGTGGGGGAGTTGCCCCCCGCTATAAAAAAAAAAAAAAAAAAAAAAATCTTTTAAAATAATGGCCGTAGTATTTCCCTTTTACATTCTTTGTTTCGGCATAACCGCGGTACTTTGAATATTGAGGGCAATATTCATTTCTAAGTGTGGGGGAATTCTCACGAATTTTATCATGTATTATCCACCCAATTCCCGTTTTGGCCAAAATTTTTTTGGAGTAAGTGTTTTCACTTACTCAAGAAATGGTTATCATCCGCCATGTCTAAAACAAAAGGATTGGCTAATCCAGAGCAAACGGCTCTTGGTAAAGATATCTCAAATCCGTTTACGGCTTGCAATTTGCCCAAAATTGTATGCTATTCATTTCACCATATCCTAAAAAGTGAAGAGTTGGCTAGCCCGCAAGATTATGGCTTGTGGTAAAGGCGGTGGAAAAACCATAATTGGTAATCACTCACCAAAGATAATATTGATAATTTATCTAAGAGTTGGCTAGTCCGAGCAAAGCGGCTTACGTAAAGACAAATCAAATCCGTTGGAAGTCGGTGGTTTGCTCAAAATCACATGGTTATCGGTGTACCATGGTTCTTACTTGAACTGAAACATTTGGCTACTCCGAAGTAATGGCTTTTGGTAAAGAGATTCAAATCCATTAAGTTTTTCTCAAAATATTGCTAGGGACTAGCAATAGTTTAGTGTGGGGATTGATGAGTGTAAATACTCATCATTTTGGTTAAATCGAAGCGCAAAACGTTTAAAATGCTCGAAATGCATCAAAATCGAAAATATTCCAAAATTGCATTTTATATGTTTCGGATGCAAAATGTTTAAAATCGATGAAAAATGAGCTAAGTTTGCATAATTGGCGTTTCAGCCCCCAAGTTTCAAAAATTGTCGAAATAGTCCCCGAGCACATAATTTCAAAGAAAAATCACCAAAGGTCCTTTTAAAATCATAAGTTGTCAAAATTAGTCCTTTGGTGAAAATGTCAAAAGTTTTGAGAAATTACAAAATTGGTCCTTCAAGTTTCAAAATTGGCAAAATGGCCCTTGGAAATTTGAAAATGTCAAGATAGGTCCTTGAACTATTGAAGCTTGTTACTTTTGGTCCCTTGAAACATCTTTGATGAATTGGCGCTTTGGTCCCTTGAATTTCGAAATTACACAAAGTCCTTGTCATTAAAACCTTTTGACCTTGGACCCTTGTCATAAACCCATTTGGACCCGCCTTTTACCCTTGGACCCCATCAATATACATTTTGGACCCCCGCATTAATACTCCCTACCAAACCTACGGTCAAACAAACGCGCCATTTTCTTTCTTCCCACTGCAAAACCGCTGAAATCACTCAACCTCCCCTCACCACTCACTCAACTTCACCCTCCTTGTCCCTCCACTCACCAAAGAGCCAAAATGCATTTATTGCATTCCTCCTAACACTCAATCTCACCCATCGGTATAAAAGTTTTCCGCCAAAATGATATCAATGGGTGAGATCAACTTCAAATGATCCAATGGCTCTTAATGCATGTGGGATGTGTTCGATCAAGTGAGAGAAGCCTTTGGCATATAAAAGGAAGGAAGAAGAAGCAAGAGAGGTAGTAGCTAGTTTTATAATTTTCTTTAATGTCGTTTTTAAATAAATGTTTTAGTTTAAGTCATAATGTTGTAATTTTTGTTTCTATGTATCAAACTAAGTTGTTTTATAGTTGCAATCTTCTTTTAAGTGGTAATTCAAGGTTTTAATATCATTTCATGTTTCCTAGTTCATTTGTTGCAAAATTCCATTGCATATTCTCATATTCAAACTTTAAATAGCTCATTTTCTCATTCAAACAAGCTTATATAAGCTTATTATAGCTTTTTGTAAGCTTGTCAATCATTTTCAAGCAATTTGGTTATTGGTCAACATAAGTCAACTGTGAAGAGTAATTTGTTTAAGAAGACTTGGAAATGGTTAATGGTGTTGAGCTGGATTGGATTGGGTTAGATTAGACTAGGTTAGAGTAGTTTTGATCCGGTCTTAGCTTTGTATATCATTGGAACGTCGTGTAAGTAGATTTCCATTTTTATTTCATCTATTTTGCATAAGTGTGCTTGAATGTGTATCTGTGGTTACCAATGGTTTAGGCCTGTTTAATTAGTTGTCTTTAGGTTAAGTGAACTCATTTTGATCATTATTACACCGCTTGTCATCAGTTGGTTTCCTTTATATTGCAAATCGGTGTTTAAAAGTGTTGTTTGGATCAAGAGCTTAATCTGTGTTATAGGCTAGTTCGGTGGTAGATTCTTGATGGTTTAGGCTTTATAAGCTAATTTGAACTCATTTGAGTCATTCATTTGTGCACAATACTCTCAAGTCAACTTTCACATTTAATCATCTTATAACTTATCTGTTGAGTTTTACAAGATCAAAAGCTCATTTTGTGTTTAAAATTCATAAGGATAGCTTGCATCAGCTTTATTTCATCATATTACATCTCAATCATTCCAAAATTGGTTTCAAATTTCATTTTGGTCAAAGTTTCATAATGTCTCAAAAGTCAAACCGAAAAAGTGGTTTTAAGCCAAACTCGAGTTGATTTTTCTTGGATTCAATTCGAGCCAAATTAAAAGAAATTGTGGGTTTAAAACTTCTCTTGGTCTATTTCCTTATTACCATTTTACTGATTTTTGTGAATTTTTATAAGCTCCATTTGAGCTTGTCAAATAGGCATTTCTTCCTCGTGCACAAGCTCGCTTTTAATCGAGCTTGCAGTTTTTCTTGAGTTGGCACAGAGCTCTCAAGACCTTGTCTAGGTCATCTTTTGGTTTACAAGCTCTTGCCCAGGTCTATTTTAGGTTCCTTATTCTGCTTTTCATTTTCGACTTATTGTGTAGCTTATGCTTAAGCTTAAAGTAGCCTATCGAACTGTTTTTATTTCTATACTCAATTCATCAAATCTGTTTAATTTTGCAAATCAGAGGTTAAAGATAGTTGTTTCTTGTTGCATTTTGGTTCTTTTAGCTTATTTAAGCTTCGTGTTCGATTGGTGCTTATTGGTGTCCATTTGCTTATTTCAAGTGCTTATTTCTAAGCACTTGACATATGCTTCATATTCCTTCACACAAGCACTTGTTTTATATTTTCCTAGATTCCTAATATTATTTTAAGCTTATCTTGAATTTTTCAGATTTTTCTAGGTCATTTTAGTATTTTTCTTATTTAAATCGGTTTTAAACCTTTTAATTAGCATTTAATACAAAAATTAGGAAAAGTTTCAAAAATAATTTTTCAATTTTCCTAGGATAAGATAAATATAAAAGTCAAAAAATATTTTTCCATAATTTTCTTAGTTTAAATAGTATTTTCTAGCAATTTAATTAGTTTTAAATAGCATTAAATTCATAATAAATAGATAAAAGTGTAAAAATATATTTTAAGTTTTAAAATTAGTTTTATAATATTTTAGATTTTCCAAGTCATAATTTCATTTTTCTAGCTTTATTTCATATTTTCTTGTATTTTAGTCTATTATTAAATAAGTAAAATAGTTTTATTTAATAATAATTAGATAAATAGTTTTAAAAATAATTTTATTTTTCCAATAATTTTCTAGTATAATTAGGATTGTAAAATGTATTTTCATATCCGTAGGTATTTTCTTTCTTTATTCTCACGTTTTATTTTGACGTTACGTAGTTTTTATTTAAACGACGTTTTAGGTTTTAAACGCTCATCAATTTTAAAATAGTGATAGCGTTTATTTAATATATTTTATCTTTTAATTTTCTTAATTTGTATTTAAGTCCTTGTAATTTACAAACTTTTCTTTAGGTATAATAATTCATCAAAACCTTTCTCGATCATTATCCTTAGTGATCATTCTATCATCGATCAAGTGTTTACACACCATTGAGTCTCCGTGGGACTTAACGACCGGGAATCCATTATATTCTCCGATCTTCATTGCATTTGTGTTTTAAGCGTTTTAAGTTTTTACGGTTAGCCATTCACAAGTGGCTAGCTTGTGTGAGGTAACTTGACGATTCAAGACAGATCAAATTTTGGCGCATTGCGGGAGGCTTTAGCGTGTGTTAAACCTTTTCGCACCCATTCTTGCACATATACCATCTTTTGTAAAAGTTTTTTGTAAAGTTATGAGATAATCCAAAAGTTCATTAACACTTTTCCAAGTGTTATCAACACCAAAAATATTTTCATTCTTTGTTTTTATAGCATTTTTCAAAAAATTCAAAAATATCCATCCTTTCTCCTCTAACTGCTTAATTCTCCATTCCTTTATCCTCTAACTGCTTAATTCTCCATTCCTTATCCTCTATAACCGCTTAATTCTTCATCTCTTATCCTCTTATCCGTTTAATTCTTCATGTCATGGTTTTCGACATGTTCGAGGTGTGGAGGTCCATTTAACGGTGGAAATTGTCGGCGATGTACCAATGTGAGTTTGGAGACAAGTTTGTCGGTAATCCCGATCCCATTTCAAATAATGAAACACCCGATTTTTCCTACCTACCTCCACAGCCCAATACGAATCCTACTCATGCGAGTTTTGTGGGAATGATTCTCATTACGGTTTTGATTGTCCACCACGGGTCCCGCTTGTCTATGAGCCGAACCATGTTACAATCGAACTTTGGTGAAAGTTATTTTCCCAATTATCTCATGTGAGAATTATGGGGTCCTCATGCGACTTTTGAATGTCAACCGATGAATCAAAATTTTCACAATTCTAATTCTCCGGTTTTGACAATTTCCAACCCCACAAGATTCCATCACCATCGGACTTCTAGTACGAGCCTTCACAAGATTTCAATGATTACGAGGAGTGTAATCTTCTACAAAGTTCAAGAAATACGATTCGAAAGAAACTACAAATGAAAAGAATGGTGTGTAAGCTTCAGAGATGAATATAAGAATCCGATATGATGACGATGATGATGAGGATACTATTCAAATGAAGGAATATTATGAGAGCTTGTCAATTCGAAATCACACCAAGCTCCCATCGACTCTCTCATAATGGGGACGAGCCTCTTAGCACTATTCCGTAAATGGAATCGTCTAGTGTTGAGAGCCTTGTCCCAATCCCAAGTGAGTCCGAGGTTGTCTCCGTAATATATGTGATGAGCCTCTTAATGATGATTCTTCTTCCTCCTCGTGACATTCCAAACGATCATGTCGAGATGTTCTCCGATTCGACAACGATTGTACTTTGTTTGACGATTCTTTATCCTATGGAGACATCGATTATGTCGAGAGCTACCTACGAGCTAGTTAGCTAGAGGAAGTAAGAGATTCGATGATCCGAAATTGAGGATGAGATACTTCGTGAAAAATTGTTCAATGTACATCTCCTCATTTCTAAGATCAAATCATTTTGTGCTAAGCCAGCTTCAGCTCCTATCCCCGTAGAGGATAGTGACTCTACATTGGACAAGCCCGAAACATCTATTGAGCTTGAGGCTTTTTCCAATGATTCTCTTCATGAAGAGTTCTCCGATGAACTCTCTCATGACATATCTCCTCCGGAATATGATCATTTCTATTTTGATCTTGAGGATGATATTGGCTCGGAGGAAGGTGTACTCTATCATAAGAGTTTGCTTATTGATGATACTACCTCACCCTTCCTCCCGATATGTCTACATTTGAGGATGACGAATGGATCCTAATTGTTATAAACATCTTCCTTCCATTCCTCACTTATGATGTGACTTCCTCTCTTCACTCCTTCGGGAGTGAGGACACTATCTTTGACCCCGCATTTTCATTTATCATCGTGAGTCGGGTCTCTCTCTTTATCTCATCGGTGTGGAACTTTCACGTGCTTCAAATGTTTGTCCAAACATCTTGAATGAAAGTCCGATGGAGATTGTCTCTTCCACTTACTTCCCATGAACAAATTAATGCGGGTCGAGTCAAGCTAGCGACTCGGTAATCAAAAACAAGAGACACACTATATGGGTTTTCACCCATATTTCATCTTCTTACCCTTTCTACCACCCTAGTGTGGGAGAGTTGCCCCCGCTAAAAAAAAAAAAAAAAAAAATCTTTTAAAATAATGGTCGTAGTATTTCCCTTTACGTTCTTTGTTTCGCATAACGCGGTACTTTGAATATTGAGGGCAATATTCATTTCTAAGTGTGGGGAATTCTCACGAATTTTATCATGTATTATCCACCCAATTCCCGTTTTGGCCAAAAATTTTTTTGGAGCAAGTGTTTTCACTTACTTACTCAAATGGTTATCATCCGCCATGTCTAATAAACAAAAGGATTGGCTAATCCAGAGCAAACGGCTCTTGGTAAAGATATCTCAAATCCGTTTACGGCTTGCAATTTGCCCAAAATTGTATGGTATTCACCACCATATCCTAAAAAGTGAAGAGTTGGCTAGCCCGCAAGTTTATGGCTTGTGGTAAAGGCGATGGAAAAACCATAATTGGTAATCACTCACCAAAGATAATATTGATAATTTATCTAAGAGTTGGCTAGTCCGAGCAAACGGCTTCGGTAAAGACAAATCAAATCCGTTGAAGTCGGTGGTTTGCTCAAAATCACATGGTTATCGGTGTACCATGGTTCTTACTTGAATGAAACATTTGGCTACTCCGAGTAATGGCTTTTGGTAAAGAGATTCAAATCCATTAAGTTTTTCTCAAAAGATTGCTAGGGACTAGCAATAGTTTAGTGTGGGGATTGATGAGTGTGTAAATACTCATCATTTTGGTTAAATGAATCGCAAAACGCTTAAAAATGCTCGAATGCATCAAAATATCGAAAATATTCCAAAATTGCATTTTATATGTTTCGGATGCAAAATGTTTAAAATCGGATGAAAAATGAGCTAAGTTTGCATAATTGGCGCTTCAGTCCCCAAGTTTCAAAAATTGTCGAAATAGTCCCCGAGCACATAATTTCAAAGAAAAATCACCAAAGGTCCTTTTAAAATCATAAGTTGTCAAAATTAGTCCTTTGGTGAAAAATGTCAAAAGTTTTGAGAAATTACAAAATTGGTCCTCCAAGTTTCAAAATTGGCAAAATGGCCCTTGAAATTTGAAAATGTCAAGTTAGGTCCTTGAACTATTGAAGCTTGTCACTTTTGGTCCCTTGAAACATCTTTGATGAATTGGCAGTTTTGGTCCCTTGAATTTCAGAAATTACACAAAAGTCCTTGTCATTAAAACCTTTTTGACCTTGGACCCTTGTCATAAACCCATTTGGACCCTGCCTTTTACCCTTGTGACCCCCTGTCAATATACATTTTGGACCCCCTGGCATTAATACTCCCCAGTCAAACCCTCTGGTCAACAAACAAACGCGCCATTTTCTTTCTTCCCCACTTGCAACCACTGCCTGAAATCACTCAACCCCTCCCCTCACCACCAGCTCAACTTCACCCCTCCTTGTCCCCTCCACCTCACCAAAGAGCCAAAATGCATTTATTGCATTCCTCCTAACACTCAATCTCACCCACCTGGTATAAAAGTAATTTTCCGCCAAAATGATATGGAAGGCGAGATCAACTTCAAATGATCCAATGGCTCTTAATGCATGTGGGATGTGTTCGTAAGAAGTGAGAGAAGCCTTTGGCATATAAAAGGAAGGAAGAAGAAGAAGAGAGGTAGTAGCTAGTTTTATAATTTTCTTTAATGTCGTTTTTAAATAAATGTTTTAGTTTAAGTCATAATGTTGTAATCTTTTGTTTCTATGTATCAAACTAAGTTGTTTTATAGTTGCAATCTCATTTTAAGTGGTAATTCAAGGTTTTAATATCATTTCATGTTTCCTAGTTCATCGTTGCAAAATTCCATTGCATATTCTCATATTCAAACTTTAAATAGCTCATTTTCTCATTCAAACAAGCTTATATAAGCTTATTATAGCTTTTTGTAAGCTTGTCAATCATTTACAAGCAATTTGGTTATTGGTCAACATAAGTCAACCGTGAAGAGTAATTTGTTTAAGAAGACTTGGAAATGGTTAATGGTGTTGCAGAGCTGGATTTTGGGTTAGATTAGACTAGGTTGAGTAGTTTTGGATCTGGTCTTAGCTCAGATATCACCGGAACGTCTGTGAGTAGCATTTCCATTTTTATTTCAGGTCTATTTTGCATAAGTGTGCTTGAATGTGTATCTGTGGTTACCAATGGTTTAGGCCTGTTTAATTAGTTGTCTTTAGGTTAAGTGAACTCATTTTGATCATTATTACCGCTTGTTAGTAGTTGGTTTCCTTTATATTGCAAATCGGTGTTTAAAAGTGTTGTTTGGATTGAGAGCTTAACTGTGTTATAGGCTAGTTCACTTGTGGTAGATTCTTGTTGGTTTAGGCTTGATAAGCTAATTTGAACTCATTTGAGTCATTCATTTGTGCCTGCATACTCTCAAGTCAACTTTCACATTTAATCTGTCTTATAACTTATCTGTTGAGTTTTTACAAGATCAAAAGCTCATTTTGTGTTTAAAATTCATAAGGATAGCTTGCATCAGCTTTATTTCATCATATTACATCTCAATCATTCCAAAAATTGGTTTCAAATTTCATTTTGGTCAAAGTTTCATAATGTCTCAAAAAGTCAAAACTGAAAAAGTGGTTTTAAGCCAAACTGAGTTGATTTTTCTTGGATTCAATTCTGAGCCAAATTAAAAGAAATTGTGGGTTTAAAAACTTCTCTTGGTCTATTTCCTTATTACCATTTTTACAGATTTTTGTGAATTTTTTATAAGCTCCATTTGAGCTTGTCAAATAGGCATTTCTTCCCCTGTGCACAAGCTCAGTTTTAACTGAGCTTGCACAGGTTTTGTGCAGGTTGGCACAGAGCTCTCAAGAGCTTGTCTAGGTCTGTCTTTTGGTTTACAAGCTCTTGCCCAGGTCTATTTTAGGTTCCTTATTCTGTTTTTCATTTTCAGCTTATTGTGTAGCTTATGCTTAAGCTTAAAGTAGCCTATCAGAACCTGTTTTAGCCCTATACTCAATTCATCAAATCTGTTTAATTTTGAAAATCAGAGGTTAAAGTTAGTTTTTTCTTGTTGCATTTTGGTTCTTTTAGCTTATTTAAGCTTCTGTGTTCAGTTGGTGCTTATTGGTGTCCATTTGCTTATTTCAAGTGCTTATTTCTAAGCACTTGACATAGCAGTTTCATATTCCTTCACACAAGCACTTGTTTTTATATTTTTCCTAGATTCCTAATATTATTTTAAGCTTATCTTGAATTTTTCAGATTTTTCTAGGTCAGTTTAGTATTTTTCTTAATTTAAATTAGTTTTAAACCTTTTAATTAGCATTAAATACAAAAATTAGGAAAAGTTTCAAAAAATAATTTTTCAATTTTCCTAGGATAAGATAAATATAAAAGTCAAAAAATATTTTTCCATAATTTTCTTAGTTTAAATAGTATTTTCTAGCAATTTAATTAGTTTTAAATAGCATTAAATTCATAATAAATAGATAAAAAGTGTAAAAAAATATATTTTCAGTTTTAAAATTAGTTTTATAATATTTTAGATTTTTCCAAGTCATAATTTCATTTTTCTAGCTTTATTTCATATTTTCTTGTATTTAGTCTATTATTAAATAAGTAAAAATAGTTTTTATTCAATAATAATTAGATAAATAGTTTTAAAATAATTTTATTTTTCCAATAATTTTCTAGTATAATTAGGATTGTAAAATGTATTTTTCATATCCGTAGGTAATTTCTTTCTTTATTCTCACGTTTTATTTCGTGACGTTACGTAGTTTTTATTTAAACGCGTCGTTTTAGGTTTTAAACGTTCATCAATTTTAAAATAGTGATAGCGTTTATTTAATATATTTTATCTTTTAATTTTCTTAATTTGTATTTAAGTGTAATTTACAAACTTTTTCTTTAGGTATAATAATTCATCAAAACCTTTATCGATCATTATCCTTAGTGATCATTCTATCATCGATCAAGTGTTTACACACCATTGAGTCTCCGTGGGACTTAACGACCGGGAATCCACCGTATTCTCTCGATCTTCATTGCATTTGTGTTTTAAGCAGTTTTAAGCTTCTTACGGTTAGCCATTCACAAGTGGCTAGCTTGTGTGAGGTAGCTTGACGATTCAGCACAGATCAGTAATCCCGTTGAGTTAGTGGTTGAAAAGACCGAAGGCCTAAATTGAAAAAATGCAAATGTGCTAAAATAGTGTTAAGCCAAACTTTGAATCCGGGAGATATCTAAATTAAAGCTTCTGTCTCTAGACTCGTAGATGAGTTGTTTCGGTCGTAATAAAAAGGATATCTCCCTAAATCGTGTTAATTTAGGACCTTGATGTGGACCTCATTCTTGTTAACAATGGTTTTCGAGGGAAGATGGAAAACTAATTAGCGACTTAGCTTCATATCTTTATCGGATTAAAACTTATCGAAACGAGAAACTTGAAGAAATTCATTTCACACCAAAAATAAAATAAATAGAGTAAAATAGGAAAATGGGAGCAAGAGATAATCACACAAGTAACTTCCATGGGTAGTGTTAGCATCTAGAGTCATATCTAACAATGATCTCGATTTTACGCTTAGTTTGGGGACTTGTGAAAAATTAGGGACGATGTATTCTATCCGTATGGTCACTCCTCGCTGAGTTGTGTTTCCTACTCCGTGATCCTAAAAATGTCTTTTGAAAAATGCTGGAGTTATTGATCGACATGAAAGTTCAACAAACCGTCACTCATAATTGGAATATGCTTAATCATAATATCTATATGTGAATTAAAAGGTAAACAGGGCGTTTTTAGAATTTAGAGTTTTTTAATCTCTTTTGAGGAATCTTTGCTACTTTTTATAGATTTAGTAGAAAGAGATTGAAATCCTTAGTTTTAGAAGCGTGAGTTGATTGCATTGCGTGAGGACACAACAATCTTCTAGTCTGGGGTATTTTGGTATGTGCTAAAACACATACCATTTCTTTACCAAATCGGGCCCAAAATAACCAAGAAAGAGCCGTTTATTCCTAATATTTGTTGGTTTCTTGAGTTTATGCATGTGCAGGTGCAAATATGGCAAAACACACAAATGAAGACAAATCAGACAAAAACACGAGCACGAGAAGGAAAAGAGTGTAAAAGCTGAGCCGGGAAATCAGAAGTGACTGTTTGTGAAGATTTTGATACTTAAAGGATGATTTTTGCTTGTCCTGTCGTGTCCTTTGATTTTTGTTGATGTCAATGGGGATGGTGGGACTGTTTTATATTCTAATGATATTGCTTGTCCTGCCGTGTCCTTTGAATCAGTTCCAATTGTTAATGCTAATCACATTGACGTTGGATTATGTGCTACTTCGAATGGTCCAGTTTTGGTGAAGAATATTGATCCTGGTTCACATTCGGGTGTCTATAAACCGGTTTTGGTTATGCACGATCAAAGTTCCAATGATATGATGAATAAGGTTCCGGTTTATGATAAGGGTTCTACATGTGTGGATAGCGTGCTAGGTGCTAAGGTTGTTTTACCTATTTCCGTAGTGGATGATATGTGTAAGAAGTATGCCAATACACTCTACGGCTATTTTCTTGGTAAACGATTAGCATTTCCTATTATTGATGACTATGTTAAGCATGCATGGGTAAGTTTGGATTTGAACGAGTGATGTTGCGTAATGGTTTTTCTTCTTCAAGTTTTCGTCTCGGGATGGTATGTTGAAAGTTCTCAAGGGGTCCGTGGTTTATTCGTTCGGTTCCTCTTTTCTTGAATAATTGGGTGGCGAATACTAAGTTGGAAAGGAGGAGATTACCAAGGTACCGGTATGGGTGCGAATCTATAATGTACCGCTATCGCTTATTCGTAAGTCGGTATCGGCTTGATTGCCTCACAATTGGGTCGCCTTATTAGAATGGATGCGGTACTAGTGCTATGTGCTCTAATCCACGGGGTAGGTACTCTCATGCTCGTGTGCTTATTGAATTATCTGCGAAGTGTGATGTGGTGGAATTAATTGAGGTTGCTATACCATTACCGAATGGTAATGGACATTATCTGGAAGTTCTTGATGTTGAATATGATTGGTGGCCTCCACGATGTTCTAATTGTCATATTTTCAATCACGAGGATATTGCTTGTCCTCGTAAGATGATGAAGGCTACTGTTGGTGGTATTCATAAAAAGATGGAAGTGACGAAAGGTGGTAACAGGACGGCTAAATCTAAGCGTGTGTTAGTGTATAAACCTAAAGGCACGCTTCAATATAGAGCTGTGCCTAAACCTGGTGCTGCTAAGGTGGGTTCAGGTGTACCGAATGCATCTACGGAGGGTTGTGGAGTGGCAGCTCACGTTGATCAGCCCATGTCTTCCCCTCCCATGTGCCCTAAGGTTAGCTCTTCTGGTTTGCCTAATGAGCATGGTTATTTCTCAGATAATATTCACATGGGGGACCTTAAGAGCTTTATTGATAGAAGTATGGATGAGAATAAGGTACTTGATACTAATACTTCCAATGTTGGTGGAACTAGTGTTACTGGTCTCAACGAGTCTTCTGGGGTACCTGTTCATGTTAATGGTTGTGTGGATGGTAGTGTTGGTGAATCGTATATGGAGGGTTCTATTGCGCATATGGCTATGCCTATGGAGGGTAACTCGGTCTCGGGTTCATATACTATTCTGAAGGAAGTGGATTCTTGTTCTTTGAGGGGTAAAGATCCTTATGTGGATGCAGTAACTGAAAGTGATGATGAAGTCTTTGAGAACTATGTTGATCATGATGATGACATCGAGTTGTATTTGTCTAATTCCAAGATTCAAGTGATTCGTTCAAAGATTTCAAAGTGCAAGGCAAGAAGACCTAGTTTATTTTATGCTAATCTTGTAATAATTATGGTCTTTTGTTTTCTTGGTGTTAGGTAGCTATGGTTAGCTTATGTCTCGATTGTAAGTTGCACTCATGTGTGCATTTATATCGCCCTAATCGGGCTAGTGGTGGGATCCTCCTCATCTTATGTACTTCAACGTTTTTTGGTGTAATGCATTTTACCTGCATATAAGGCCTTTTACCCAAAAAAATGATGATTTTGAAAGATTGGATCAACTTTGAAGAAATGGCGAATCACCTTCAAGTTTCAAATTTTGTAGATTTTACCCTTTAAGTTTCAAAATTGGCAAGATTAGTCCCCATCTTTCCTACATTGTCGAATTAACCCTTGTGCTCAATTTCCCAAAATACCCTTTCACTATTACCTATTTACACCTTATACCCTTTTAGAATTAAGTCTTTTCATTTAAAACCTTTAAATTACCAAGAGGTCAAAATGGTATTAAACCTTTCATTAATCCATTGACCAAGATGACCAATAGATGCAAATTTATCAAGACAGAAAAACCCTAAAAGTTCTCTCAAGTGACGATTTTTAACCCTAACTATTCTAAATCGTTTTTCATCAAACCGCTTTTTCTTTCATTCTTGGATCGAATTGGATCTCCTAGTGATCTATCCTTCGGTTATCATTGGTATATTCCATTCGCTGCTTGTTTTTCAGGTTTAAGGGAGATCTTGGGTGAATTGTTTTTGTTAGGGTTTAAATTGCTATTTTTTTGGGCGACAAGAATAAATCGTATCCCTAACTATTCCTGCAAATCGTTACTCTTATAAACTTTAATTCGTTTGTCTCTACTGCGTTCTGATTATAGGGATTACACATTGTGTTAATTACTATTTTCCGATCGCAATAGTTTCATTCAGTTAGGGTTTTCTAAAATTCGATTGTTAGGGTTTGTTTTTCGTAATCGCTGCATAGTAATCGATCGTTTACATTCAAGGGTGGTTTGTCACTAGTTTCTTGATTAAGAAATTGCATACATCATCATATTATGGAGGCTGGTTAGAGTGTTGGTGCGCTATCATATAAACCATAACTTTCAGTTAGGGTTTCACTTAAGTTTTGGTCGTTATATGTTTGCTACTGGTCTGATCGTTTTGAGTGTTTATTGTGTGATTGTGATTGTTTCGAGAGATGGAGAAAGGGTTTTTTTAACAAAGATGGTTCGTCGAGGAAAGCTGCTAAACCAGCCACCAACTTGGCCGATCAAGTTGGTTTGAATAAGGAATCTAATCTGTATGCTTCGCTGGATATTAACGCGTTGGAGGCTAGATTAAAACGTCTCAAAGGTGAGCATGCAACTAATGGTGGTACTACTATTCATGAGGTTCGAAAAGCTGCTAGGGTGGTTCGTAACCCTAACAATGACTATGGTAATCTGTTTGGGGATCCGGTTGAACCTGTTTGGAGCACTCCCAACCTGGAACAATCTGACTTGGGACTTGAGTCTAACGATAATGCTCATGATTCTGGTTTGAACTCGAATTTGGTATCTCCTAGTGTTGCTGCTTCGAAGGTGGATAATTTTGTTGTACCTACTAATGTGGTCAATGAGTCTAATTCTGGTCATAATGTGCAAGATAGTGACAAAGTGCCTAATGATGTAAGGTCATTTGCTAATGTTTTAAACCCGAAACGTGTTGCTAAGAAAGTTAACTTTCGCCCACTGGTGAATGAGCAGCTTATTGCTAATCATGATACGGTTCTCCCTAAAGCTGCTATGGAGGGTGTGTTCAACCGTTATGACAATACTCTTGTTGGTTTCTTTGTTGGTAAGAATATTGCGTTTCCTTTGGTCCAAAACTACGTCACTAACAGAAGGGGTAAATTTGGGTTAAAGAAACTTATGAAAAATGACGATGGTGTGTTCCTCTTTAAGTTTAATTCTAAAGAGGGTGTTGATATTGTCCTTCAACGGGGCCCTTGGATTATTCGTAACTCTCCTCTCATCCTCACTAAATGGACACCTGATGTGTTATTGTCTAAAAGTGAGGTTACCAAAGTCCCCGTGTCGATTAAATTGCATAATGTGCCATTACTTGCATATTCGGAGGATGGGTTGAGCTTAATTGCTACTCAGGTGTGTAAACCGATTATGTTGGATGCTTTTACTAGTTCCATGTGTGTTGATTCTTGGGGTCGCATAAGTTTTGCACGTGCTCTTGTGGAATTATCATCAAGAATGTGGTGACTATGGCGATCCCTAAAAAGGACGATAGTGGTTTTACTACGGCATGTATCAAGGTGGAATATGAATGGAAGCCACCACATTGTGGGGAATGTAAAGTGTTTGGGCATGATACTGATTGTTGTCCTAAGAATACTAAGGAGCATAATGATGTCGCTCCTACCTCGACTGTGGAAGAACTTGAAGATGGTTTTAAGGTGGTGCAGAATCGGAAAGCCAAACCCAAAGGTGCGAAGATGTCTAGTGGTATTAATATGGGTAAGGGTCCTAGATTTTCACTTAGGAAGCAGGTCTATGTTGCTAAGACGAAGCCACCGAAAGCTGCTAGAGTTAATGCTAAAGGTACACCTATTACTACTTCTAACTCTTTTGGGACTCTTGAGGTGCAAGATGATACGGGCATCCCAAGTATTGTGGTTGATTCTACTAATGATGAGGCGAAGATTGGGAATTCTTCTGGTTGTACTAAGGAAGCAAGTATGGATGGTTCTCGGGGGAAGGAATCTCGTGTTGATATTGATGCACCTATTAAGCCTCCAGAGACTATGACTACTTCTGCTACTAAGGTAAGTAATCCGTTCTCTAAAGTCGAGAATGTGACTTGTTTAGTGAAGAGGATGAGGTTTTGGAGCCGGATAACCCTATGGCGTCATTTTTGGCGTCTAGGGAGGTAGGGGACTAGAGCTTGAAGACTTTGATGATTATGCTGCTCAAGTCTACGATTTACCGAGACACTTGGAGGATATGTGGGACATGTATGATGTTAGTCTCTTAGGTCGCGGTAGGAAGTAATTTTGAATGTTTGGTAGTTCATAAGATTGGCATGTCTTTCTTATGTAATATGTTTGGTTAAAATGCACTTTTAGTGTGTGTCTGTTGCCCATGTAATGGGCCGAGGTGAGAGATTCACTCTCATCCGTTGTACTTAAATATTTTGGTTAATATATTTTACCAGGGTGCAGGATTACTCCTCTTTACCCAAAAAAATAATCCATTGACCAGTCAACATCCTACCTTTTGGCCCCTTTCATCTCATTTGGACCCTAGCCAATACCACGTGAACCCATCCCATTGTTACACTAGGTCAAATAAGTCAACACCGGTCAAACGTTAATATTAAATTACCCAAAATAAAACCCGCCAAACTTTTCCCCAATTTACCCAGATAACATAAACCCTAAATTACCATTCGCTTAATTCGCTTAAATTGGCACGATTGAAGGGCATTACCGTACTTCTCTGACAAAATCTGACACATGGTAATGCCAAGCTGGCAATCTGTGTGCTCTCCTAGCCTCTGATTGGTTGATAGGACGTGGATGGGACTAATCTATGGACGTGATTGATTGAACATGATTGGGATTTGATCTAAGGGTGGATACGCGCTCAAAGAAACACACTCTTCTCTTCTGGATTCTTCTGAGACCTCTGAGCACTCCTATATAAACCCTTAAAAATCACAAGTTGGATCAATCTAGTTTTGAGTAGCTCGTATTCGTTTTTAAATGTTTTTAGTAGTTTTTATATAAATTCAGTACTGTATTCTCCAGTTGTACTCAGATTTTCAAGTTTTAATAAAATTCTTCTTCTAAGCATCAAATTTCTGTTTAGCTATTAATTGTTTTTATTTGCTTATCAGTTTCATTTTAATGCATTCTAGCTTAATTCAAATTCAATTTAGCTTGTTTCTCTTACTAAACCAAAAATAACAAAAATTGTAATTTTTTCTCTCAAAAATTTTTCCATTAAAATTTCTTCATCTCGTCATTCACCATGGCTGGTAAGATCTATTACTACTCTTTTTGATTCGTTTATTTCGATTATTCAATTAGGGTTTATACTTTAATATTGTGGGGATCTTGCTTATTTGATTATATTATTGCTATTGGTTTGATTAATTGATGATTATGATGAATTCCCCATGTTATTTTGATTCGTGTCCTATCATTATGGGTCGTTTAGGATGTTTTGACTTATTTTAAAAGGGTTTTGGGTCAAACACAAACCTAGTGGGTTAGGCGCGGTCCCTCAGCACTAATAGGTTAAAATTTTATAAAGACTTTTTACCACTTGGAAAAATTGATGGTTCCGGCGTAATCTATTGCTTAATTTGACCATCTGAGGTGTTGAGTTTCTGGGGAAAGTAACGGCGTAACCTGGGGATAAGTTACGCCATAACTACTGAAATTTGTAATTACGGCGTAACCATTTTGTTAAGTTGCGCCGTAACTTTCGGAATTATCTAATTATGGCGTAACCAGTACATCAGTAAGGTCTGCACTAACTGTTATCTGTCTTATTTGCAGGCGCAAACAACCCCCGCTCAATGGTTTAAGTTTATGGCATACGAAGATGCAGGGATTAGGCAATTGTGCCTTAATGAGTTCGAGAAATCGAGGAGGAAAGATATTAGTCAAAGCGGAAGCCCTTGATTTTGATGCGTTTGATAGTTTGGCAAATGGGAAAGCTGGAAGGAAGTTGAGGAAATTCTGCAAGATTAAGTTCACATGTACAGCAGGGGAGTTCACATGCAATGCGTGGTTAAGGCTTTTTAGGATCATGGAGCCGGTCATTATGGAATATGTCTGGGAGTTCCTTGCTAGTGTTGAGTTTCGAAATGAGATTGAGGATGATGATGTGGAGTCGTTGTTTTTCCAACTTGGAGGTGTGAGAAGGAGATTGACTCTAAGGCAATTTACTATGAGAATGGGCTTGTATACTCAAGAAGAAATGGAGTCGGAACCTTTTTGAAGGTTTTACAACACTTGTTAGAGGCATAGGGATGAAACTCAAGACACTGTAGCCTATTTCAACTGGATTGCTATCTTGGATGGTTACGATTCTAAGCAGCCACCTTCCTACAAAATGGTTAGGAACCCCATTCGCCGATTGGTACACCGCCTCCTTGCTTGCTCTATTCGGGCAAGGCACTCAGCCAAGGAGAAAATGACTATGGATGATTTATACCTCATGGAAGGCATGGAAGGGGGAATAACATCGATGTCCCCCACTATTTGGCGAAGTTTATGGGCGGTGGTGCTAAGGGGTTTTCAGCTAGGAGCCCAATTCAGGGGGCTCATTTCATTGGGAGGTTGGCTAGGAGCTATGATTTGATGACCGATGCAGCTTTGGCTCGGGTGTCCCGTGGTAGGGAGACTAGCTTGATCGGGTTGAGTAAGCTAGTTGAGTTCGGGATTTGCACCCAAGACATGTATGGAGTGATTGAGCTAGTTGGGACTGCCGCGAGGAGAGAAGTCGGGGAAGGTAGTGGTGCTGGTGATGAGGCCGAAGAGGATGTCGAGGAGCGTGACCCTAGGGGTCGAAGAAGGGCACACGTTAATGTGGGGGAAATGTTACAGATCATCGATGAGAAAATCGAGGGAATGGCTACCCACTTCAACGAGGAAATTGATAGCCTCGGGGTGGGTTTATATGGTCTAAGTAACCAATTTGAGGGTTTTGCAGGTACCATGGATCAAGTGCAGCAACTCCAGCATGACTTCTTTAACTGGAGTGCAGATCGGACTAGCCAAATGCTCCAGAGCATGCACTTGAGCCACCTAGATGGCAGGGACCAGAGTATGTGTACCAGCCTGACATCCCCGACATTGGCATCCAAGGAGGAGTGGAATTCATGCACGCCGAGCCCACTCCTGGTAGCACCACAAGCACCCCGTTCGATCCTACCCAATTTCACTCCATGGATCACGGTCTACACAGGGATGATTGATTCCCCTATTTGTTGGAACAATTTGAAACAATTTGAAACTTATGTCTGTAATAACTGAATTATTGGGATATTTGTATGCTTAATTATCTATTGTACCCATGGGGTACAAAATTTTCCATGTATTCTGTGCAGGTTTTGGTTCTGTGATGGAATTACAACGTAACGTTTGGGCCAGTTACGCCGTAACCTATGCTGCAGTAAGAAAATCTTTGGCGATATTATAGTTAAGGCGTAGTATCCGGAAACGATACACATTAGCCACCCCATGACCCACCTTCAACCTTTAGTGAGACATCTTGGGCAAGCATTTGAGAGGGGAGTTTATTTCTTTCTTGATTATTTTTCATTTCTACTTTATTTTTCCTTTTTCTTCGTACAAATGGGACTTTGTACACTTCAAGTGGGGGGATAGGAATAGAAATGAAGTGCATGATTACTTAGCTTACTTGCCCTAATTTTCTAGTTGGTTTTCAAAATTTTAAGCTCAATTGAAAATTTTTGTCATATTTTTAACCAATCTAGAATTACATAAAGCATAGCACACTATAACCCTTATTGCCATTGGTGAGATTTAGCCTTTCCGTTTTCCCCATTTTACCCAAATCTACCAAATATTGAGTGTGCCGATAGTATTGCAAACTTTAGAACTTGGATTTTACATCACTTCGAGACCATAGATGAGTAGTGTATCAAGTTAGCTTGGTGCATTTGGAAAAAGAGATTTGAAAAGTAAATGTTTTAGGATTAAACCGAAATAGCCCATATGTGTTCACTTTTGTGTGTTTATCGATTAGTCACCTTGACTTTTCGACCTCCGTCTTAACCCTTTTTGTTGCACTCACCTTTAGTGCAAGATACCCCTAGTTACACCCCTTTTGAGCCTATCCTTTCATTTTCTAACCCTTATTTTCGTTACACCCTTACACCTTAGCCTACCGTGTAGTCTTACCTTTTTATCTTGAAGTCATTGTTCGCCCTAGTTCGAGTTTCGAAATAAAGTTTCGAAAGGAGTACCCAATCATCTACATCTTACTGAAGATCGTCAAAGACCCCCAAGTTATCTCCTTATTCTCAGTTCAAGTGGGGGTGTATATGTTATATATATATATATTATTTGTGTTACAGTGCGAAAAATTATAAGCACTCTATGAATTAAAGAAATTGGCATTGAGAATAATCTTCTCGATCACATTCGAAGGTTGGAAGAATAGTTCAAGAAAGAATAATGGTGGATTCCAGTGATATATATTGATCATATGAAGATGAACCTCGGATTAACGGTGGGGCGATGGCAACTCGGTTTTAAGCTTAGACTATTTGTTTTCTTTTTCTTTTACACCCATTAAAATATCCCATGCCTTACCTTACCCTTTTTGTCGTGAAGCATGTCTAGGTAATGCAGCGAGCAATCCTTGATGTCTTGGCCATGGATTTGGTAATGTATCATTGATTTTGTCCACTTCGCCGCGACACGTTAGTAATGACACCACCCCAAAGCCTTTGAATCACTATAACCCAACATTGCTTTCTAAAATCTGTCTTAACCTTAGCTCTAGTGGTGGAGTTGCGTGTGATTGCCAAGCTTATGATAGAATACTTACTATGTTGGTTTATGTTTTATGCAATAAGCCTTAAACCCTAAAATTCTCTCTCCCCTTGGGAGAAATCCGGCCGCCACCCTCCCTTAAATTCCGGCCACCAATAACTGCCTAATCGTCCTCTCTATCCCTCTTTTAGGGGATATACAATACGAATTTGGGCAGTTAGATTAACTGGAGGGTGGTTGGTAACCTATAATCCCTATATCTCTATCGGATTTCTCCTTTGATGATTTTCGAAAACCCTAACTTTTTATTCATCATTATTATCGTTTTTATTAGTGTTTTCGATCGTTGAGGGTTACTTGATCACACCTATTATCCCTTTTGTTTGATGTAGGTGTTCATTCGCTGGTATTTATATAGGGTGTGATCAGTGCTGCGCATTTAACCCTAAACGATTGCTTTTGTAATCGGTTTTAGGGTTTTATTTGTTTTGGCCGATCGTCTATTGTTCATGGTTATTATTATACGATCGTTATTTGGTTTTTATGGGCGATCAAAACCTTCCCCCATCAGCCTTCTATCTTTTTTGGATCGAATGGTTTATTAGGGATGCTCTCTTGAACGAAACCCTAATTTTAGGGTTTCGTATTTAATGGGTTTGATTTGCCTAGTGATTGTTGCTGCTGCGCGTTAATGTTTATATATTGGGTTTTAAGTTGGACTGCTGTCCATTCATGCCATGAAAATCGATCTATTGATCGTGGTTATCTTATGGTTTGTGATGATTATTCGTGGAAGTGGGTTGAGAGAGGGAAGGTGATGGTGTCGTTGAGAGTTAGGATTCTTATCTAAGAATTCTATGATTAATTTGACATGACATGATCGTGGTTATCAAGTGGTTTGGATCGTTGTTGATGTGGTTATGCTGGAAGTTTGGATTTGTGACCCTTGATTCGTCCCAAAAAGGTTTGCTGTTGGTTATTGCTTTGGGACGTATTATTACATGTTCTATTCAGCTGGTTTAGTGATTGCATGTCAAAGGTTGATGGATTGCAGCTGTGAATGGAAGGTTACAAGTTCAAGATGTTCTATTCTGGAAGTTAGGGTCGCTTGTACCCTTGTTTATGTTTCAAATTGATTTGCTATGGATTGCTCTCTTATTAGGTTATTAGATTATGCTTCGTGCATAATTCTAATAGAAGTCGCAAATGGATTTGATTTTGTGTTGATTTGGAAGACGGGGTGGTATGTTAGGTGTTTAAATCCTATTTCTAGTCGATGGCAGATTCATGGTGCTTTGGATTTCAAGTTAATGTTGCATTGATTCTTGCTATTGTGGTTTTTGGTAATCATGGAATATTACATGTTGAAGATCGCATGGATGTTTATACGTGGATTCTTCATGGAAGTTAAGGTGGACCGCCATAGTGATTTGAAGGCTCAAGTTCGTTTCTTGAGTAGTATTGTCATGTTTTATGTACTTGTCATTATTGGTAGGTTCATTTTATTGTAAGTTATAGGAATGGTGTGTCATTCTTATATTCGAGTCTGTAAGTGTCCTAAGGGATGAGGTGAGGATATCACCCTCATCCTATGTACCTCAGCGTTTTTGGAGTAATGCATTTCACGGGTGAATTAACCCTTTACCCAAAAAGAATACTTACTATTTTTGGGTAAAAGGGTTAATTCACCCTGCAAAATTCATTACTCCAAAAATGTTGAGGTACATAGGATGAGGGTGATATCCCTCACCTCAGTCCTTTAGGACACTTACAGACTCGAATATAAGAATGACACACTATTCCTATAACTTACAATAAAATGAACCTACCGATAATGACAAAAAGTATATAAAATTTACAATACTACTCAAGAAAAGCACTTGAGCCTTCTATATCACTATGGTGGCACCTTAACTTCCATGAAGAATCCACGTAGAAACATCCAAGCGATCTTCAACATATAATTTGTTTGTAGTAGCAAAGAGCACCACAAACAAAACCTCCAACATTCCCATCGTATTATAGACAATAAGCATCATGAAAGAATACGAAGAAAACCAACACAAAGACCCATCCACAAGCCCCATCCACCATGCCGGAACATGCACATAAGATATCATTACAGACCAAACTTGTGTATTCAATGGAATTGTACATACAATAGGGTTTACCCCTAACTTCCAATAATGATCGTAGGAGATTTTGAATAGGAAACCAATAAGCCTAAGCATCCAAAATGACCAACAGCATCCAAGTATTGATTTTTGAACAAGAACCAAATAAATTTGACTTACACAAGATTACCATGACTTCCATTGACACTATGACACGATTCAGTGCACCAAACAGCAATTAGGACCAGAATGCAAATTCATTAGAACACAACCTCGCTATAGATTCAAAATAGGGTTTACCCAAACCCTAACTTCCAATAACGATCGTTGAGTTTAGAATAAGCAACCTACAAAACGTAACCTCCAAACAACGACACATGAGATACCCCATCCCATGAAGACCAGCAGATACAAAGAGTATGCGATCATCAATAACTCAATACAACCAATTCTTTGAATCGTTGTAGTATCAACAATAGGGTTTCGACCCTAACTTCCATTAAAACCATCACAAGGCAGCAGTTGTACATTGATCGAAAGAATAACCATCACAAGATAGCGAGAAGTCATAAAGAACAAACTGCCATCAATAACAATAACAGACCGAGCCAACATGACGACAACATCTCTCCCATAACCCACGTACACATAACGTCCATCTGAATAAGAACACTCGGCCAATAAACAAACCCTAGTATGGGTAAAAAAACCCTAATTCGTTTTTCTCTCTAGGGGTGATTTTCCAGCCTCCACAACCCAAAAAAATCCGGTCTAATTCTTCCTATCAAATTCGTTTTTTCTTTAATCTTCATTGGGATTATTGAATTAATGATCTAGAATCAGATTTGTTTGGGTTGTGGGTCGTTGTTCTATTGTTTATGTTTCAAGATTCGCTGGTTTTTGTGGAGAAATCCGGCCAGCCACCCTCCTATTTTTCCGGCCAAACTCTTTGCCCAATCCGTCCTCTCTATCCTACTTTGAAGGGTATGCAATACGCTTTGGGCTTAGATATCTTTATGAGGATGGTTGGTAACGCTTTTATCAATCTATTACGATCGGTTTCTTCTGTTTTTATTGGCCATGAAACCCTAAGATTTTTAGGGTTTAATCGTCCTATTGCTAATTGTTCATCTTGTTCGGGTACGATTTGGGTGTTCAGTGCGATCGGGATATGGTGTCGAACGTAACCCTTTTCTAGGGTTTGATTGTGAATGGAAGTAAACCCTCATTAGGGTTTTATTTTCGCACGAAGCCCTTTTTAGGGTTTGTTAATTCTTCATCCGATGTTAGTGTTTACATGTGGGTTAAGAGAGAGGTTAAGTCAAGTTTTAGAGTTCCTTGTTCAAAAACTCTATTCCGTCTTCTAAGATCTGATGCCGATTGTATTATTACATGGTATTGTGTTCGATTGCTGGAAGTTAGGGGTTATGACCCTACGTCCACTTACAGGCCCCTATGGAGGTTTGGTTGATGTGTTTGCGGTGGTCTACATATGTCACAATTACCTTAGTGCTCGATTTGAGCTGATTGATTATGTTAGGGTTCTTAACCCTATTTATGGGCGATCATGCTGGTTCTACTGCTATTGTTTATGCGCCTACCTTTGTGTGATCATGGGAGCTATGTTTGTTGGTGGAACATTCGATTCTATGGGTTCGCACCATGGATATCGCTTGTTGTATTGATGTGGTGTTTGTGATTTCTACAAACACATGTTCATGTTTTGGATGTCTTCTATGGCTGCTCCTTTTGGAATTCACTCTAATCCACTTTCGTGAGTGGTAACGAATGCTAGAAATTGACCCATAGTATTACGTGTGCCTATTATTGATCGGATGGATGGTTAAGGTTGGTGTGATGATGATTATGTTTTGTTTCAGCCTTTGTGTGATCATGTGGGTGCTTTGTGCTGTTGTTGATCATCAGGGTTCGTGTTTTGCACGCTATTGATGATTGTTGACGATGCTAATGTGGTTCTTCTTTTGGTGTTCGTTTGCATCTAAACATGCACCTTTGGAGCAAGTTTTGCTTGTCGCTCTATCCGTGGTTTTAGAGTCTCTCACCAACCGTTGTGTGAAATTTGTGAATCAGAACTCAAGTTGATGACCATATTATTCATGTTTGGACCTATTATTGATTTGCATATTCATGGTGAGGTCCTTTATTATTGTAAGTTAGGTTGTTCACCCTATTTGAGACCGATCTACTTTGTTGGACATAATTCGATCATTAGGTCATCGTGGGCTGGTTTATTGGAAGTTAGAGTTATCTTTGTTCATTGAGCTCGTGGTAGTCACGCTCAAGTGTACAAGGTGATTCTATGGTGGTATGGTATGGACTTCTATGACGCTTTTGAAGAATCAAGTGTGTCAACTTGATTTGTGTTTAAATTGTAATGTTTAATAAGCGTTCTAGTTTTCTATTCTAGTATTAGTTAAGAGTGGTTTGTCACCTTATATTTGGTTAGTTGTAAGTTATAAGAATGATTTGCATTCTTATATGTGAGTCTGTAAGTGTCCTAAGGGACTGAGATGAGGGAAGTCACCCCCTCATCCATTGTACTTCACTGTTTTTGGTGTAAAGCATTTTACCAGGGTGAAAAATCCCTTTTACCAAAAAAAAAACCCTAATATGGGTTACCTTCTAGAATAACTTGCAGCAGCAGCACTATCAATTAAAAAAATCGAAACCCTAAGATAGGGTTTCATAAAACCTTAACGAACAGCAATATAAACCACAACCGCCTCAAAGATATTATGATAAGCTTTATGAGGAACAAAAACAAATCATAGGTACCAAAACCCTAATCATAATTTAGGGTTTTAGGTCGATCCACACATGTACGAATACCCACAGATCGTATCAATCAATATAAATCGTTTTAAACCGACTGAAAGATGAAAAACAGATACGATTGCCAATAGCCATAAATCGAAACCCTAAAGAAAAAATAAAACGATTCCCTACAAACAGAATCGATTGAATAAAAATAATAGTTAGGGTTTCGGTGTTTAGAGGATTTCTAATAGAATGATAAGAAAAATGCATAGCCAACCACCCTTAGAAGAAAACCCAACCTGATGACACGTATTGCATACCAAAAAGGTAGAGAGGACGGATCCGTGCAATTGAGTGATCACCCCAAAATTAACACTTAGATTAGGATGAGAGTGAGAGTGTTTTCGTTCCCATTTCGTGAGGTGTTCGGCTCTTATTAATATTCTAGCATGGAAATCTTAACTGCGCATTCATTAAGGATGTATCTTTTGCAGCCTAAATTGGTCTACTTGAGGGCAAGTAGGGTTTAAGTGGGGGGATATTTGATAACATCAAATAGTCCTGATTTTCTAAGCGTTAATTTCCCCCTTTATCATCACATTTTGAGTAAAGTACTAGTGAAAACATCCTTATTCCTTATTATTTCATTTCAGGACCTATTCTATGTTAGGAAGCTGTAATTGGACGTTTTCAAGCCGTATGAATGAGTTGTCTCTTAACTACGGCATAACCAAGTGATGAACTTAAGACGTAACTAAAGATTATGAAGGCTACGGCGTAACCCTCAGCTCAGGTTATGCCGTAATGAAGAAATGCACATGATTTACGAAAGCTACGACGTAACCCCAGCTAAGGTTACGCCATAACCGTGGATAAGCACAAAAGATTGAAGAAGTTATGACGTAACTACCTAATAAGGTTCGCCGTAACTAGTATCGAGCCTATAATCGGTCGAAGGTTTCACCGGTTTTAAGCATCTTAATTTCCCAAACCTTCTAGGGTTTGGGAGATCAAACACGTAAGAAGAAGCATGGCTTAGAGCTTTGAATAACGAAGTCCTCGCTCTCGATTTCCATTGTATTCGAGTTTGAATTCCTTCTATATTTTTCTAGGACTTATACTATGAATTCATGTTATTAATTGAAGCTTGCATTTATGTTATTGTTATTCTCTTTAATTCTTTATAGACATTTGCTAGTCTTTTCATAGAACGCTAGCCTTGGTAGTATTATAAGCTTGGTAGTATCTAAAGGGCTGGGAGATATGACCAACTGGCCCCAGTCGGATAGATTGCGAAGTATGGGAGGAATTGGCCATAGTAAAACCACTCTTGGTGTGCGAATTGACCAAATGATCACCTATCAAGTGGAGGTATTTAAGAGGTTAGGGGGGATCTAAGTTCCTAACGGTCGGGTTCCCACCATCTAGATCTAGTAGATTTGGTGCTTAATGACTGCTATTAGGTTGCCGAATGATCCCGGGTGACTGTTCATCTTGGTGAGGAATCTAAGAACCATAGGCCATGATTGAATTGACCAAAGGAGTCGGTGATAATTAACCATTATATTGAACCTTCATATCGAGAATCAATTCATATTTGTATTCTTCGTTAAGCTTCGTTTATCTATCTCTACCCTAAATTTCCGATTATCCGTGTGAGTGGAATAATAGCATATCGATGAATTATAACAACCTTGTCATACCCATATATTATCAATATCATTTCTAATCATCTTAGTTCTTTCAAGGTCGACTCTCTTGGGACGATACTCGGATTTACCTAAGGCTTTACTACATCCGATCGGGTTCTCGCTTGCGTTAGTATGTGTCTATCCTAAGTTATCTAAGTTTTATAAATATTAAAAGCAGGATGAAATAGCACATCAGACTTCTTTATTTAGAAAGTCCTAAATACTTTATAAAGTAGTATAGATATGATTATCAAGAGTTCAATTTGATGCATACTCATATACTAGTAAGAGAACCTTACTCTCTAAACAACATCCCAAGAGTTTCACCACATTTCGATGGTTAACGTGTGTTAAAATAACCACATCATTGATGAATAGCCCAATTTGAGTTTGACCCATTACTCGAGATTTCTTGATTGCAACAACTCGTTGGTGAGTCAAAATGCCTTTGAAAATGGTCCCATAACCACCATGACCCAAGATTCTGTCTTCGGCGTAATTGTTGGTAGCTTTTTCTAACTCAGCTGCTGTAAAGACCTTTGGTGAATGAACACTGCCTTCATTGCTCATTATACGTTGTTTGAGTAGCAAACCACCATTTTGATAAAACAATTTACGTTGAAGTTTAGTAAGGTTCCTTTTCTTCATGCCAAAATAGAGCCATGTAATACCAGCTAAAATGGCCAAGAAACTCAACCCCATATCTGCATATATGTTACCACATTAAATAAACTTGAATTAGAATCCGACATCCAAATAGTCTCTTACAAGTAATAAATATAATCCGACAAACATGACAAGCAGCTAACATTTGACGGGTTGTTATTGCAAACAATTAATGGTTACACCCAATGGATGTCTCTAAACTTCTTTTTCCAAGTCTAAGACTCCAAGTTCGCCATTTATTGAAATTCTTAAGAAGTAATTTTAAACCTAGGTTAGTAGTTTTTTTAACAAGTTTCAAATTATAACTTGTAAGCACGCGAACATGCAAGATCAAATGAGAAATGGAAAGTTTGAAATAAAATTGAGAAATGCATATAGTAACGTTGATTCATAGTTTTTATATGAAAAAAATAGTTAATTCAATACAAACAGGTGATTCACAATAGCCATTTTAGTGGGTAAAAGGGAGTAATCCTGCACCCTGGTAAAGTATATTAACCAAAAAACAATGAAGTGCAATGGATGAGAGTGAGTCCCTCATCTCAGTCCCTTAGGACACGACCAAACCACTATATAAGAATGACAGGCCATTCTTATAACTTACAAATCCAAATAACTAACAATGACTAATAAAAATACAATACATCAAAGCTCAAATAAACACTTGAGTCTTCTTCGTCATCTTAGCGATCCAGATCATGTACATGAAGAAACCCATAACCAAGTTTCCCCAACTTTCAAGTGCATATTCCAAAACAAATCCATTTGCGACTTCTATTAGTATTTGCGACTTCTATTAGTGTACAGTCACCAGTATACAAAAAACCCTAAGCTCTCTCTGGTGATTTCTGGCCGCCACATTCTAACCCTTATCCGGCCAAAAACAAATCCACTCTCGTCCTCTCTACCCTATAACCTGTTATGGGGTATGCAATACGATCGTGTGGCTCTGTTTTACAGTTAAGATGTGGCGGCTGGAGGACTTCCATAACCCTAATTATCTTTAATTCAATCGGTTTTATTTTAATTCGTCTTCTCTTGACGTTTTTTAATGAAATCGATTTTTCTTTAGGGTTTGGATTTTCCTTTTTATTGTTGCACAGATGAAACCCTAATCATTCATATTCTATCGATTTCTTTTTTAGATGATCGTTTTATTTAGGGTTTCGTTCTTGATGGTTTATTATGATCGTAACCTGCTCTTATGTCGGTTATGGACGTTATTTGGTTGGACCTGTTCCTTCAATTTTAAAACCTTTTAGGTTTATCTTTGGTCGATGGTTGGACTCAGATTATGCTTAACGATAAACAAAACCCTTTTAGGGTTCGGTTTCTTTATTATTTGATGCGTGATCTACAACAGATCCTGTGTTTACCCGCTTTAGGGTTTATCTTTTACTGGATGTTCATTGCTAATGTATCCGAATATGTTTTTGGGTTAAGAGATGGAAGTCAATTTTAAGGTTTGGTAACCTTTGTTTTGTTCATCATGGTCGCTTCTCGTCTGCCACGCTTTGATTATTTCCTAGTCGATCGTTATGGACGTTTTGTGTAAGTTAGGGTTTCAGAACCCTAGGTTTGGCATTAGGTGTTGTCATTGCTCGTTATTGGAAGTTAAGTTTTATTGGTTTCTTATTCAAAAAACTCTTGCGATCATTATTGGAAGTTAGGGTTTAACCCTATTGTATGTACAAGTCCGTTTAACTATACAAGTTTGGTTCGTAATGATGCTTTATGTGTATGTTCATTCTTGGTGGATGGGGCTTGTGTATTGGTTGGTGCGTACATTGGTTTTCTTCGTATTTCTTATTGGTGTTCAGTTTTGCATCTAAACATACACTTTTGGAGCAAGTTTGTGCTTGCTGCTCTATCCGTGGTTTTAGAGTCCCTCACCAACCGTTGTGTGAAATTTGTGAACTGAATTCAAATTATTCCCTATGTTGTTCTAGTTCTTACATGTGCCTGGAGCCTTGCAATTCTATTCGGATTTCATAAAGCCCTCTGTTTGTGATGTGTGACTTATCATGGCTGCTGTGGGAAAGGGAATCATGGGGTGTAAGTTTGTGGGTTGCTGCATTGTGGTGCTACTTGATCATGAAGGTTTTGTTTGTGGTGTTCGTGATACTACAAACAGATGTTATGTTGAAGTTCGCTTGGATGTTCATAAGTGGATTTTCATGGAAGTTAAGGTGGACTACCATAGTGATATAGAAGGCTCAAGTACTGTTCTTGAGTAGTATTGTAATTTTTATGTACTTTGTCATTATTGGTAGGTTCATTTTATTGTAAGTTATAGGAATGGTGTGTCATTCTTATATTCGAGTATGTAAGTGTCCTACGGGACTGAGGCGAGGGAAGTCACTCTCGTCCTTTGTACTTCAACATTTTTTGGATAATATATTTTACCGGGGTGAATTAACCCTTTTACCCAAAATAGTATTATGCATGAAGCATAATCTAATAACCTGATAAGAGTGGAATCCATAGAAAATCGAATTCGATCAAACCAACATGATGATACAAAGGGTTTTGAACAAGACCCTTCAAACTTAACTTCAACAAATAACAATACGGCAGCAGATACCACAACTTGATCGAATGATATTAACTTTCACATACACATCATAACATTAACACAATGAGCACATAGATGGTTTTAGAGAGAGAAAGTGGGACATTCTAGTGAGAGAAACTTGTGGAATATTAGATTACCAAAGAACATCCAACCTCTACCTTGCAAGGTAGAGGGTATTTATAGGTTACAAACTAAACGACCTCCCGACGGCCTCGTGGATCGTGGATACATTGGGTAAAGACCGACCTTCTTCCACGGTGTTGCACTATACTATTTTACGCTACTAACTAACTACATAAATAAGTAACTAATGACCAATCTACGAGCTAACTTATGCTAGATAATAGTTGGGGTGACCGACTCTTTCAACACCGGAATTTTCTAATTCCTAACAATCTCCCCTAAGGAGGTCACCCCATATTTTACATTTCAAATCCTAGCATTCTAGTCTTGACTTTGTTCTTGAGCTCAGACTTTCATACATCAACATTGCAAACTTAGTGCATAAGTGGTGCAACTTCAAAGTCCGCAAAGATTTGTACTTTATGTAGGAGGTCCATTTCGATTCACGAGATAGTAAATATGAGCCATCTTTGAGATCATCAAGAATCAATCAATCTCGACACATCCTTTGTGGTGTTGGGTGATATTGTGACTTTGGGACCGACATGCTCACATTCGGATCATGAAATCTTCTTATCGAGTAGCGGAAGCATTTGTTGAATCATGATATTGGCGTACCGCAGAGCGTAAGCATGGAGTGAAAATATCGAGTCATTGATGCACTAATCATGATTTCTTTTAGATGAATGTGTTAAGTGAGCATGCGGCCGTGGATTGATCGCTTCATTCGATCACCGCAAACGCCGGGCGACTCGCATACAAGCTAGCAACAAATCGCACGAAAGTGTCTTTGATCACTTTCGCTGAATTGAGGTACACGCCCGGTTCCTCGCTGATCAAGACAAGTACCGCTCGTGATCGTATAATTCCTAAGAATCTCCTTGACAGGTTTCGCAATGTTCTAGCCGTTCTCAAACCGAACATCTCAAAGAAGACAACACGGAGTGAGTGAACCAAATAATTTTAAGTCCACCGATTGATGAAAAGAGATTTGAAAACAATCGTATTGCTCAATAGAAATTGTTTTTGCAATACAACGAAGGTTTTATTGAAAATCAATTTATCAATCATAAAATACCTTTTGGTTTGAAAAGTGAGTACACAATCAATGTGCTAATGAAAAGAGTTTTAAGCACAAAGACAGTTTTTCAAAGGTATCCGTCAATCCATAACTCGAACCAGATTGATTCAAGAGATTGAATCGCCCCATTGTTTCTGCTCATTGTCACATGGTTGATCTATATAATAGATCTCACATGCCACCTACCAGAGCTTGTTTGATGTTGGCTCCGTAAGGCTTTCCATCTTCATTGTGAATATGTAAACATATCACTCGGATGTTCCGCAATACCACAAGGATAATGCGAGGACTCAAGATATAATCTCTTTCCACATTGTGTGAAACAGAGAGTCTTCATTGAAAGTGTCCTAATGAGATTTATTGATGATCTCGTGGCTCTAGACTCAATTTGTGCATATTTGGATCCTATAACGGAGACTAGGAGAGGGTCTCCTTCTTCAATATCAACAATCTCTAAGAGAAAGTCGATAGATAATGTCGGTTCCCGTGAGAATGAAACAAGTCCTTTTAAGAGGAACTTGAGTGGTTTGAAAGTTGAAGTGCAAGGCCACCGGGTCCATGACGCCTTGTCTTCAATACCGATGTTACCATCAAGAGTATATGAAGTGAACCCGGTTTCGCCCTAAGGTTGAATTAATGGAGGCTATTTGTTTTCACCCTATTCTCATTCAATTCTTTTAATTCTTCAACCCTTCAAGCTTACCGAGACTTCATAGCTAGAACCTTGTTGGGTTTATTCCAAGACTAGCTCGCCTTAGTCCGCACTCTTCCCTTATCTCATTTTTCTCCTTTTATCATCATACCTAAGGACTTCTACACTAACTAGTGGATTGTCCTCGGTAGATCCCTCCGTTCGGCGGATCATGGGAACCAATACCTAACCTTATCATCCTTATATCACCGCACATAAAGTAAAGTTGGTCGGTCTATTTGGTATTGTTCATCCGCCATTGGATCCAATTGAAAACCATTTGAAAATCAATTCGATACTTGTGATATATTATCAAAGCATTTTGTACCGAATTGTTTTTGATATTTTTAGAACGAGAACTCCCTCAACATGTGCATCAAGTATTTGAAAATGTTTTGCACACGGAGGCAAGAGAAAGAATTAACTTCTTTGATTACCATTTTCTAAAGATATCAACATCACTTCCCATATCAAATCAAGTAAATATAGCATTTCCGGGAAGGATGAGGTTTCCATAAATTCGCTCCCCCTCAATATGTGCCTCGAGGTTGAAAAGAGTTTTGCACATACTTGAGGGAACCTTTTATCATCAAAGGATTAGAAGCCATGTGATCAAGGTACTTTAAAATATTTAAAGTGTAGTGTACCCTGATGACTTGAATTTACAAAGAGAGTTCTCCCCCTTAATATATGCTTCGAGATTCGAAAAATTGTTTAGCACATATAAGGGAGAAGTATGCACAAAAATTGGTCATCTTATCTTTTACCATCTTTCATATTTATATCACATTTTCTCCCCGATCAAAATCTTAAATCCTTTGAGATTTTGGATCTCAAGTGATTTAAATAAGTATGAGGTAAAATATTTGTAGGAGAAAATGTGTCCAATTTTATATGATAGAGAAAAGGATAACATGATGTTTCCCTTTTCACAAGGGAAACCATAGTACAAATCCTAGCACTATTACATGTATCACAGCTTGTTCATATTTAATACACCACATATAACACAAAGTTAACAAAACATAAACGGTATTCAAGAAGTCTTCATTCAGTTCTTTGAAGAAGTTTGTAGTGACCATCACGAGCCTTCCACCAACAAAGCTTTCAAGGTCGGAAGATTCTTCGTGTCTTGAGTCTTCGTCGGATTGCAAAGAATGAAATGTTCACATCTCTTCACGCCATCATCACCCGTAAAGTAGTTTTAACCCAAGATCTCATATCAAGTTTGGCTTTTTCACTCGTGTCAAGTTCTTCTTCGACCATTTTGAGCGCACCATCACTAAACTTGTAGAGTTCACATAGACGATAAGCATACGCGATCCATATCTGTCGGTGAAGATGACGGCTCTAGGAGTGTCAAGAACTTTGTATTCTCGATGAAATTCATGCCCACTGCATTCCATTGAGGACTTGTGAGGTTGACCCGGTTTGGTAGCTTTCAATGCCAAGTCGAAAGTCCTCAACTCGCTTCCGAATGACTAAGCCCCTTATCCAAAGAGTGACAATGCAGAGGGCCTTTTCTCACGCATGTAAGTGCTCCGGTGTCCTTGAAGATTTAAGAGATAGAGATCTTCAAATCATTTGGCGTAAGATGTTTGAAGTCGTTCTCTTCAATAGTATACACTTTGAAGTCACTCTTTTAAGGACAATCTTCTTCAAGTACTCATATCCATAGATAGGGAAGATCTCTACACTAACAACACTTAAGATTTGCGCTTTGATCCGACATCATTGCGCCTTTTATCAAGACCATGTCTTTCAATGTAGAATTTCTTCTTTTGAACCACCGTGAGAAATACCATAAGAAGTCGCAATATCATACTTTTGTTCTTCATTCGCCTGCACTGATCAGAACCATCCGCCAAGCCCTTGATCGTAGTAGGTTGCGCTTTCATTTTGATATTGACAGAGGTGTCTTCTTTTCGCAGAGCGAGCACACGATAGTCCAAGTCGTGGTTGAAGAAGAATTCACCGAATGGTCATTCGACCGGTTCACCACCAAGAGGAAGAGATTTGTTGACATTGAAACGATCGATTTGATCACCGACTTGGTCATTTAGCATCTTATGGCATTCTTCCATCCGATATTGAAGATGATTTGCATCCGAGTGGAAGACTTTGACAATCTCGTAAGCTTGACCTTCAAGATCTCTTGGTGTTATGGATGAGATGCTCTTCCGCTCACAAAACCATCTTATGAAGCTTCCCATATCACCAGTAGTGTAGAAGAGAGTCTTCACCGACTTTCGTAGTTATTGGTGATAACCGATGCCCAATTGTTGTCGAATCATAGAGTCGACTGGATGGTCCATGTGGGTTCCGGAAGGAGGTTTATCTTCCATAATGCGCCTTTGAATAGTGTCTCTTGAAGGTTCAACTCGATGTGCTAGTGCGATTCCCACCATGTAAGAGTCAAACCGCCTTCGATGGCTTTGGAATATGCTTTGTCGACGCATCATCTTCATCCGTTCTCGAGTCACCATGACCGAGATTCTTCGTTAACCATTTGATCATCGTGAATGAAGGTGGACGTGGATGTGAACCTTGAATCAACCGTCGCCCGTGCGTAAGATTTTTTCGATTACTCGCTTTTGTTGGATCCGATTGACCGGAAGATTTCGCGGTGATGATGGTGGTTGTGATGGAGGTGTGTTGGTTGTTGTAGAAGGATTACCGGATCCGAGTTCCAGCCCCCGCTGGTGGTGGGGAGGAGGTGGATCTTTGCGATCCTTTATCAATGCTTCCATTACACTTGTTCTCCTTTTCTTTTAGCTTCCTTTTCTCCGACTTCAATCTTAAACCGCTCATAATTGTCGAACTTGATGGATTCTTCAAGTGCCTCATAGAGTTTATCGTGAACCTCATGCTTGTCCTCTTCACCTCATACATCCTTTCACACGAGTCGCCTCATATCGGAGATGGGAGGTCCTTGAATCGTCTAAGAAGTGGAGCCTCCATTGCCCATTCCACAGCATCCTTGACTTCTCCTTCAATAGCGTCAGTAACAGCTTCATTGAAGTTGAGGTGCTCCAATCTATAGACACGATCCACCAGAGAATCTACAGATTTAGGAAGTTGCCTTTCCAGAGCTTCTATCCTTTTAATAGCTTTATCCAGTAGTTGGTCAGAGGTGAGAATCTGTGGAGGTGAAGCTGGTGGAGCATCCACATCCGCAACTATAATGACAGGATCAGGAGTTGGTGACGATGTTGGTGGTGTTTGTACGGTTGATTCAGTTGGTATGGGAGGTGGAAGTACAGTTGATAATGAAGAAGCTGACATTGGAGGAATGGTTGACGTGTCTTGCTGAATGCTGACATTATACATGGATTGTGCAGTATCTAGGGGTTTGTCATTAATGTATTGGTCTCCAAAAGAGAAGTTTGCATCGAGATCCTTAAGTGAGGATAGAGAGTTAGTAGACAAATTTGGTTCATCCATCTTCAAGGTCTCATCAGATCTTGTCTCAAGGTTCTCCTGTGAGCCTTTTTGTAATAGAGTGTCAGCATTCAAGTCAGATTGAGTCACACCAAGTGTAAGAGATTCCTTAAATGTTTCGTGCACCTTGACCACCCAGATTGTTCTTTTGCATGAGATGAATCTGTTTTCTCTTCACTCATATGGATTTGTGGTGCTTGATGGAGATGATGAGATAGTTAACAAAGATGTGAGCAATTTTGTTCGGGCCAACACTTGCAACTCCTTTACCCTTGTCAAGTGTAATTGGGTTTGTTTGTCGAGGTAGTTGAGCGGGTTCTCTTAACACAACTCCACCCACCGGAGCTTTCACATTCGACCTTCAAGGCTTTTGTGAATTCCAAGTTGCGATCAAGATCATCTTCATCGCTAACCCGAAACATTCCTTGGTGTCTCGTTGTTCTCACCAATCTCCTTTTCCACTTTCTTCCTTTTGCTTTCTCGCTTCTTGGAGGTGGTGTCGATCACGAGAACTTTCACGCCTCTTTTAGGAAGAGAGGCATAGGATGCTTGTGAGGTCGACTTGGTCACGGAGCATTTGGTTGTAAAGGAGAGGTGTGACATCGCAGAGAGTTTGGTTGCACTTTTCATGTATTGCTTGAAGTAGTCCTTCCTTTTGATATCTTCTCGTGAGAAGACAATCGTGAATTGGCAAACCAAATACTTCTTTATTCGAGCCTCTAGGAACATATTTCGTGTTTCCTAAAACAAATTCATGTTCGCTTTGTGTAAAGTTGATTCGCACCTAGGAGTGAAGTTGTGAATTTGTTGCAAAACATCGGATAACAAGCTTAGAGAATCGATGTCGGGAATTACAAGCTTGTTCTGCTTTTTTCGACCTTGAGCATTGTTCTCGAAATAGGTTCTATCGATATGAATGTGTTCATTGATAACGAGAATTCTTCCCAAATACGATCCGAGACATTCACATCAACCCTATTAATGATTCCCCATAGGATTTGCAAGATAGGTATTCTCACTTTATCGAACCTCAAGTTTTCCCGATAAGCATAAGTTCGTAATGGTTGTAATAGCTCTCGTGGTTGATACATGTGTCCGTGACGATGTCGATGCTCTTGAAATACTATTCGATAGCCCAACCCAATTAGAAATACAATCGATCGTCAAGACTGTGTGGAGATTCGTAATCTAACGCCGTGGTTACATGGTGTGATTCCAAGGGCCTTGCTCGTAGTATCGTAATCAATTGTGAACTCCCTATTATCCAGCTTTGCAAGAGTATTGAGTCGTGATCTTGTTCCATTGAACGGTGTTCCGTAATTGTTGAATGTAAATGGATGGAATTGAGCATTGCTTGGTAATTGTTCAAGAAGTTTGTGTTTTGAGGATGTCGATAGAAACTTTGAGTATCGGATTTTGTTGAAGCCTTTGAAGGTCCACATAACAGCTTGCTTTTACCAATAGCGCCCATTGACTTTGGGAAGGATTTCTTCGTCGAGAGAACTCGATGATCCCGACGGGTAGCGCTTTTTCTCGATTGAACTTGCCATTGATGTTCGAGTAATCATACAATCAACAAGAATAGATAGGAACAAAGTTAGATGATACATAGTAAGTGAGACAAAGATTGAGAGCACCCTTATGACAAGGAGGTAGTAACATCAAGAAGTTCCTAACACATACGGAGATGATAGAGTGGCAAAGATTGCAACTATATAACACCTTTCAACTATATGATAACATAAAGATATATCAATGAGGAACATTCATATAGAAAAATGATTACATGATGAGCTTATAAGGGATTTACAGGGCAAAAGAGTGCATTTCAAAGTGATCATGACATGAGCCAAGATACACATGTAAAAGTGATATAACACATATGTATGAGGCAAAAAGTAACATTTGGCAGTCGTGAGAGAAGCCAAGTACCTTTTGCCTAAACAGAGATGTCATAACAGTTTACATAGAGTATGTTGATTCAACAAGTCGAATTAAGTGTTGTGAGAGTGAGATCATCTTTAGCACAACAGATTTTGAACATTTTAGTAAACCTTGACCCTAAGACTAAATCTCAACATGAAAGTGAACACGCTTGCACTTGTAAAACAAGTCGTCATCTCGAGCCACAGACAAGTCGCTAAAGGATTAGCACTCTAAGTCTCTAAGCTAATTCGCTAGCATGTAAGACCAAGATGCCATGAACAGTACCTAAGGCAAGTCGCTACAAAGCAGTCAATCAAGTCGCTAGGTTACTAATTCGCTAACTTGTATATACAAGTCGCTAACTACTAACTCGCTAACCAAGTTGCTATGCTAATTCGCTAGCCAGTAAAGTCAAGTCGCTATGAACAGTAAACGAGCTAAGTCGCTATAAAGCAGTTAACTAAGTCGCTAGGTTATTAATTCGCTAACTTGTAAATACAAGTCGCTAACTACTAACTCGCTAACCAAGTCGCTGGAATTTAGAGAACTTATTCACACGGAGACGATTCGCTAAGTGGAATACTAACTCGCCATGAAGAACATACATACTAAGTCGCTACCAAGAACATTTTAACTCGCCACCAAGAACACTTCTTAACACCAACCCATCACCCAATCCATTTTAATCATACATCAATGAATCCACCCAATATAATCCAAACAATATATTCCAAACAATTTAAACACGCTCAATCATTTTATAAGTAACACACACACGATTACATAAAAATCCGAACCTAAGCGAGAGAGTCAACTAATCACACCTCACGAGCACGAACGGATCCGAATATAACGATAAGTTAGAAATCGGACACTAAAGCTTAAGATAGTAACGATAAGAGGAATCAAATCAAACCTTATGCTAAGTCGCTAGTAACTCGCTAAAATGATCAAATAATGAGAAGAGAAGAAAGGAACGAGAGAGAAAAGAACTTGTTGGGTAAAGTGGTAACTCGCTAATGGGTAACTCGCTAGGGTATACAAACAAACTTAGGCAATATGACACAATTGGTCCTTGTGGTTTTAACATGAGATGAGGTAATTCGCTAATGTAACATAACTTTCACTATATGACAAGTTTGGTCCCTATGGTATTAAATGAATGAGTGGTAATAATATGCTAACACGGATAAGACAACGCCTCTAGCATTGATTATTACATCGATCATCATGAATCAATTCAACATTTCAACACATAGGCGCTACAACGAAGGCACACATCGAAAATCTCATGAGCAAGATACAATCACAACTTATAACAGGAGAAACCCATTCCCAGATATTTCAAAAGTATAACCATTAGTCACACAAGGTGAAATCACCACATCATACAAATAAACAAGCATCATAACCAAAGACAAGCCAATGGTATATAAACTATCTCCCCTCAATCAATGTCATCAAAGAACATTGATTGATATTACCCAATCCCATTATACCACCAAGAATATATCTTTTGTTCGAACTTCATCTATGATCCCGTGCCATTATTGAATGACATTTCTAGGACCGTAGATGTTATCGATAACAAGGAGTATATTCATTATTAGATTGAGAGAAAATGATAAAATTTTGATAAAATTTTGAAAGGAGTATATATATTTTTTTTTTTTTTTTTTTTTTTTTTGGAAATTTGATTTATACAAAGACATGGAAGGACGAGTCCATATTCAAAATGAATAGGAGTCAAAGTAAGAAGTACATCAACTCGCAAGCTATAGCTCCCGAATGAGCTATGTTCATATCTCGAGGGAACCAAGTCATGAAGTTCCCGATTGAGTTGAGCATTGTACCGAAAAGACCGAGAGCACATTGTACTTGAAGCACATGTAGACTTGTACATAGAAGGGTTAGTGACATGTTTAGTCTCACATTTAGATGCAACACAAGATAATCCAGACGTATCATTAATGGGAATCCTATTAGGTTCTACATTCTTGAAAAGTTTACCTGGAATCCACTGAGGCATGATTTAGGAATGTAAGTTCTTTTAAGTCCCAGATACTTAAATAATCGCCGGTGGGAATCCATTTTAAGCCACAAGTGAGATGAACTAAATGAGTGCACACCCTTGTTTTGACTATTTGTCTTTTGTGATCGAGAATTTCTTAGGGATTGATCCACGACTATGTTTTGTATGATACCTAGTTGCTTATAGCATTTTGATTTGTGGGTGATGTTCATTAGTCCTATGTTTGGGATTCATCATATCCGAACTAGGCAATGAAGTGACCGGTTTTGACAAAACAGACTTGTTATCAACTTGGGATGTAAGCTTAGATTTCAATGGTTTAGCTCTTTCGCACCTAAAGGCATTAGGTTGTTTAATAACTGCTCGCTTCAAGTGGTTCTCGAACCGCTGACTTTCCCAAAGTTGAAGGTTTTGCAAACTTAGTGTTCATCCTATTTCCAAGATACTTCCCGAGCTCATTTTTAGGGCAACAATATTGAAGCTCTTGTCCCGAATTTGTGCTTTGAGGTCATCAATATCTTTCATCAAGAGATTAGATTGATTGACTAATTTAGAGTTTGTTTCCTCAAGGTTCTTTCTTAAATGCTCATTTTCTCTTAGAAGGTTGGACACATAGAGCTAGTTCGTAATTCCTAGATTCTAGTGTATCACTTATCTCATGACAATATAATTCGGGCTTCAAAGAAGAGATTTGATTTCTTATGGTTGAATCTTTGTCCCGAATCTGGATTTTAACCGATTAATTTCAAAAATTTCTAAATTCGAAGTTCCAGACATTACACTGCTTTTTTTGCATAAAACATTTCATCCTTATGTTGTATTTCAATTTGCAAAGAGATACGGTGTTTTCAAGAATTGAAAATTTGTTTGAAAGCTCATCATATACCCTTTTTCAATCATGTTACTTGCATTAGATTCGCATAAAACAAAGATTGATTCCACATTGTTATGTTCGTGGTAAGAGTCATGTACCTTTTTGTGAGAATTAGTGTGATCGATAAGTGTACCTTGTTGATTGATACCTTTTCTCGACTCGAGAATTTGAGATCAATGTTGTTTTCTTCATCCTTTTCCATCACAACCGAGATTCTCGCAATCGGTGTCTTCACGGTTCAACTGGAATGAAGCATGACACGTCATCATTGTTCCATGGACACTCTTGACACTCATTCAATTCCTTCAACTTGTTATTCTCTTTGCGCTTCCTCGATGTATGTTTCCATATTACTCATGAGTTGAATAAATGAGTTTCGAACTCATGAATTTCCATTCCGTGTGCTTTTGAAAGACATTCCACCATGGTATTATCAAAATCGAGGAGTATTCTTCCGGTAAGTGGTGAAATTGGTTGAAGATGGTTTGAGAGCAAGATGAGAATCATCATTGAGAGCTTTTCTTTGGTAATTTGAAACCTCACCGTTCTAGGTTAAGCAAAACAGCTCTTGTTAAAGTGGGAAAGTCCCGACGAAGGATGGCACAACTTGTTCGATCCATGGTTGTTGATAAGAGTAATTTGAGAAGTCGATCGAGATGTTGAAACGGCTCACCGGTGCATTCCACATTCTTAGTATCATCTCGAAGATATTAAGAGTGACTTATTTGAGTTGTTCGATTGATTGATACCGAGTCATTTAGTGTGAGGCCTTCGATGGGCATTCTGCTTCACTATTCTCGGTTGTGTCATAGAGAGCAAGTACTTTGGTGATTAAAGAACCGTGATGACCGACATTGTGTTATTATGAATTACTCCCAAGTCTCTAGAGAATTTAGAATCAATTACGCTAATCCCAAGTCGCTAGAAAGTACTACACCAAGTCGCCAACACTAATTCGCCACCACGCTAAGTCGCTAGCTTTCCAATTCGCTAGCCGATGTAAGTCGCTAGGTGGTAACTCGCTAACGCTCAAGTCGCTAGCAAAATTCAGCAGAATTGCCACTCAAGTCGCCAACAATGCAAGTCGCTAAAGAGCAACTCGCACATGCACCAAGTCGCTACCACAAGTCGCTATCCGTAGTGGAGAGTCCACTACTTGTACTTTAACTCGCTAGATCTAACTCGCTAGCTTTAACACCGTAAGTCGCTACAAAAATGTGAAGCAAGTCGCTACCAAGAAACTATTCCGAGAGCTAAGTCGCTAGCTTGAAAACCAAATAAACTTCACTTTTCAATCCAAAACAACCCAACCAAGATGATTCAAGCTACCAAATGAAAACCTAAACACTTTTGATGATTCTAAACATAAAAGTACCAACAAAATTCAAACTTTAACACAAGAAATCAACCAAATGATGCAAAACCACTAAACTTTTTCAAACTCAAAACCACCTAAAACCACTATAAATCCAAAGATGTGCAAGATATGATCTAACCATGGCTCTTGATACCAATTGTTAGATATTAACTTTCACATACACATCATAACATTAACACAATGAGCACATAGATGGTTTTAGAGAGAGAAAGAGGGACATTCTAGTGAGAGAAACTTGTGGAATATTAGATTACCAAAGAATATCCAACCCTCTACCTTGCAAGGTAGAGGGTATTTATAGGTTACAAACTAAACGACCTCCGACGGCCTGTGGATCGTGGATACAGTGGGTAAAGACCCGACCTTCTTCCACGGTGTTGCACTATACTATTTTACGCTACTAACTAACTACATAACAACCTAAATAACTAACTGACCAATCTACGAGCTAACTTATGCTAGATAATAGTTGGGGTGACCGACTCTTTCAACACCGGAATTTTCTAATTCCTAACAATGTGTAGATTCACTAAAACTGATTCAAAACTTTGACATTTATATGATATTTTTCAAATAATATGAATCAGATGTCACATTTTCGAAACTTTGAATCACAAATTTATCAACTAAGAAACATTTTTACGTAGAAAAAAGGTAAAAAAAAACATGAATGAAGGCTTCAAATTGCTTTTTTCATGATTTCTCAAATTTCTTAGTTTCTCACCAAATTAAAGTCTCATATAATACTAAAATATATGTATAGTGTGACAAATGGTACATTTTCAGACCTTATTTTAATAAATAATAATTTATTATTACTTAACTGAGCATAGCTGAACATTTTTTAATATAACTGAGCATTTCGGAAAGCTATCCCGCGTACTGTAGCTTACAGTAACCATTGAAACTGTATATTTTTGTCAGTAAAGTGAAATATTCCTTTCCTAGTATTTATTGACAAGTTACGTATTAAACCGAGAAGCTTTCTCGCAATTACTGAAAAACGACCCCACAAGTGTACCGACACTGCAGTAGATATGATTCAAGTCAAATAAATACATTTCTGGGTAAATAATAATATTTTATTATTGTTTTGATAAAAACTTTATTTTGCGAGTACGTGTCCAAAAACGTCAAACCGGAACTTTACGGTAACATTTAAGCTCAACCCGACACACGATACATCAATAATTTTCAAAAATATTTTTCCCGCTCCCCTCATACGGTTTTGCCGCCCAACACCACAGCACAACAAGATTGTCTCACTATTTGTCTTATTAACATGCCTTAAGCATATTTGTTTCTTACTTAAAACACTTCACATACCATTTCAGAAACACAAATTGTTATAAAAAATCTTCCTCTCTTCCAAGAGTTTCTCCATCTCCACCGAAACACATTAATTTCAAGATCTAGGGCATTTGAATCAAGTTTTACAAATTAGGGTTGAACTTTCAAGAGTTTTGGGTTAATCGGAATGTGTCTTGGGTAATTTGGAAGCGATTTGGGTCTTTTTCTTGGTCTCTCGCTCGCGTACCACACACAAACATTGTAAGGATTTTCAAAACTTGACTTACCTTGTACTTTTCATGTTCATTTGATATTTAAAGATGTTACCAAATGCTTAATGTGTATATTTTGATTATTTAAAAAATCTAGGATTTGTTATACATAAATACATATACACGACTTTTTTTTAAGTTCTCATACAAATTTTATCATTTCTTGCTTGTGTGGTAAATCTTGCTTTATGTTATGCTAGTTTGATAGTACAAATGAGATTAGGGCTTGAAACGCGAGTTTCAGCAAAATATTTGCGTATTTGACTATATATACTTATCGGCCACTTTTTGAAACAAATAAAAATTGGGGTTTTGAAAAACATAAAGTTTTGGCTCTAGTGTTGAATTTTTGTAATTTTTAGCTCATTGCTTCTTTTTACGGCTTATCGGATCGACTTATAGCTTATTTGATTTTTAGTTGTGGTTTTTGGTTTTGGTTTGCCTTGACAAGAATTCGGCCGAGCCCAACTATTTTCTACTAATATGACTTATTTGGACTAAAGTGCTTATTTAATGAACTTATTGGATTATTTGAAATATAAACGCGAACTAAACACAAACTAAAACGATTTAATTGATTTCGGCTTAAAAATGAAGGTATGTGCTTATATTGGGCCTCACGGCCCATAATAGTAATTTGTGGATTTCCTTGACTTTTGTTGACTATCAACTATTTTACGACTAAACGTTGCCTTTAAAGCGTAACATATATATGTTTTATGTAAAACGATGTTTTGATAGAGAACGTGACGAAACGTATATATATATATATATATATATATATATATATATATATATATATATATATATATATATATATATATATATATATATATATATATATATATATATATATATATATATATATATATATATATATATATATATATATATATATATATAAACTTAGAAATATACGTTTAGAATAAATAGTAGATATTGTTAACTTGATGAAATTGATTATGAGGTATTTTTGCAATATGTGAGAAATGGAAACCTTATATTTACTGAGCGGGTCATGCCCAATTTTTAAAAAATCCAACACTTAGATTATTTTTGGTGAAAACCGACTAAAGGACGAGAAATATCATTTCTATTATAAAATATTAATTTTCAAATTAATATTTCTAAATTACCTAAAACTTATAAATATATACTTCTATATATATATATATATATATATATATATATATATATATATATATATATATATATATATATTTTGGGTAAAGGGTTAATTCACCCGGTAAAATATATTACGCCAAAAACATTGAAGTACAAAGAATGAGGTGAATCCTCATCTCGATCCCTTAGGACACTTACAGACTCTCCTATATGAATGCAATATCATTCCTATAACTTACAATATAAGCGTGACAGACCACACTTATAACTAAACATCAGACTACAACGATAAAAAGAATAAAAATAAATGCACTTCAAGTAGAAATACTTGAATCTTCAAGTCACCATAGTAGTCCAAACTTCCAGCGTCGTCCAAATATACAATATCATAGTCCTCAAATTGAAGTACAATTCACAAGTTTCACACAACGGTTGGTGAGGGACTCTAAAACCACGGATAGAGCAGCAAGCTCAAACTCGCTCCAAAGGTGTATGTTGAGATGCAAAACTGAACACCAATAAGAAAACCCAACAAATACGTATAAAACCAACGCACATCAACTCCATGATCATGTAATCATCAAATAAGAATTAGTTCACAAATTTCGCTGTGATTGGTGGAAGACTCTAAAACCACGGATAGAGCGAGAAGCATAAACTCGCTCCAAAAGTGTGCGTTGAGATGCTAAACCAACAACCCCAATGTGATACCGAGCATAGAACATAATCATAGGGTAACAACCCTAACTTCCAATTAATCTGAACCCAAGACCAAAGTAAAATCGCAAACATGTCCATGATGATTCGAATATCACGTGTCATAACCAAAGTAAAGCAGGGTTTTGAATAAGTTACCCTAAAACTTAACTTCCATCTCTCCCAAACCCACTTACATGGCAGCAACATCATGAAACAAACCGGCAATCACCACACAACCCCTTGCATAGGTTGACAATCAAGTTAACAAACAGAAAATATGAAACCCTAAAATTAGGGTTTGTATATCGTAAGCACCACCATACATCGCCCTAAACTCGATATATGAATCACCGCAAGTAGATCGAATAAGGATAGAGCCATAAAACATAAACGATCAAATTCAACCCGGATGGAACCTAACTAACGATTACAAAGAGTAATCGTGTGAGGGTTATCAAGCCTTCAACGAATCAATATATTCAATAGGAGATCGTTAAAGGTTTATATACCCAATACCGACTTAGAATATGCACTCGGAATGTCGGTTTAAAGGTACAAATCAAAAATCGAAATTGAAACCCTAAAATAATAATAACCAATATAGAGGTCGATTTAGGATGACAAAGCATAACCCAAAACAATTTCCGGAGAAAACGATTTAGGGATTAGGGTTTGAAATTTAAGGCGATTAAGGATAGATCAAGAGAAAAAACCGACTCCCCTACCTTCACAAATCCAATCTACACATAAATTCAGTTAATCCTAGAGAAGGATCAAAGAAAAAACATGATTTGATAGATAGAATTAAGCCGGAATATTGTGAGGTAGGGGAGGCAGAAAATCGCCCTCACTAGGAGAGAGAGTTAACCAATAAGGAAAGGAAGGGAACTACTTCTATATATATTTGAATACTTAAAACCTTTTTAAATTTTACTAAATTAAATACTTATACAATTTAATTTTTAATTACTTACTTAATATTATATATAAATACTTATATTATTTATAATATAATATTACCCCACTATCACCATCCTTTACTATTAATATAATATATATTGTTATATTAACCCAATAACACTTATTTAATTAATTACAAACTTTAATTAATTAAATACATAAACCCTTTTATATTAATTATATATATATATAAATACACACACACTACATGTGTACTTTCCGACTACGACTGCGAGGTACGAATTATTCCATCATATATTATTTTACTTTACACCTTCACCAGAGCGATCACTTAAGAGTCTTCATCAATAAACCACTTTTAAAACATACTTTACCACATATCAAGCAAGAAATACATGAACACTTTGAAACTCGTAAAATTTTCCAGTGATTCGTACTTTTAAAACATGAGTAGTGTGCTAAGACTTCTCGTCACACCCCAAATTACTGTTTTTGCGTGGAATGGAATTCTGAGGGCTTGACCGTCATAGCACCACAATCACGATTACATTGAACGACCTAAAGTGTCGTTTGGAAAATACATCGTTTGATTTAATAAAACAATCGAGTTTACAAAGTAGGTCCCAAATGAAAACCAATTTGTGCGGAAATAAGTTTGTTACAATACAAACGATGTTTTAAAGTAAGTAAAACCAGTGAGACGTCGTCATCACGACTCCATGATATGTCCCAATGCGTGCCATGAAGTGAATGCCTTAGATACCGAGATTAAAACATGCTAAAAGTGTCAACACAAAGGTTGAGTGAGTTCATAGAGTTTGTTTTGAAATATAAAGCCTTTCAAAATCGTTAATGCGGCAAAGGCATTGAAAATCCACTCGGTTCAAGTTCCGCCCATACAAAACTTGCAACCCATGTGTTCACAACCCATTGCCAAAATGTGTATAGTTTATGTTCCAAACATATGATGTCAAATGAATTCACAATAGTACCAACTCGATAGAACAATAGCACTTAATCCATAGCACATAAGCAATAGCACATAAGCAATAGCACCTAACTCAATGTATATCGGTGAGTCAACTGATTTAGAACGTTATCTGACGTAGAACCATAGCATAAACATGAACAATTTATATAGTACAACATTCGGTTTTGAAATGATGTAAACATGATAGGAGTTATCCTTGAAAATATAAAGTACTTGTGAAAAATAGTTAAGCATGCATCTCCCCAAAACATTTATGAAAACAAGTAAAAGTAGGGCTACGAAACTCACTTGGTAAGCGGCGAGATGACAAGAGTGAGTACACCGAGGTATAATGAGATGCGTTATCCATGACCTATGACGAATGATATGATATGTCATGAGTTGCAATGTAATGCTATGCATGCACTTCGTATGTTATTTATACCATTTACGAGTTTTGAAAATATTACTCGTCGACGAAAAATACTCTTTTGACGTCTTGACCCTTCAAAATGACTTTGCATGTTTTTACGTCAAAATGTCATCCTACAATGGTTTTATAATGATTTTTGGTGAAATAAACACTTTTCGTCGCAAAACAATGTCGTCGGAAAAATCATGAAATCAACAAAAATGGCTCCGGAAAAGTAGTCGTAAAATGGTGTACGTCGATCGTTAGAGAACGAACTCGACGGTTTTGGAAAGTTTGTATCGATATCTAAAAGTTTCAGTTCAGGAGTTTTCGTTCAAAAGGTCTCGACCATAGAGATATCAAAGGCTAAAGATGGTGGTTTTTGCTAATTGTGTGCGTAAAATGAGTTTCGCCAATGTTTGAACATCCGTAAATAATTCACCATAACTCCGCTTGACAAACGGCTTTTTGTTTTGAAAAATATGGCCGATGAACTTGATTTTACTAGAAGACACTTCGTTATAAAAGTTTTGCATCATACTTAAAAGCGCCGCAAACATGGACGATATAGCTAATGAAATACTTGTAACGTAGAAATAATATAGTTTTTCGAAAATAATATTTACGGCAACTTTATGAAAACGGCCATATATTTGTCGCTTTAAATCCGTTTTCTACGTAAAATATGTCCTTAGCTTCGTATCAAGTAAACTAATATATTTTGATAAGTCGAAATTATTTGTGAAGCTTAAGGCTCGTTTTGACCGAAATATACAAAACAGCAAGCTGAAATTTTCTGAAAATGTCCGTTTCGTCGTCAAACTTTAAAAATTCACCACGGCCGTTATAAGTCCGTTTTGTCCGTTCAAAAGGCCACGGATTCGTTTTAAAGTATATTTTCTAAATATGAAGGCCAAAACTTCGTACCATCAGTAGGTTTTCCAGAATTTCGTTTTAAGGACAGAACGTAAAATATAGTTTACAAAAATAGTTTTCTCGGACAAAACCTATTCTAATCCCTTCAAATCAACTCCAAAGCTAATCTAATCCTACCATACACCTTCTTAGGGTGTCATGGGTTCCTAATCACCATCAAGACCAAAGAATAACTTGGGAATAATTATAGGATGACTAATAAGTATATAAAACCTTAAAATCATGAAATAAATGGTATAAATCACAATACATGCATATAAGCTCCAAAATGTAAAGAAACTTATGAAAATGAAGAGGAAACATAAAAATGATAAGAATATGCTTACTAGTGAAAATGAAGAGGTGTAGGTAACAAGGATTAACTTAAATATCCTTGGTTTTATTTCAAAACCATATAAAGGATATATACTAGATTGTTTTAACACTTGAACTTGAAAATAAATTTTTCTCCTTGGCACCTTGATGAGGCCGGTTCTTGATGAAGCAAAAGAGAGGAAGGAGACTTTTAACACTTGATGAATTTTTTGGTGAGAAATGAAGTAAAATAAGGTAGATTGTAATCTTATACAATCAAAGTAATAATTCAATCACACAATAAATGTCAACCCTTTCAATGGCGGATTTTTGGGGTTGTGGTTTCCCACTTATATATTTTTTATTTATAAAATGTATAAATATGTATATGTTTGTATAATTATAAGATAAAGTGTAAGTAAGTGTAGATATTATTAACTTGTAGAGTAAATGGTAATTTTTGGTGCAAGTAAGTTTTTAATAGTTCAAAATAGAATGTAATGATTTTATAAAAATTGTAAAAATACATTCCTTGTGAAATTTGAGTGATAAAATAATTATCGTATAATTTTAAGAAACACAACGTAATAATTAAACTTTTACGATTTAAGTACCAAATAAATTTGAAACACTAGGAAAACTAAAAATATAGTTTTTATGAACTAAATGTAAGTATAAAAATACCTCGGGATCATTTTTGAAAGTAATGGATTAAATATTTAAAATAATAACTCACGCGATAAAGTTTATTAAACATAAAATTACGCGTTGAATGTGAAATAAAATGTCGTGAATGAACTAATGAGATGTAAATGATGTCAATGAAATGTAGACTAATCTTAGTCCATATGAAATGTACGTGATGTTATGATCATGAATTCGCCGCTAAACCTCCAAGGTTACGAATTTGAAACAAGTAAACCAAGTTTACTAAAAATGTTGAAATAATGAGACATGAAATGTGTCAAGAAATGACACGAAAGTACGGGTTGTCACATTCGCCCATCAAAAGGAATTCAGTCCACGAATTCAATCGTTGTTAGGTCTAACGGGTTTAGGGTTTGATGTGGCAAACTTTCCCATTCCGAGCAAAACCCTCAAAAGACTTTTGGTAACCGATTTTACTTAATCTCACAACTCATCAAACAAGAACTGTCATGAGATTAGGCTAAATCGGTTTAGGTAACAACTTGTTTCTAGCTCGATCTTTGCAACTCATCAAACAAGAACTCACGCGGATCAAACTGAAACAAGTGGTTTGAAGAAAATTCTTTTGAAAATTTGGCTCGATTCTGAATTGCTTACACATATAAGCCTACTACTCCCTTCATTGCATGATTCTTCCGAATTAGACATAGGTGATCGGGCTATGTATAATTTAGAGTAACTATGCAATGCTTGGACTAATCGACTCATATGTTTGTTTGGTGTTGGGTGTTGTTGTTAAAATTGTGATGAACATCGAGGAGAAAAGACATGGAGAAGTGTCGTTAAAATGATAGTTAAGGTAAAAGAATTAAAATCCTCGTAGATGATATCGAATCGAAAGGAAATAAAGTACGATAGATGAGAGTATTTTACAATGAGTGGTTTAGCAAAAGTAGTACATCTTTAAGTTATAAAGTTTGAATATGATGAAAGACATAAACTTAGTACAACGTAATACAATAGGAGAACTAAGATTGCTAGTTTCGAACTTCTTGATCTTCCGTCGTTGATACCTTGACGAGTTCCTTCTAACATATATACATTCCATGAGCACCTTCGACTTGTTGACCTTGTTTTGAGGACATTGATTCCGATAGTGTCCTTGCTCCCACATCCGAAGCATGTGACTACGGCTTTGCCCTTACAGGTCCTTAGCAAGGTGTCCTACTTTGTGATGACTAAAGCATATACCACATGGACCATTATGATGTAGCGTGCATTGGCGGCATCGTGGTAAGTTTCCTGCATAAGCTCTTCCCCTGGTTGGTGCAGCAACATAGACCCTGACGACTTCTTGTCTTCTATTATGTTGTTGGTGATGGTTAGTGTTATGGTTTTGGTTGTCGTTATCATAACCTTCCTGGTCATTTTCCCATTTTCTTTTGTTGTTGTTGATTTGGTTATCGTCGTTGTTGTTGTTTTGGTTATTGTTGTAATTGGTGCAGTTGTTGGGGTTGTTGTTGTTTTGGTTGGTGTTGGTGTACTTGCCTCTCTTCACTATCTGGGCCATGAGCTTTTGAGTCAATCGAATAGCTTCCTCAATCGTTTCTGGGTCGAAGAAGTCACATCGCCTTGAATAATTTCGAAGTCCCCGATGAAAGCCTCTAACAACTTCTCATTATCGAAACCATGGACGGGCATAACACACCAATTCTTGGAATCTCCGAATATATGTGTCAATATCATACCCAATCGTGACCAATTCATAGAACTCCGTCTCTAACTTTTTGATTTGCTCGAGGACGAACTTCTTAGTCACCAAACTCTTAAATTCCTCCCACGTAAGCTTGAAGGCATTCTCCATACCAATCGGTTGAGCGTATGAATTCCACCATGACAACGCTCCATCGAGTAGTGTGCTCGTAGCAAATTTAACTTTACTATCATCCGGACGGTTACAAAGCAAAAATACCGATTCAATTTTTCAAACCATCGTACCATTGCGGTTGCTCCTCGGTACCTCGAAACTTAGTGGGTTCACCACTTTTGAAATCTTTGTACGAACATTTCTTAACCCCAAATCCTCCGGCATTACCGATGAAGCTAGACTAGCCTAGCGGCTTCAAAGAAGACCCGGCAATGAGCAGCAGACCCACCTGTTTCTCTTCGACTCTTAAAGCATTAGCAATGCTATCATTCACCAACTCGAATTCTTGCTTGGGTCATTTCAACTGTAGCTTTCTTGATTGCCATATCTTCTTCAAAACAAGAGGAAATGTGAGGCGTAGCAAAACCCGATATTAATAATAAACGCTCAAAGAAATGCGATAAGAAACGATAAGTTTGGGGTTATCATTCAAAATAATCGACGGTTTCCTAAGAAATGGGTTATGAGGTGTTGTAAGTGCTTCAAATGTATGATGGTTTAGTGACTTAATGTGTGGATAAAGTGTAACTCGACACGTTAGTGGTGAAACAAAGGAGTGAGTGATTTCGCCTATATAAGGGTTTATCTCGGCATTCGTCGTTATCGATGATGAATCAGCTGATATAAAATTGTGATAGGGAATGACAAGGAATTCACCACATTAGAATATGGGGAAAAGATAATGGGATGGGCATTTAAGGGCATCCATGTGACAATCGATGCGAAATGAAAGTGAATAACTCGAAAAATGTACGTAATGACCGCATGTGAAGTGAACATGTACTTGTGATGAAATGATGAGATGCTATGATAATGTAGTTATAGTCTAGGGTCAATGATGCAACCTAGTTCTCTATAACTGAAGCTCGATACCAATCTGTCACACCCCAAATTACATTTTGCGGTGAATGGAATTCTCGGGGCTTGACCGTCATAGCACCACAATCACAGTTACATTGAGCGACCTAAAGTGTCGTTTGGAAAATACATCGTTTGATTTAATAAAACAATCGAGTTTACAAAGTAGGTCCCAAATGAAAACCAATTTGTGCGGAAATAAGTTTGTTACAATACAAACGATGTTTTAAAGTAAGTAAAACCCAGTGAGACGCGTCGTCATCACGACTCCATGATATGTCCCAATGCGTGCCATGAAGTGAATGCCTTAGATACACGAGATTAAAACATGCTAAAAGTGTCAACACAAAGGTTGAGTGAGTTCATAGAGTTTTTTTGAAATATAAAGCCTTTCAAAATCGTTAATGCAAACAAAGGCATTGAAAATCCACTCGGTTCCAAGTTCCGCCCATACAAAACTTGCAACCTGTGTGTTCACAACCCATTGCCAAAATGTGTATAGTTTATGTTCCAAACATATGATGTCAAATGAATTCACAATAGTACCAACTAGACGTAGAACAATAGCACTTAATCCATAGCACATAAGCAATAGCACATAAGCAATAGCACCTAACTCAATGTATATCAGTAGTCAACTGATTTAGAACGTTATACGACGTAGAACCATAGCACGCAAACATGAACAATTTATATAGTACAACATTCGGTTTTGAAATGATGTAAACATGATAGGAGTTATCCTTGAAAATATAAAGTACTTGTGAAAATAGTTAAGCATGCATCTCCCCAAAACATTTATGAAAACAAGTAAAAGTAGGGCTCTGAAACTCACTTGGTAAAGCGGCGAGATGACAAGAGTGAGTACAGCGAGGTATAATGAGATGCGTTATCCATGACCTATGACGAATGATATGATATGTCATGAGTTGCAATGTAATGCTATGCATGCACTTCAGTATGTTATTTATACCATTTACGAGTTTTGAAAATATTACTCGTCGACGAAAAATACTCTTTTGACGTCTTGACCCTTCAAAATGACTTTGCATGTTTTACGTCAAAATGTCATCCTACAATGGTTTTATAATGATTTTGGTGAAATAAACACTTTTCGTCGCAAAACAATGTCGTCGGAAAATCATGAAATCAACAAAAATGGCTCGGAAAAGTAGTCGTAAAATGGTGTACGTCGATCGTTAGAGAACGAACTCGACGGTTTTGGAAAGTTTGTATCGATATCTAAAAGTTTCAGTTCAGGAGTTTTCGTTCAAAGGTCTCGACCATAGAGATATCAAAGGCTAAAGATGGTGGTTTTGCTAATTGTGTGCGAGAAAATGAGTTTCGCCAATGTTTGAACATCCGTAAATAATTCACCATAACTCCGCTTGACAAACGGCTTTTGTTTTGAAAATATGGCCGATGAACTTGATTTTACTAGAAGACACTTCGTTATAAAAGTTTTGCATCATACTTAAAAGCGCCGCAAACATGGACGATATAGCTAATGAAATACTTGTAACGTAGAAATAATATAGTTTTTGAGAAAATAATATTTACGGCAACTTTATGAAAACGGCCATATATTTGTCGTTTTAAATCCGTTTTCTCGTAAAATATGTCCTTAGCTTCGTATCAAGTAAACTAATATATTTTTGATAAGTCGAAATTATTTGTGAAGCTTAAGGCTCGTTTTGACCGAAATATACAAAACAGCAAGCTGAAATTTTCTGAAAATGTCCGTTTAAGTCGTCAAACTTTAAAAATTCACCACGGCTTCGTTATAAGTCCGTTTTGTCCGTTCAAAAGGCCACGGATTCGTTTTAAAGTATATTTTCTAAATATGAAGGCCAAAACTTCGTACCATCAGTAGGTTTTTCCAGAATTTCGTTTTAAGGACAGAGCGTAAAATATAGTTTACAAAAATAGTTTTTCTCGGACAAAACCTATTCTAATCCCTTCAAATCAACTCCAAAGCTAATCTAATCCTACCATACACCTTCTTAGGGTGTCATGGGTTCCTAATCACCATCAAGACCAAAGAATAACTTGGGAATAATTATAGGATGACTAATAAGTATATAAAACCTTAAAATCATGAAATAAATGGTATAAATCACAATACATGCATATAAGCTCCAAAAATGTAAAGAAACTTATGAAAATGAAGAGGAAACATAAAAATGATAAGAATATGCTTACTAGTGAAAATGAAGAGGTGTAGGTAACAAGGATTAACTTAAATATCCTTGGTTTTTATTTCAAAACCATATAAAGGATATATACTAGATTGTTTTAACACTTGAACTTGAAAAATAAATTTTTCTCCTTGGCACCTTGATGAGGCGGTTCTTGATGAAGCAAAAGAGAGGAAGGAGACTTTTAACACTTGATGAATTTTTGGTGAGAAATGAAGTAAAATAAGGTAGATTGTAATCTTATACAATCAAAGTAATAATTCAATCACACAATAAATGTCAACCCTTTCAATGGCGGATTTTTGGGGTTGTGGTTTCCCACTTATATATTTTTTATTTATAAAATGTATAAATATGTATATGTTTGTATAATTATAAGATAAAGTGTAAGTAAGTGTAGATATTATTAACTTGTAGAGTAAATGGTAATTTTGGTGCAAGTAAGTTTTAATAGTTCAAAATAGAATGTAATGATTTTATAAAAATTATAAAAATACATTCCTTGTGAAATTTGAGTGATAAAATAATTATCGTATAATTTTAAGAAACACAACGTAATAATTAAACTTTTACGATTTAAGTACCAAATAAATTTGAAACACTAGGAAAACTAAAATATAGTTTTTATGAACTAAATGTAAGTATAAAAATACCTCGGGATCATTTTGAAAGTAATGGATTAAATATTTAAAATAATAACTCACGCGATAAAGTTTATTAAACATAAAAATTACGCGTTGAATGTGAAATAAAATGTCGTGAATGAACTAATGAGATGTAAATGATGTCAATGAAATGTAGACTAATCTTAGTCCATATGAAATGTACGTGATGTTATGATCATGAATTCGCCGCTAAACCTCCAAGGTTACGCGAATTTGAAACAAGTAAACCAAGTTTACTAAAAATGTTGAAATAATGAGACATGAAATGTGTCAAGAAATGACCTGAAAGTACGGGTTGTCACACTTACCATACTGATCTATGTCGCGTGTCGGAACAGTCGTACCATATCTTTTGATTTTTTTTTTGGGTAAAAGGGTTAATTCACCCCGGTAAAATATATTACGCCAAAACATTGAAGTACAAAGGATGAGGTGAGTCCTCATCTCGGTCCCTAGGACACTTACAGACTCTCTATAGGAATGCAACATCATTCCTATAACTTACAATATAAGCGTGGAGACCACACTTATAACAAACATCGAATACAACGATAAAAGAATAAAAACAATGCACTTCAAGTAGAAATACTTGAGTCTTCAAATCACCATAGTAGTCCAAACTTCAGTGTCGTCCAAATATACAATATCATGGTCCTCAAATTAAAGTACAGTTCACAAGTTTCACACAGCGGTTGGTGAGGACTCTAAAACCACGGATAGAGCGTGAGCTCAAAACTCGCTCCAAAGGTGTATGTTGAGATGCAAAGCGAACACCAATAAGAATAACCAACAAATATGTAGAAAACCAGCGCACATCCACAATAGCAGCTCCTAAGCAAAGACTTGACATAATCAAATAGTAGCATCAACAAATATGACCAATATGCAAAGAATCTGCCATAGACTAACATAGGGCGAATGAATCCTAACTTATCAGCCACCATATGATCCGTACAATACTCCATCCATATCAGCAACAAATCACAACAAAAGGAGCATAAACCGAACCAAGGTTGCTATATTCATAGGGTTTAACCCTAACTCCCACTCAGCATATTACGAACCAAACAAATAAACCAATCCAATCTTACAAGTCAAATCACAATATGTAAACTTCAATCACAAAACAATCAACATAATGAATCAAACACAGGTAAGTGAAAGAAGGATAGGTTTTTGAACAAGAATACCATCAAACTTGACTTACATCTCTCTTAAACCCACTTAAATCCTTAGAACATCAATAGTGGCACAAGCACACGCCCAGGACCAACATCACATGCACCATCATGCCAAAACCACAACCCGCCAAGGTTGACATTCAATACAACCACCCAATTCTGACGAATAGGTAACGAAACCCTAAAAATTGGGTTTCGTTTGCAATAAGCGCACCAAAAATCGAGCGCACCATGTACAATGTAATCGATCTATGTAAAACAAATCATTGGAATTACAACCGAGGAACATGCCACGATCACCAAGAAGAAGATTGATAAAGATAAAACCATTGATTGGTGCAAAGCAGTCAAGCTAAATCACTCGAGAACCGCCACTTGTGAATGGCGGAACCGTAATCGACTTAAAGCGCTTAAGCAAGAATGCAATGAAGATCGGGAGAGTATAGTGTTTCCCAGTCGTTAAGTCCCAACGGTACGTGCGAGAATAGTCAAACGTAAAGTGATCGAGAGGATTTGAGCGTGAAAGGATAGTGATTGATCTATACCTAAAGAAAGCCCATAAACTACGGGGCTTAAATGCAAATTAAAGGAAATTAAAAGATAAAATCTATTAAATAAACGCTATCACTATATTTAAAATGATGTTTTTGTTTTATGTTTTTATAAAGCGGAATTAAAAACTACGTGACGTCAAGTGAAAAAGTGAAACTTATACAATATAAATCCTAAAAATATGAAAATACATTTTACAAACCTAATGATAAAAGAAAATTTATAGAAAAAGAAAATTATTTTATCACTAATTATCTAATTATTATTAATTAAAACTATTTTTAACTATTAAATAATAACCTAAAATACAAAAAATAGGAAATAACGCTAGAAAAATAAAATTAAGACTTAGAAAATCTAAAATATCAAAATAGAATTTTCAAAACTATTTTTGTATTTTTCGATTATTTTCTATTTTTTATAAATATTAAACTATTTAAAACTAATTAAATTACTAAAATTACAAAATAAACAATGAAAATCTGGAAAATTACTTTTTTTACTTTTAATATTTATCTAAACCTAAGAAAAATGAAAACTTATTTTTTTGAACCTTTTCTTAATTTTTTGTATTAAATGCTATTTAAAAAGTGCTAAAAAGTGATTTAAATTAAGAAAAATAGCAAACAAGCTTAGAAAAATCTGAAAATTTCAGGAAAAGTCTAAAATAATATTAGGAAGCTAGGAAAATTGGAAAAAGAAGGGCTTGTGTGTAGAAAAATGGAACTGATGAGTAAGTGCTTATTGAAATAAGCACTTGAAGTAGCAAATGGAGCACAACAAGCACCAAACTGAAATGGAAGCTACAATAAGCTAAAAGGACCAAATGCAACAATAATAAACAAGCTATAACCTCGATAAGTGATTGCAAAGATTTGATGTTTTGAGTTTTTGGCTAAAAGCAAGAAAAGGGGTCTACTTTAAGCTACAATATAAGCCACAAAATAAGCTAAGAACTAGAAAACAAAAGTGGATCATAAAGAAGACACTGGGTAACTACACATGAGCCAAATTTTAGACCTACACAAGCTCAAATGAGCTTTGTGCAATCCAAGCAAAAGTCTGCTTGACAAGCCCATGTGAGGCAATGCCTGCAGGGCATTTATCACCATTTGACAAGCTATAATGAGGCTTCTAAAATTTGATAAAAATTTGGAAAAATGCTAATAAGAAACAAGACCAGTGAGGTTTTAAACATACAATTTTCACTTGCATTGATCCGAAATGAGTGCATGAAAATACCTCTAGTTGAGCTCAGCGGGTTTTACCATAATTTGACTTTTGACAAAACTTAAAGTTGACTTATATGAGTTTAAAAGCTGAAACTACTGATTAACTATGATATATTAAACTATAGTGAAACTAGATTAAGCTAGATAACCTACTCATGAATCACTGTGATGAAATTAGTACTCAAAATCCTAACAGTTAAGGTATCAAGACAGATTAAATGGGACTTTGACTTTGAAGGTGTTGCAGGCACAATCTAAGACAGATAAGATTTAATATGAGCTAAACAAGCATAAACCAAAAGACTTTAACCAAAGAACAAGCCTTTAACACAGTCAAACCACTAGATCCAAACACCACTTTAAGCCTTGATATGTAATCAAATCTGATGCTAAACTCCTACTTAGCTAACACTTTTGATCAAACTAGGTTTAAATGATCATAATACAACTACATAAACACATTTAAACAGTTAATGACTACAAATATAAGTATAAACAAAATGAGCAATCTGACTTGAAAATTGAAAAATGAGATAACCACTCACATGAGTCCAAGCGCTATGCGAGGCTAAATCCAACCCAATACTCTTGTTCTATTCCAAAACCAACCCAATATCACTCTGCTTCAACCAAATCTCCAATTCCAAACCTGTTTGACCCATTTTTACTTCACTATTGACTTTTGTTGACCACAAGTGAAAGTACTTGAAACTGCTTCCAAAGCTTATCAAAAGCTTTAATAAGCTTGAATAAACATGTTTGAACTTTCAAAGAGGCTTATAGAAGCTTGTAACTAAGAAAATGGCGAAAATTGCAATGATGAACTTGAAATTTTGAAATATAATTGAAACCTTGAATTAAGCTTGAAAAGCAGTTATAATGATGAAATACCTTAATTTGAGTACAAAGGAGCGAATATTACATCTTAAAACATTAATTAAGCTAATTTAAGAAAATACGACATACAAAGAAAACTAAAACTAAACTACTACTTCCTTTCTTCTCTCTTCCCTTTTATACTTCAATGGCTTCCACGTGTCCTTATGAGTGTTTCCACCACCCTTTGAGCCAATGAATGAGTAGAGGTTACTTTGGCCATTTTATGGTTTTGGCGGAAAAGGTGTTATTTGACTTCTAGCTCGAATTTGCGGTGTAGGGGGGTGGCTAGGTGTAATGATGATGTGGGTGAAGTTTTGAGGAGATAAGGTGATGAGAGGTGATCGATGAGATGGTTGCGAGAGGAGGCGAGTGGGAAAGGAAGAAACACGGTTGGGAGGAAAGGTATTGGTTGATTGGATTTGACCAAGGGTCAAAAAGCAGAAGGGTCAAAAGGGTTAGATGGCGGGGTTCAATTCGGTTTTGACAAGGCAAGTTTTTAATACTATAGGGACCAATTTGTAAATCGCCAAATTAGAGGGACCATTCTGTAAATTCTCCAAAGTTGTTACAAGGACCAATATTGACAAGTTCTAATAGTACAAGGACCGTTTTGTCATTTTCAAATTTTCCAGGACCAAACTTGACATTTCATGAAAGTTCGAGGACCTTTACGCCATTTAACAAAGATTTATTCAAGGACCATTTTGACAAATTAGAATATTTCGGGACCTTGAATAACATTTTTCTTTATTTTGATTTACCGAGGACTGTTTTTGACAACTTTTGAAACTTGGGGACTAAAGCGCCAATTATGCAAATTTGATCGTTTTCACGATTTTGATATTTTGCATTTAAAACACATAAAACACTTATTTGTGATATTTTATCATTTTGATGCATTTCGAGTGTTTTCGGATGTTTTTTGCAGTTTAAATGGTACAAAATGATGAGTATTTAGACACTCATCAATCCCCACACTAAGATATTGCTAGTCCCTAGCAATGTTTTAAGAAAAATTAATGGATTTCATCTCTTTACCAAAAGCCATTACTTACGGAGTAGCCAAATGTTTGAGTTCAAGTAAGAACCTTGGTACCGATAACCAAGTGATTTTGAGCAAACCACCGACTTTCAACGGTTTGATTTGTCTTTACCAAAAGCCGTTTGCTTTTGGACTAGCCAACTCTTAGATAAATTATCAATATTATCTTTGGTGGTGATTACCAATTATGGTTTTCCATCGCCTTTACCACAAGCCATAAACTTGTGGGCTAGCCAACTCTTCACTTTTAAGGATATGGTGTGAATACCATACAATTTTGGGCAAATTGTAAGCCGTCAATGGATTTGAGATATCTTTACCAAGAGCCGTTTGCTCTGGATTAGCCAATCCTTATGTGGGTTAGACATGGTGGATGATTACCATTTGTTGTGTTTAGTACATAGTACTTCCACTAAAAAATTTTTAAAATTTGGCCATTTTGGGGAAAAAGGGACTAAAAGGGTACATTTATGATCAAAATTAGCGAATTTCCCCACATAGAAATGAATATTGTCCTCAATATTCAAAGTCACCATTGTAATGCGAAACTTAGAACGTAAAAGATAACATTACTAGCTAAGTGTGGAAACACAACAATTATTCTCTTTTTAATATTTACAATTTTCATTCATTTTTAGATCTATATACAATATGTGGGGCATCTCCCCACACTAGGGTGGTACACACGGGTGAAAACCCATGTTTAACTCATTGTTTTTGATTCCGAGTCGCTAGCTTGACTCGACCCAGATAATTTGTTCATGGGAAGTAAGTGGAAGAGATAATCTCCATCGGACTTTCATTCAAGATGTTTGGATAAACATTTGAAATGCGTGAAAGTTCCACACCGATGAGATCTGAGACGAGACCCGGCTCACAAATGGTATATGGAAATGCAGGTCAAAGATAATGTCTTCATTCGAAGGAGTGAAGAGCAGGAGAAGCCAGGATAGGTGAAGAAGAGAAAGAAAGTCATGATAATGATCTTGACTAACTCATCATCATCGGAAGGGAATTCATGATAGCATGAATTTCATCTTTTAAGCTCAATTGGTCTAGACATATCCGGGTGTGTCTAGATTAAAGTAGAAGTTATCATACTCGGTGGAGATATGATAACGGTGAGTTCATCGAGAACTCCATGAATGTGAATGAATCATATTCGAATTGATATGAGTGGGTTCTTTGGTGAACTCCTCCAATGTAAATGATTCATAATCGGGAGAGAATTATGAGAATGAAAAGTGGTACGCCACTAATCTTCTCTCCCATATCATTAAAAGAAGGCTTTCATTTCGGAATAGAATCATCGGAAGAATGTCACTATCCTTAATGGGGATAGGAGATGAAATAGGTTTTCTTGAAAGCCTCGATTTTAGAAATGAGAAGATCGACATTCGGTAATGTTGCGAAGTGCTTCATCTTTGATTTCGATGTCGTGAACTTCATCATTCTCTTCTTCTAAGCTAACAAGCTCGGAAGGTAAATCTTCCACATAAGCGATGTCTCCACAAGATAACGAATCATTATCATTAGAATCGGAGAACATCTCAATATGATCATTTTGGAAGACAAGAGAGGAGGGATATCACACATGATCAAGAATTCCTGTGACTCTCTTGGGATTGGGACAAGGTTCTCAACACTAGACTTTATGAATTCGTCCGATTCCTTTTAGAGCAGTGTCAAGATGCTCATCCCCATGTTCGGAGAGTGAGTGGGAATATCGGTGTGATAACAACGGTGAGGGAGTTTAGAAGGACTAGCATACATATGTTTTATACTTTCCATTTGTTCTTACGCTAGTAATTCCATCATAGTCTTTTCTCCACGATTTTTCATGGAAGGAATTTCAACCGATGAACTTGATGAATCTGTACAAAGTTGACTAATATCAAGGGTAACTTCATCATCATCGTCATCGGGAATGAAAGCGAATCGAGAGCTAGATTTGGGCTTTTTCTTTTGCAATTGATTCCTAATAGATTTTTCAAAGGCAATCTGGGAATCTAATTTAGCGATCCGTTCTTGACTAACAAAACTTCCATGGATTTTTCATTTGGATTAACTTGGGGATGTTTACATTCCTTCAAATCTTCACTAAATCCAAAAGATCAAGTAGAAGATTTTGAGGAAGTGGCTCGGTGAGGTGGTGCACGATTCACTTGGATCTTGTAGAGGTTGGTCATGATACGAAGAGTCGTAATTGTTACAAGGAAATGGATTCCTTGTTTGACAATCGAGCTAAAATGAGGACCTCCACAATACTACAACAAGAAACCGATGTGGTACGTGAGTCATATGTGTTGTAGTCATAATTGTTATCGGGAACCCGCTCATAGACAAGCGTGTTTCTCGATTGACAATCGAGCGTAGTGTGAACCACCACAGTACTCACATGAAGAAAGCTGCTGAGTCTCACGGTGTGGTGGGCGATGGAATGAATCGGTTGTGTTATGGTAGGAATAGGGATCACGGTTATAGGCAGACCCGTTTCTGATTCCACCATGCTACAAGCGGGGCAATTGCCACCATTATAAGGACCACCACACCATTGACATCCAAGAGGGTGAGGATAAGACATTGAAAGAATCAAAGGTTTCTGAGGGTAAGAAATGAAGAATCAAAAGGGTAAGAGGGTAAAGAGGAATATTTTGGTATTTTTGAAAACATGATGTAGAAACAAAGAATGAAAATCTTTTGGGTTTTGATTTTATAAGAAAATATAAATACATACAGATGGTATAGACAAAGAGTGAATATTCAAATCACTAATCGCTAAACGTAAGACTATTTACTGCTCCCGCCGTGGCGTAAAATTTGATTGGTGCAAGCAGTCGAGCTAAATCACTCCACCGCCACTTGTGAATGGCGGACCGTAATCGACTTAAAGCGCTTAAGCACGAATGCAATGAAGATCGGAGAGTATAGTGTTTCCCGGTCGTTAAGTCCCAGCAGTTTGTGCGAGAATAGTCAAGCGTAAAGTGATCGAGAGGATTTGAGCGTGAAAGGATAGTGATTGATCTATACCTAAAGAGAAAGCCCATAAACTACGAGGGCTTAAATGCAAATTAAAGGAAATTAAAAGATAAAATCTATTAAATAAACGCTATCACTATATTTAAAATGATGTTTTTGTTTTTATGTTTTATAAAGCGGAATTAAAAACTACGTGACGTCTGAATGAAAAAGTGAAACTTATACAATATAAATCCTAAAAATATGAAAATACATTTTATAAACCTAATGATAAAAGAAAATTTATAGAAAAAGAAAATTATTTTATCACTAATTATCTAATTATTATTAATTAAAACTATTTTAACTATTAAATAATAACCTAAAATACAAAAATAGGAAATGAAGCTAGAAAAATAAAATTAAGACTTAGAAAAATCTAAAATATCAAAATAGAATTTTCAAAACTATTTTGTATTTTTCGATTATTTTCTATTTTTATAAATATTAAACTATTAAAACTAATTAAATTACTTAAAATTACAAAATAAACTATGAAAATCTGGAAAAATACTTTTTTACTTTTAATATTTATCTAAACCTAAGAAAATGAAAACTTATTTTTTGAACCTTTTCTTAATTTTTGTATTAAATGCTATTTAAAAAGTGCTAAAAGTGATTTAAATTAAGAAAAATAGCAAACAAGCTTAGAAAAATCTGAAAATTTCAGGAAAAGTCTAAAATTATATTAGGAAGCTAGGAAAATTAGAAAAAGAAGGGCTTGTGTGTAGAAAAATGGAACTGATGAGTAAGTGCTTATTGAAATAAGCACTTGAAGTAGCAAATGGAGCACAACAAGCACCAAACTGAAATGGAAGCTACAATAAGCTAAAAAGGACCAAATGCAACAATAATAAACAAGCTATAACCTCTGATAAGCTGATTGCAAAGATTTGATGTTTTGAGTTTTTGGCTAAAAACAGTAAAAAGGGGGTCTACTTTAAGCTACAATATAAGCCACAAAATAAGCTAAGAACTAGAAAACAAGAGCTGGATCATAAAGAAGACCTGGGTAACTACACATGAGCCAAATTTCAGACCTACACAAGCTCAAATGAGCTCTGTGCAATCCAAGCAAAAGTCGACAAGCCACATGCAGCTTAGCTTGCCCCTGACGGGGCATTTATCACCATTTTGACAAGCTATAATGAGGCTTCTAAAAATTTGATAAAAATTTGGAAAAATGCTAATAAGAAACAAGACCAGCTGAGGTTTTTAAACATACAATTTTCACTTGCATTGATCCAGAAATGAGTGCATGAAAAATACCTCTAGTTGAGCTCAAAACTGAGTTTTACCATAATTTAACTTTTGACAAAACTTAAAAGTTGACTTATATGAGTTTAAAAGCTGAAACTCTTGATTAACTATGATATATTAAACTATAGTGAAACTAGATTAAGCTAGATAACCTACTCATGAATCAACGTGATGAAATTAGTACTCAAAATCCTAACGATTAAGGTATCAAGATGATTAAATGGGACTTTGACTTTGAAGGTGTTGCAGGCACAATCTAAGGCAGATAAGATTTAATATGAGCTACACAAGCATAAACCAAAGACTTTAACCAAAGAACAAGCCTTTAACACAGTCAAACCACTAGATCCAAACACCACTTTAAGCCTTGATATGTAATCAAATCTGATGCTAAACTCCTACTTAGCTAACACTTTTGATCAAACTAGGTTTAAATGATCATAATACAACTACATAAACACATTTAAACAGTTAATGACTACAAATATAAGTATAAACAAAATGAGCAATCTGACTTGAAAATTGAAAAAAATGAGATAACCACTCACATGAGTCCAAGCTGCTATTGCAGGCTAAATCCAAACCAATACTCACTTTTCTATTCCAAAACCAATCCAATATCACTGCTTCAACCAAATCTCAATTCAAACTGTTTGACCCATTTTACTTCACTATTGACTTTTGTTGACCACAAGTGAAAGTACTTGAAAGCGCTTCCAAAGCTTATCAAAAGCTTTAATAAGCGAATAAACATGTTTGAACTTTCAAAGAGGCTAATAGAAGCTTGTAACTAAGAAAATGAATGGCGAAAATTGCAACAAGAACTTGAAATTTTGAAATATAATTGAAACCTTGAATTAAGCTTGAAAAACAGATTATAATGATGAAATACCTTAATTTGAGTACAAAGGAACAGAATATTACATCTTAAAATATTAATTAAGCTAATTTAAGAAAATACGACATACAAAGAAAACTAAAACTAAACTACTACTTCCTTTCTTCTTCTCTTCCCCTTTTTATACTTCCAATGGCTTCCACGTGTCCTTATGAGTGTTTCCCACCACCCTTGTGAGCCAATGAATGAGTAGAGGTTACTTTGGCCATTTTATGGTTTTGGCGGGAAAAGGTGTTATTTGACTTCTAGCTCTGAATTTGCAGGTAGGGGGGGTGGCTAGGTGTAATGATGATGTGGGTGAAGTTTTGAGGAGATAAGGTGATGGGAGGTGATCGGTGAGATGGTTGCAGAGGAGGCAAGTGGGAAAGGGAAGAAAACCTGGTTGGGAGGGAAAGGTATTGGTTGACTGGATTTGACCAAGGGGTCAAAAACAGAAGGGGTCAAAAAGGGTTAGATGGCAGGGGTTCAATTCAGTTTTGACAAGGCAAGTTTTAATACTATAGGGACCAATTTGTAAATCTGCCAAATTAGAGGGACCAAAACTGTAAATTCTCCAAATTTGTTACAAGGGACCAATATTGACAAGTTCTAATAGTACAAGGACCAGTTTTGTCATTTTCAAATTTTCCAGGGACCAAACTTGACATTTCATGAAAGTTCGAGGACCTTTTCGCCTTTTAACAAAAGATTTATTCAAGGACCATTTTGACAAATTAGAATATTTCGGGGACCTTGAATAACATTTTTCTTTATTTTGTTTTACCAGGGACTGCTTTTGACAACTTTTGAAACTTGGGGACTAAAGCGCCAATTATGCAAATTTGATCGTTTTCACGATTTTGATCTTTTGCATTTAAAACACATAAAACACTTATTTGTGATATTTTATCATTTTGATGCATTTAAAGTGTTTTCGGATGTTTTTGCGGTTTAAATGGTACAAAATGATGAGTATTTAGACACTCATCAACCATGTAATATAGATTATCAATACAAAACAACAATACCCATAAACGATTTATAAAATAAACCGACTAATGAATTAATATGGGAACAAGGAAAACGATCAGAATCATGGAGCGATTTTGGAAACCCTAAGCTAAAATGTTCTTCCCAAACCGACTAGGACATATTTAAAACTAAGATCTGATTTAAACACCAATTAAGATCAAATCGTTAGCAGAAAACAGGTTCTAGGGATCGATTTAGGAAGAAACGAAGATCAGTAAAGCATGTTTAGGGTTTCGCAAAATCGCCCACACCAAGAGAGAAAATTAGGGTTTTTTTTTTTTTTAATTGTTAGGTAGCTTTTTTTTACATATCTTTTGATTTTTCTAGCAGCTTGCTACTGTTTTGAGGTGAGTTTATAGCCTCATTTTTTTATCTGAACTGCTTTGTAAACCTTGGGGTGAGAAACATGCAAAACTTTTTTCGTGGACAAAAAACTGAACTTTTGTTTTTACACACTAGTACGCAGATAACCTAAGGTGGTTTTTGTTTTTCATAAAGAGGCTCTTAACCTCTTAATCCGAACCGATTCGAGGCGTGGTCGACATTTTGGTCGTTCGACCGTTTTTTTCCCGTTCGCACGCGTTCGAGAGGCAAGTAAGATCTTAATAGTGCGGACTTGAGAGGGTGCCGAATGCCTCTGCGAAAAAAAAAAAAAAAAAAAAAAAAAAAAAATTATTACGAGCAAGCAAATGTGTGGTTCAAACATGAGTTTTTTCCCGTTGATTCGGTCGATTCAGATTCGGATGTGCGGTTTAAATTGATTGAGCCTCTTAAAACAAACACCACCTAAGTATGTATGATCCCACTATGCCCAATATCATGAATCGTCAGTTCCTGTGGGAAGCGCGATTGTTATAAATAGATCTATTGGGGTAACTCCCCCATTCGGTGTCCAGAAGGGTCAATACGAACGTATACCATATCGGATTTGCCGAGTGTATCGGGATAAACACTCGTTGGGCCCCTATTATTATTATCTGTGCCAGTTTGCCATACTGAACTGTCGTAGCTTTGGTTGCATGAGCTTAGTGCTAGCGTATAGTTAGTGTGTACTTGGTGAATTATGTTGTTGTGGGCCATCAGTGTTGATTTATTGTAAACCTATGAACTCACAGTGTTAGCTGACATTTTAGCATGTTTTCTTAGGTGTTTGATTATGATAATTGATTAAGGGCAGGACATGGCGTGGTCATAACTACTCTGAAGTGTTTTTACACAGTATTTGAACTTTTATATTGGGACCGACATGTTTAATGGGCCTTACTTATTTACTTGAACTGAACTTGTTGTAAAACAATTTGACTTTTGATAATGTAAACTTTTTAAAACGGAATTGATAATCCGTTCTCTATATTTGTGTGTTATGATTATCAATTTAGTAGCACCCATGACATATACGCTTCCGCTAAACTTGATTTTGAGGGTGTTAAATATATATACAATGTGAAATTACTAACACTAGTTAACAAAACTGTTGGTTGCGTTGGAGGAATAGTATTTCTAATCTCTAGTGTATACAAAACAACCACCATTTCAAAACTAGTTATGTCATGTAGGTTGCAGCTATCACAAAAAACAATAAGAAGTATATCAACTTAATTTCTTTGTTTCTTTGTTTTTTGAGTAAAAGGGCCTTAAAACCCCGGTAAATATATCCAAAATTCAATGAAATACAATTGACATGGACGTACATCCCATGCCCTACGCCCGTTACATAGGCGATATGACTCTACATATGTAACTAAGCTAAACAAGCCGCTAATCATGACAACAAACACTAAACCTGCTATAACAAACAGAATAGAAAACAAATTACATTCAAATTAACAATCTAAATGTAACTAAGTCCGAGTTCCATGAACCACTTCCATAGTGAGCAGACTCCATCTTCAAATCACCCTAAGTTGGCCTTGAGTACTACACTAACTTCCATGTCAGCGACAATGATGTACCGCCTACCAATACTAGGAGATGGCAAAGGTCCAAGACGTCGGCAAAGGTGAAAAAGCGACCACAAACAACTGTCAACCGAATGGACTTCAAGAAACCCATGCAGATCAATACAACAACTGGTGACCCGACCAAGTATGAAGAAACCCTAGTATCCTCAATAAATCGAACCACCACGACCGGTGACCTACGACTTGGATCAAGAACACGTATGAAACCAAACAAATATGAGTCGCACCACCACACAACCGAGTTCAACACTAACAAGTGATCGGGATCACCATGACAACCACGAACCGACAAAAGGACTAGAAATCGTTGCCCTTGCCGAACCACCAAGCATTACAACAAACAAGAATGATAACAACACCACTCCACCCTCGCGCTACATGCAACCAACAACAACCAAGATTCTCGGATGAAAACCCGAATCGAACTACACCCGAATCGCACCCATAACCAAGAACAAATCTTTGAGCCTAAAACTAATTAGCGAACCCGAAACTTGCCATAAACAAACCCTAAATATGAAAAAAGATTAGGAAGGGCCCTAATCGAACCATAATAGGACGAACTTAGGAGATTGAATTGAACATCCCAAAGGTAGAATGAACAAACAATACAAACGCTCCTAAGACGACCAAAGATTGAGCAAAGAGAATCAAACCAAAATTGGTAAAGAAACCTAAGTCGATCCCCAACAAAACCCCAATCGGTTTGGATCAACACGAAAGACCAAAAACCGACCCTCGTGAAATAAATAACCCTAATAAGATTTATTGACATCAAGAAGACTCTAAAACCCTAATCGGATCAAAGAATCAGCCCTCTCCCAATCACTGAATTCAAATCGAATCCAGCAATCATATGATAACCATGTAAACAATACGCACTAGGGCATGAAACGAATCCACCCTTTGAAAAACAGGTTATCATAATTGCCCAAACTTAACCGGTTAAAAAACAAAACCCTAATTGGATTATGTATAAGATTAACATGATTTGAGATAGAAAGAATTTAAACCTCAAATCATGTTAATCTTATACATAATCCAATTAAACCTCAAATCATGATTTGAGATAGAAATAATTTAAACCCCAAAAACCCTAATTCTCTCTCCCCTAGGGGCGAAATCCGGCCACCCTTTCCCCCGCCTCCCAATCGCAAAAAACTGCCCTTAATCCGCCTCTCTATTATTCTTGTAATGATATGCAATTGGTTTTAAGGGTAGTAATCATCTGGGAAGGGGTGTGCTAATGCTTTTCATACATTATGTTTCTGATTTCGCAGCCTATACTAAACCCTTAACGATTCTTTAAAGTCGGTTGCTTCATCGATTTATTTTTTGAGTGTTTAGTTTATGATTCGTTATTTATACCCTAATCAATTAAATAATCGATTGTTAGGGTTTCTGGGTTTGATTGGATCGTAATACTTTATGGGATATCATTAAACGGTCTTTTTTGGTAGGCGATCAAGATCTAAACCTAACTCTTTGTTAGGGTTTTACATGAACGATCTCTTTTTTAGGGTTTCATTTTGATGGTTGATCGCTAGGGCACACTCTTGCGCGTTATTGTATAAATCTTTTATGGTGGTACTTGAATGTAACCATTATGGTTTTTATTCTGGAAAGTCGACTATGGGTCGTGGTGATGCTGATTTTGTATTGGAACGTGGGTTTTGGAGAGAGTGAAGTTCTATGTGATATGAGTGCATTGGTTGCTGTGATACGTGTTATTCGAATCATCCGGACATGTTTCTTTGATTTTACATTGGTCTTGGGTTCGTATTAGCTGGAAGTTAGGGGTTGTTACCCTATGATTATGTTCTATGCTCGGTATCACATTGGGGTTTGGTTTTGCATCTCAACGCACACTTTTGGAGCAAGTTTATGCTAGTTGCTCTATCAGTGGTTTTAGAGTCTTCCACCAATCGTTGCGAAATTTGTGAACCGATTCTTTTTCTTGATTACATGATCATGGAGTTGATGTCGTTGGGTTTATACGTATTGTTGGTTATTCTTATTGGTGTTCGGTTTGCATCTCAACATACACCTTTGGAGCGAGTTTTGAGCTTCTTTGCTCTATCCGTGGTTTTAGAGTCCTCACCAACCGTTGTGTGAAACTTGTGAACTATACTTCAATTTGAGGACCATGATATTGTATATTTGGGCGACCACGGAAGTTTGGACTACTATGGTGACTTGAAGATTCAAGTATTTCTACTTGAAGTGCATTTATTTTATTTTTTATCGTTGTAGTCGATGTGTAGTTATAAGTGTGGTATGTTACGCTTATATTGTAAGTTATAGGAATGATGTTGCATTCCTATAGGAGAGTCTGTAAGTGTCTAAGGGATGAGATGAGGATTCACCTCATCCTTTGTACTTCAATGTTTTTGGCGTAATATATTTTTGGGGTGAATTAACCCTTTACCCAAAAAAAAGAATTTAAACCCTAGAATTTAGAAGAATCGAAATACTAGGGATCATGAAAATCACCTAGGGCTTGAGAGAGAAAAGAGAACTTGATAACGGGGAACTATGAATGTATCTTAGCACAACCACGTCCGTTTTTCAAGCCATCTCCAACATAACCATCTTTGCAACCGCATGTATAACTTCAAGGAGTATTCGTACAAATCCCGTCACAAATATTACTACTCGGATCATTACATTCATTAATATCTACAAATATAAAAAACGAGATCAATAAGTCGTTACCAAAATTATAGGAATAGCTTAGTGTATGTTGTTGTAATGAGAGTTGGATTAGCCAACTACGCTAAAGGTGTGTGAGCCTATTGGGGGCACACACGTGGAACATGAAGAATATGTTAATACGTTTATAGCTCAAACTTGACCCGACTTTGACCTGTTAAATACTAGACCCGATTGCAACTCAATACAAAGCCCATTGGCCGGTTCTAGGAGAGGGGCATTTGGATTGAATTTGGGCTTGGTAGAATTATGATTGAATATGGTATGTGGGGTGACTTGGAGCCCAAGAATGCTAGGTTTTTGCGGCTATATATACTCCTTCTCTGGCTCATAACCCACATGACATTCATTACCAATTCACATAAATTACGCACATCGATCATCATAATCAACCTCAGCCGATTAAAAACCTTAATCGCAAACTAGAATTTTGGTTTTAGGTTTTAACTTGAACTGATCACTTGCATCTTTCTTCCAAGAGTGTTAGATAGGTTTTGATTTGGTTAGATCGATCACTTGTTGCTCTCGTGGATGCTTATATGAAGCAGAAACATACCGTTATAAAGAAAATAATGAAGTCTTAATTTTACCAACACATTTTATTATCATAAGTTATATTTGAAAAATTAAGACTTCATTATTTCCTTTATAACGGTAATCACGGTTATAGTAAGCAATTTTTTCGAAAATGATTAGCGCGAATATTAGCATTCTATTTTAATGCTTTAAATTATTATTTTACATATATTATGCAAGTTTTTCCTTCTTAAGAGTTTGTTCATTGATAACATTATTTTAAATTAACTAAAAAACATATGTTCCCGAATCCTCGCAACGATATACTAATGGTCGGCAAAAGAGAAGGTTATGAACCCGCAGCAACGCATGGGCTATAACCTCATCGTTAATCAAATATACAAGATAATTTAGTTTAGTCCTACATCTTCTACTCATGGTTACATTTGCTGCCTAGCTACACTATAAGAAAGAAAATGCCTGCTCTTGATAAAGCTTAGAGGCGGAAAAATGGGCAGGCACGGGCCACGGTCCAAATGCGCACAAGCTTAAACGGGCATGGGCTTAAAGGGACACGGGCCAAACGGAATCATGTTATGCAAATCGGGTTAGAAATACTCAAAACGACCAAATAAATTCCTCAAACGTAACACCTCATTTATATTTAAATAATTAAATATATAACATTTATAAGTTTTTCTTTAAAAACAATTATATTGTTTGAGAGAAAACATGTGTCCGTTAATGCATACTTTAAATAGGCCATACATGCATATTTCAAAAAACAGAGGGAGCTAAATGTGCCCAAATCTTTTGCAAATTAGCCAATTTTTTTGATTTTAAGAACAATTTAACACCTCTAAAGCTTATTAGATCAATAAAGTTGATACTAATGATGTTGAATGATCTAGAAACCCTAAACCCACAAACGGGCTTGGGCTTATCTATTGTCTAATACTTCCTCGTAATTCGAGCAGATAAATCGCTAAAACTCGAATTAGAGGAAAGAATTTAATTATTAAAACATAAAGCTAAACATAAAAAAACAAAATTAAAGATAGTTATCCTGATAAATCAAGACTTTGATAGGTACCCAACCGTGTAATCTGAAAAAAGAGTGATTTTGTTTTTTTTTCCGACTATCTCGACTTATAACAGCACGTGACGCAGAGTCCAACTGCTGGAAGCAGCGATTCCGGTGTGTTTTTCTTTGGAATTTAATTATGAATCTATGGCCACTAACAGCGTCAACTAACGCTAAGTGGATAGAAAGTTATAAGTAAAACAGTGGGCAATTGTTGTTTTCTATATAGTTGCTTGTTTTGGTGCGTGAAGGCGTGTTCCTATGGCTACAGTTGCGATCCCGGTATGATTTTCTTTGGAATTTAAATACGAAGCCACGGTCGCCGACCACGTCAGTAAACTCTGTTAGGATTTAGTAAATCCATAAGTTAAAGACTCGTTCACCTCGGGTATTTTTTAGCATTAGAAAGTTTGTAGTCTTAGACGTTTAGTTATTAGTAAGTAGTTAGTTAAGTAACAACATGGAGAACTATAAATACCCTCTACCCTATGGATGCCTGCCTGATCCATAGCCCGTAGGTGGCGTATTTTGTAAAAACTATAAATACCCTCTACCCTCCAAGGTAAAGGGTTGGGGCTTCATAATATTACTTTCACTTTCTCTCTCTAGAAGTTCTCATTCTCTCTACTTTCACTCTCTAAAATCTTCTACTATTCGATCCATATCTATTTGTTCTTGTGTGTTTATGATAACCAATCTCTTAAAAATGGTATCAAGACCCATGGTTTGATCATCTACTTCTTGTGTGCTCAGATTCTTGATTGGTTATTGTTGGTTTATGGGTCGAATAGTTTAGAGACTTTTTTCACTAGTTTGATCTTTTTTAGTGATTAAGTTTGTTATTTGGGTGTACTTTCTTGTTTATGATTATCATATTAGCTTAGTTTTGGGTTTAAAAGGCTTGTTACACCTTGTTTGTGGGTATATTGATTGTATACGTGAGTTAGTGTTGATGTTCTTTGTTGCGACTTGTCCTTTTCTTGGTTGATATTTGTTAGTTTGCTAGTTGCGATTTGTCACTGAGATCTTGCGATTTGATTATAATATTATTATACGGTTGTGATTTGTTGATAAAGAAAAAAAGAGCGTTTTGACAGTTTGCAAAAAGGCAAAAAGGACGATTGTGACACTTGTACCTCTTTGATAGTGACTTGCGATTTTCTATATTGTTCTGCGACTAGTCTATTTGATTTGATTAGCTCTTGCGGTTTGTCACTTGAGATTTGTCCCTTGCGATTTGTCTATCTTGCGGTTTGAAGCGGTTTGAGATTTGTCACTTGCATTTTTTCAGTCTTGCGACTTGAAACCTTTGAGACTTGTGTCTTGCGACTTGTCTGTCTTGCGGTTTGAAGAATGTTGAGATTTGTCTCTTGCGATTTTTCTTGTTGCGATTTGAAGACTATTGTGACTTGTCACTTGCGGTTTGTCAGTCCTGCGACTTGAAGCCATTGAGATTTGTATCTTGCGACTTGTCCTTCTTGTAGTTTGATGATAGTTGATATTTGTCTCTTTTGATTTGTCTTTTGTTGTTTGTTAGTCATGCGTTTTGTCTAGTATTGCGGTTTGTGTGGTACGACTTGAAAGTTGCGACTTGTCTCTTAAGATTGGATACTTGCGGTTTGGCTTCTACGGTTTCCTCTTGATTTTTGTAAAATCCCATTAAAGATTCGATTTCTCGGTTTAAATCAAAGAGTTGTAAAATCCCCGTTCATTTGGACATTATGTCTATTGTATCTGACGATGTTCAAGCTGCTGGGTCCAATAACCGGCCTCCTATGCTGGATAGAACAGATTATGAATCTTGGGATCAAAGAATCCGATTGTGTTGCTTAGGCAAAGAGAATGGTCTTCACATCATTCAATCAATTGATGAAGGTCCATACCAGATGGGCACCACCAGAGATGAACTAGCAACTGGTGAAGATGGACGTCTCACTCTGGGAATGGATAGACCAAGGACTTATGATGATCTCAATGATAAAGAGAAGAAAAGATATGATGCTGACATCAGAGCTTCCAACATCATGCTTCAAGGTCTCCCAAGGATATCTACAAGTCGATAAATCATAACACCCAAGCCAAAGCATTTGGGACAATGTCAAAATGCTTCTTCGCTCAAGATCTTGAAAAAGGAAGATCGAGAGTCACAACCGTATCGATGACTTTGAGAACTTCAAGATGAATCCTGGGAGAGTATTACGTAGTACCATGTGAGGTTTCACAAACTTGTGAATGATATGAGGAATATTAAGATGACTGTGCCAAATATCCAACTCAATTCCAAGTTTGTAAAAACCATGAACTGAGTGGAACAAGTTTGTTACCGCAGTAAAGTTGGACAAATGATTGAGAAATACGAACTATGAGCAGTTGTACGCTTACTTACTTCAACATGAGAAGGATGCTGCAAATGATCGTTTGATCATGGAAAAACTCAATCCAACTACAACAACAAGCACAACAAATGACTCAGTTGCATTTGTTTCAAATGTCAAGCTAAACACTCAAACATCACAGTGCTTACCATCTTCCCAGAATCAAGATCAGTTTATTCAACCAGACTCAAGATATACCCCAACTGACATGTTTATTGAAAACCTCTCGAACCAAGTTGCTCTATTGGTTCAACAACACAAAGCCTCACTTCCCCAAACCAACAACCAACTTAGGACCTCATCTAACCCACACAATCAAGCTACAGTGGAAGATGGAAGGGTTGTGGTACAGAATGTGCAAGGAAGACAAAATTTGAACCCAAGGACTGTTGCATGGGGGAATGTTGCAGCTGGTTATGTGGGGGTTCCGAACAGAGGAGAGATAGTGGTTCAAGGTCAATGCAAACCGATTAAGTGTTACAAATGTGGTGGTGTGAGACATATTTCTAGGAACTGCACTCAACCTAAGCATCCACAAAATGCTGAGTACTTCAGAGATAAGATGCTGCTGATGCAGGCACAAGATAGTGGAGCAGTGTTGGATGAGGAGAGGTTATTTTTTGTTACTGAGGGGAATGCCAACACGTTCGATGCTGATGTGGATGAACAACCAATGTATGATTTGGCACAGAATGATCCCAACATCTTCTAGGTTGCTGACTGTGATGCCTTCGACTCTGATGTTGATGATGAACAAACGGCACATACTATTTTCATGGCTAATATTTCTCCCATGGTTTCATCACATTATCAAACTGGTCTCTCCAATGCTTCAGTCATATCAGAGGTACTAAAGCTATAACAAAATATTCCCAACAAAGTACAACCAACAGAAGTCGTTGAGTCAGATATTGTAAATATGGTAAATAGCAATGTTATCCTATATGAGCAATATGTGAAGCACGATGAAAGTCTTATTGTATCAAGTGGTGCATCTTCTGCCATTAATGTGAATATGTGTTTAATGAGTACACTGAATATGTGCCTGATGACTCCCTGGCCACTAAGCTAAATATATATAATGATCAAGTTGCCATCTATGAACAGAATGCTAAATTTGAGCTTACCACACGTGAGCAAGAAATGGATTGCCAAATGCGTACACTAATCACTAAATGTAATTTAAGGGAAGAAACATTAAAACAAGAGTTAAATTCTTACAAGAGAAACTTAATCAAACGTTAAGCAAAAACAAGAAAACCAAGAAAATATAAAACGCTTAAACAGAATTCAAAGAAAAGGAATCTAAACTCCTAAATGATTTTTCCAACCTTAAAACTTTAAAGAACAAACTTGAAAACAAGTTGTACGTACAAGGCAACACCATTCAGACTGCTCACATGATTACAAATTACAGAGTATTAAGTGATAAATACAGTGAAACCCTTTTAGAATACCCAAATCCTGTGTATCTTAAGAAAGCCAAAAGGGCTCAAGAAGTGATTTATGATGGTAGTGAGATTCTTAATCCCAAACAAAAACCAACTTGTGTACAGAACACTGAAGAGGACATAGAGTTAGAAAATGCCTCTAGAGAGAAAATGGATAAGAAAATGAAGGAACCTAAATATGTGGAGAAAAGATTAAACATCAAAGCTCCCAATTATTCTAAGGAAAACTTCTTAGCTACATTCAAACCTCAGACTCAATTAACCCCTGAACAAGTATTTTGGAAGTTAGATATGGATAAGAGAAAAACCGAAGAACTTGTTGATAATAATCCTCCTCTTAGGAAATTTTTTTTGGGTAAAAGGGATTTTTCACCCTGGTAAAATGCATTACACCAAAAACATTGAAGTACAAAGGATGAGGGTGAGTTCCGTCATCTCTGTCCCTTAGGACACTTACAGACTCTCATATAAGAATGACAAATCATCCCTATAACTTACCAAACTGACACTATCAATAACCACAATATAAGAGTGACAAACCACTCTTATAACTAATAATTGAACATAAACTACAACGACTATAAAAATATAACAAATTAAATGCTATCCAAGTATAAACACTTGATTCTTCAGAAGTCGTCATAGAAGTCCAAAACATGTAAATAGGGTTACAACAACCCTAACTTCCAAATAGCCGAAGAAACCTTGACCCAATCTCCAAATCGCCAATAGGAATAGAGTATACTATCAACATCATGGAGAATCAAATGGATCAAAATCTCACAAGAAATAGAACCATATGCCACACGTCCCGAACAAACAAACCAGCCACAACAATTTGACAAGGACCACAAATGTCGTCAAACTCGTCTCATAAGCAGCGAATAAATAGCACATAGTATAAATGGGTCAGCAACTACAACAAATCAGAATAGGGGATAACCCGAGACCCCAAGTACCCAAGATATCATAATGAAGACAACGAAAAGTCATCTTCAACAAATCTTCTCAAGCAGAACTTACACCATATATTACTAGCAAATAGTGATCATATAAGCCAAACATGCGCATAACGGTAGCACCATGACCACGCCTAGTAACTTCCCATACAGCCAATCATGCAAGGAAACCATCTGCCCCGGTTTAGAAGTCAGCCAAACTGCACCAAAAGGTTGAATTCAAGCCACCACACCCACCATCATGCATGATCGAGAATGACCATACATGTTAACCTACCAAAGCATGGAAACAAATGCATGACCATCACGACTCCAAAGTCGACTTGTACCTCCCCAACAACATATTCACGAAGACCTCATAATAAGAGTGTCGACCAGGTCTGTGAAAAACTGATAAACGACTTCCAAGTCTTCAAACACGCATCATCTCTCATAACCCACTTAGAAAACACAAACCAAAAACCACGATCGACTTGCCGAAACCCTAAAGTAATAATGATAATCCTAAACAACCAAACCGCTGCAAGAAAACGATCAGTTTGATATAGGAAAATCGATTGAAAAATAGTTAAGGGTATCGGCAAAACTTAAATTCCATCAACAGTACCATGCACAAGATGCCAATAATGATTTATATGTTAATAATAAAAGCAGATCATGCACGTATATATAATCCATCAACAAATCAGACAACCAAAAATAATATGTTCCTTTAAAATCACCGTCCCATGATGGAAATAAACCAATAATATAACCGGCCCCACACCAATGAGAAGATATATAAATTAAAGGATTAACGATTAGGATAGAATCGTTTTTTTTTTGTCGGCAAAGAAAACATAAACCTTGCAACCCAACCAATCAAAATCTATTACGTAATTCAAATAATCTCAATGAAAAGATTAAAAAAACATGAAAGATGGGAAGAATTGAAGCAGATTTGGTTGGGTTGCAAGGCGGCTGAATATCGCCTAGAGAGAAACTTTCCTCTTAGGAAATTACCTGCGTATTGGGAGGATACACCAGTCAGCAGCCTCTTAGGAAATTGCTCTGCTGCACACGGTGTATCCTCCCAATACACCGATGCATTTAGTGCCTTGAACTCTTCCTACGCAATGCAAAACCTTAATTAGCATATACGTGATTTACCAACTATTTGCTGATTTTGATAAAACATGTAAGAAGAGAATCACACCAATGGGTATTACTGAAGGGGAAAAGGGTTTTGAGCAAACAAAAGAGTGTTATCTTACTGAGGTGTCACAATTCTCAATTTCCGGTCATTTCTCAAACTCAATATTCATCATTTCATATCAATTTATGCATGGGTTTTGTATTTTACATTAAACGTTTATTTTCTTATAAATAAACGCTATCGCGTAAACATTATTTGAACATTTGATCCGACACTTCCAAAAATTATCCCGATATATTTTTATACTCATATTAAGATTATAAAAATAATATTATGAGTTTACCCGATGTTTTCAATTTATTTTGTATATAAATTGTTATGTATAAATATTTACGACGGTTTTTGTAAATTCAACTCGATAAATATTTATTTCACTCAACTCATGTAAGAAATGTATTTTTATAATTTTTACGACATCGATATATTTTATTTTGTTCTGTTAAAATTTATTTCTAGCTAACGCTACCCTAAATACTTAATTATACTTACAACCTACAAACTAATCTTATACATATATTCATTTACTTGAACAAAAGACATCATCTCTTATTTTTATTACTTATGGTCGACCAACATGCATGACTCAACACTACCTTTATACAAATATCTTCTACACTAGCCAAACTTGACTTCTCTTGTAATATTTATTTTAATTATATACAACATTTAACACATACATATCACACAATAAAAGGTGAAAATAAAATATCACTCCCTCCTCTCATCTCTTAGAACCGGTCATCCTCAAAATCCAAGAAGAAACCATAAACTTTTCATGATCCATGTATTAATCAAGTCTTAGAAGTAATCTTGTTAAGGTTTTGAAATAAAAACCTCTAGATTAATAAGCATACTTTGCTCAAAAACTCTTCAATCACTCAAGTAAGCATTTCATGATTTTTATTACTCTTTCATATTCATATTTATGATATTTCATTATTTTTTTTGCAAGAAAAACATGCATGAATTCCATGATCCATACCACTTTTAATGTTTTTATTGCATATTATTAATTATAATCATTCTATATATAATCCCTTGAAACATATCACTTTTGGTGATGTCTAGGAACCCATGACACCCTAAGAAGGTGTATGGTAGGATTAGAATAGCTTCGGCGTTGGTTTGAATTGGTTAGAATAGGTTTTGCGCGAGAAAAACTCATTTCGACAACTATAATTAAGGGTCTGTTGGTTTTTGTTAAATCTGGAATTTTCGTCAGTTGATAAAACATTTTGGGCTAGATATTTAGAAAATACACTTTAAAACAAAAACGTGGCCGCTTGAACGGGTTAAAACGGAGCTATAACGAAGAAGATATGAATTTTTCCAGTTTGACGACGAAAACTATAAAATCCTGAAAATTCAGCATGTTGTTTTACCTTTTTACGAGTCAAAAATGGGTCTTAAGCGTTATAAAATGTGTCGACTTATCAAAAATATGTTAGTATATATTATCACGATTCCGAGGATATATAAAACGTAGAAAACGGACTTATAACGACTAAGTTATTCACATTTTAAACAAGTTGCCGTAACTATTTTATATAAGCATAACTAATATATTTTCTAATAGACAAACATATCGGCCAGAAATGACCATGTTGAGGGTTGTTTTAACATTGATGGAATACTTTTATGAAACGATGTCTTCTAGTAAAAGTAAATTCGCCTAGCCTATTTTCCAAAACGTCCAACCATTCGTCAAACGGAGTTGTAACGAGTAAAATACGGTCACTTAAACTTTGCCGAAAACCACCCTTAAACAATATTTTGGATACAAGTACCCTACTTTACCTATGTTTTTCTCCATGATCGAGACCTCCATGATAAAAACTTAAAAGCTAAAACTTTGAGATAATGCAACAAGCTTTCCTAAACCGTTGAGTTTGTTTCCTAACACTCGATGTGCACCATTTTACGACTAGCTTTTCAAGGCCATTTAGTCACTCTCATGACTTGTCAAATTATATTGTTTTACGACGAAAAGTTATAATTTCATAATAAATCATTAAACGACTATCGTAGGATATTGATTCAACGTATATACTTGTAAAGTATTTTATAACATGACGAGATGTCATAAACATATATTTCGACGATAAATTCTATTTTTAAAATGTACAAGTGGTGTAGTTTACATGTGGATTTGCATGCGACATTGTGTCATGACTTATATTAGATCATATCATTCATCATAGGTCATGTTAGAGAGTTGCGTCTCATTTACTGCATCCACTTTGTCACCATAACTATCGCACGGTGAGTTTTCATAGCCCCACTTTCAATTGTTTTGTACTATTTTTGGGGGAGATACATGCTCAACTACTTGCTTTTATTTACACAAGTACTTTAAACTATTACGGATTACCGTGAGTTCGTAGCCCACTTTTATTCGTTTAAATTCTTATAAACTATTTGGGCGAGATACATGCTTATTTATCAAAACATTTAAACTCTTTTGCCAAACAACATTACTTATACTCTAGACTTGGTGCGTGTAGTGACTAGACTTAAACAAACATCCCAATATTTATATGTTGGAAGGCCATTTATTTGGATACAGCCCAACGTGAGTCGTTGGAGGAACATCCCAATATTTATATGTTGGAAGGCCATTTATTTGGATACATTAGCAACGTGAGTCGTTGGAGGAACATCCCAATATTTATATGTTGGAAGGCCATTTATATGGATACATTAGCGTGAGTCGTTGGAGGAACATCCCAACACAAGTTGTTAGAAGACCCTTGTGGTGATATTTATACTTTTAACTACCTTAATGCGCATATTCATGATTGTCATTCTATTTTGGGGCAATGGGTTGTGAACACACAGGTTGCAAGTTTTGTATGGGCGAAACTTGGAACTGGGTGGATTTACAATGCCTTTGCTGTGTGAACATTTCTCAAAGTATATCAAATTATTTTTAACAAACTTATGAACTCACCAACCTTTGTGTTGACACTTTTTAGCATGTTTTATCTCAGGTATCTAAGGCATTCACTTCATGGCATGCATATGGACATCTCATAGAGTTGTGGTGACGACGCGTCTCACTTGGGTTTTATGAACTTTAAAAACATCGTTTGGCTTGTATCAAATTTATTTCTGTACATATTGACTTTCATTTGGGACCTACACTTTATAAACTCTGATTGGTTTTAATAAATCAAACGATGTATTTTCCAAACGACACTTTAGGTCGTTCGATATAACTGTAACTTTGATGCTATGACAGTCCTCCCCAAGGTATTCCATTCCGCTGCAAAACAGGTAATTTGGGGGTGTGACATGAGGTTATTCCATTCTTTAAACAATTGAAAGAACAATTCGAGGGTATTCAAAAGGCCTTAGATATTGAAGTTAAAAAAAATGAAAAAGATGTTTAGTGAAATAGAAAACGAGGCAAGAAATAATGCATATGAGCTTAAAGCTATGAGATTGAGAGAAAAAATATTCACATCCTTAATGAGAATTTGATTGCCAGATGTATTGCGCAGGATGTGATTTATACTATCACAAATTATGCCATAACTGCTTCTCAATTTCGTGATTTATCAATTGCATTTAAAGTTTCCCAAGATCGTGTCAATGAGCTTGAAACCGAGAATTCAAAATTTCAAGAAAAAATCCAAAAGGATGATCATGGTAACATGATCAGACATTTTTCTAAATTAGAGGTTGAATATCTTGATTTGCAATTAAAATATCAACATCTAGAAGAAAGAATCAAAACCTCAAATGCCAAGACATCTTCGGATGCTCCTGAATTTGATGCATATTTTGAAATAAGCACACAAGATGAACGGATTCAAGCTCAATGAAACACGACCCGAAAGTTGAAAGCTCAAATTTCCCAATTGAAGGGTAATAAAAGTGAAATGGTTGGCTCCCATAGACCACCGCCGTTAGATTCTCAGAATTGTCAACTTCAAAACATCATCAATGAATTACAACATGAAAATGATTGTTTTCAAGCTGAAAATGCTAAAGTTAAACTGAATTTCAAAGAGTTATATGAATCAATTAAGGTCACCCGTGACAAGAATAAACTTATTTGCTTAAAGAAATTAATAATCTAAAGACTCAGGTAAAAGGGAAAATGCCAATCACTAGTTGTGATAATGTTGTACCAAAGGTGTCTGCTTGTAAGAAGTATGAAATCAATGTGAAATATATTTCCCCTCCTTTAGGAATAATTGGACTGTGTGTCAATCTTATCTCAATCGCCTTAAGGATAGCCTAGATTTGTTGAAGACGCTAGAATAGAGAAGCCTCTTGATAGTGATTTTGTCGATGCTTGCATTTACACTGAACAATCTCAAGAAATGTTAGAATATATCATAGGCACTTATCCTAAAAGTGATAATAAGCAAGATAGAATTGTTGCACCCTCTTCTATGCCTAAGATCAAGCATGTTACCTATGATGTACCTCTGAAAGCCTCAGAACCCAGTACTTCTAGGTCAGTAATGCAAAAAGTAGTGAATCAAACTAATATTCCCGTCGTTACTTCTACATGAGTAAGCAGTGACACTAAGGCTAGCGGGTCAAAGTCTACAGGCAATACAAAGCAGGATAGGACCTCGCAAGCTAAAAGTGATCAAGTGAATAAAGTAGAAGACCACCATAGGAATAATAAGTTTAAGTCGAACAATATGAATCGTGTTGATTCTAGTATTAGCTATAAGCGTACTGTAATTAATTCGAATTCTACTGCTGTCTACAAAACTTGAAATGACTGTTTAATTTCTGCTAATCATGATATGTGTTGTGTCATATTTGAGGCCTTCTGTCAAAACCCCAGTTGATAAAGTTTGGAAAGCAAAACAGGTTAAGCAAACTTGGAAACACACAGGGAAAAAGTTCTCTAATATGGGTTATCAATGGAAACCCACATGTCGTAAACTCAAACTTAGTGAACATTGTCCTTCATCTAGAACTGCCTTACCTAGAACAGTGCCCGCTAAGACCTGGAGACCCACAAGTAGAACTATTCCTTTAGGATTACAACACACTGTGACTGAGTCCAGTGCATCCACTAGTGCTGCCCCACTAATAATGTCATGGCATCTAGGGATACTGTACGTTTACAAATTGTGTGTGCTAACCAATCGGATCCCTCATTCTCATGGGGATCCACTGCTTCCGGTTATCCTTTCTCGTCTGTTTTCAAATGCAGGTCGTACAAATCGTCCTTTGGTATTTGGATTCAGGCTGCTCAAAACATATGACTGAGGATCGCTCACGGCTCAAGAACTTAGTGAATAAGTTTATCGGGATCGTTAGATTTGGGAATGATCATTTAGGGCAATTATGTGTTATGGAGATTATGTTTTGGTGTGATGTTATCTCCTGCATACTATGTGAAAGGACTTGGGCACAATATGTTCCTTTGTTGGTCAATTTTGTGATTCTGATCTCGAAGTAACCTTCAGAAAACACACATGTTTCGTTAGAGAATTAGATGGTGTTGAGCTTCTAAAGGGATCTCATGGCACAAATTTGTACACCATCTCTATCGAAGACATGATGAAGTCTTCTCCTATTTGCTTGCTATCTAAGGCATCAAAGAACAAATCATGGTTATAGCACCGTCGACTCAATCACTTGAACTTCGGCACCATCAATGATCTTACTAGAAAGGACCTTGTGAGAGGTTTACCCCGGTTAAAATATGAAAAAGATCATATTTGTTCTGCTTGCCAATTGGCAAAAGCAAAAAATATACCCATAAACCCAAACCTGCCAATACCATCATGGAAGTTCTTCATACCCTTCACATGGATCTATGTGGACCCATGAGAGTACAAAGTAGCAATGGGAAGAAGTATGTGCTAGTTGTTGTTGACGAATACTCTCTTTTTTTTGGTAAAAGGGTTAATTCACCCCGGTAAAATTCATTACACCAAAAAACAATGAAGTACAATTGACATGGGTGAATCCCATGTCCTCAGCCCATTACATAGGCAATTACAACTGCAAATTGCAGAACAAACACAAATCTAACCGCTGGACAGACAATTACATTTAAAACAACAAAATAAATGTAATACAACTAGGTTATAATAACCACGTCCTAATAGAGCAGCTCGATCATCAATAATGACCATAGCCATCCATACGAGTGCACCATCAACAACCACATAATTTCATCACCCGAAGCACTGGATATGAGTGAAAACCAGAAAGTACGATTTAGAAACATACACATAGGGTAATAAATAACCCTAACTTCCAAACCAAGAAGCACCACGAAAGATGCAAACAATGACATTCAAACCCATTGCGACTTCTATTATTACAACGCAAGATGCGAAATAACAAGAACCAAATATGAATCCATCCCTAAGTATTACGGCTTTGAAACTTGCAAATAGCGTGACAATCGACCCTAACTTCCAAACATATGAGAAACGCTGAACCATTCATCCACACAAAATCAGAATAATAAAACCATGGAAAAACCCTGATGTTCAAAGTCCCATAATAACCAGCAAGGAGCGACATGAACTAAGCACACCACACTTTATAGAAAAGATATGATTCAAACCCACCAGCAGAATGCATCACACTAACTGCCAAAGTAAGAGATCAACTGCTAAATGGCCAAATATACGTGTGCCTCCCAACAGATCGAATCATACCCAAAGAAACATGCGCATAGGGACATGACAATCCCTAACATCCAAACGCACCTTATGAATCTGAAGCAAGACAACACACGTCTAATCAAATCCAAGCATGCGTACAAACATCAATCTGTGGCTAACGGCAAGTAACCACACGGCAAATAACATTGCTCCATAGTATAGTATGAATGAAAACCAAACAAACCAAATCTGCCATATACGTAACCTAGGGTATCCGAAACCCTAACATCCAATGTATCAAAACGCAACATCCAACCTCTCTCTCCACCCCACATGCCAACCACATCAATCCAACGGAACCTACATGTATCAACATCCCTATAGAAAAGGAACATGTAACCAAGAATGTAACAAAACCCTAAAAAGGGTTTTGATTAGCATAAGAAATCAAGTCACCCGCCAACCAAACCTTCAAGTATGAGGGAACCGAAGTCACTCCTATTTCAAGTCTTTGATCTCTGTCTCGATTAAGAGGGTCATGGAAAAACAGTTCAAAATCACGATCAATTCCTTTTTCAAATCCTGCTGCATTTTGCACGAGCCCTTCTGCGTGCCACAAATGCCTCTGAAGAAGAAGAATCCTAGAACAAAATGAGAAGTAGATAACCAACTTCTAGGAGACACATAATTGATTGCATTGATCTCGGTAGCTACTCCACCCACGGAATTTAAAGAACCCAAAGGAGCATGGGTCATATATTACATGGAACGACGTTCTTGCCAAGGTTGTATGTCTTTTTCACCGACTCAAGTCCAACCTGTTTGGACCCCTTAAAGGTTCTAACCAAGAGCACGCAGATCCCAAAAGCATAGTTTCTCCTCCAAAATGACTTCTACGGTGAGAGGCATTAAATATTTACCTAAACCAAGAGGCCCTGAGCGGATCCCACATTAGCTCCGAGGCGTTGGTCTCCCAACTAGAAAAGTAAATGCTTGGGCTTGAGAAGCTTACGGTCCGATGGGTCCGTAAAACTCACTAGGATAAGCCGTATTATTGAACCGGACAAAACAACAAGCAATGAAACCAAAGATGAGATATATAGCTAAACTATAAGATAAGTAAGCCTCTCCGGACCATACAAGTGCGCGTCGAGCCCATGCGAAGGGTTTGGTTAAGATATGCCAAATTCCACCAAGTATACAAATGGAACCTAACCATACATGGCCTCCGATTATATCTTCCAAATCGTCTACACTAACAATCCATCCTTCCCCCCCCAGGGCGATTTTAGTAAATAACAAAATATGATACTTGGGCTAAGCGTCAAGTTGGTGATTTTTCTTACATCTCCTCCTCCCAGAGCCCAAGTATCATATACGCCCCCAAAATAAAGAGCCTTGAATACTAGAAGAAAAGCACTGATAAGGTTTTAAAAGGTACCATTTTGAGGGGTCGTTTAAGTCCTTATTTGATCACTTTTGTATCCGTTATTGCTTAATATCGTTCCTTTTCACTTTTAGGTCTCTTGAAGGCAAAATCTTGGAATGGCACTTATTTGGACGAAAAGGCGAATATATGAAGAAAATGGCCAAAGTCAAAATCGAGACACTCACGATTCTTTGAAATTAGAAGGCGGCGTCGGGTGCTAGTGCGCGCCGTCCCAAAATTTTTGTGACGGTTCGAACCCAAAACTCGTATTTTCAAGTGACGGCGTCTAGTTGTAAAAGAGTAGGCCGTCGCTACTCGACGGCCTAGATGCAATCCGACGACGGCGTCGGAAGAAGAGACGGCGTCACGGACATAAGGTGACGCCGTCGCAAGGTTAACGTGGCAAGACGAAACCACAATAGCGGCGACACGACGGCGTCCACGAAACATAAGGTGGCGCCGTCGCATATGTAATCTTATATATAGAATCCGAATTTTTCGGTTTTTGTGGGGAGTCTTTGGGTGAAAACCTAAAACCGAACCTAAGGTGTCTTGTACAAGTATTTTAGGGTTTTAAACCCTATCTTACATCAAGATAAGTCTTTACTTCATTAATTCAATTATGTCTTTGATTATTTGTGTGTATGCTTGCATGTTCTCCATGTCCAAGCTAATTTATTTGTGTGTTTGCTTAGGAAGTATGAAACTTAATTATTGAATATTGATTGGTTGTTTCTTATCTTAGTTGATAGATGATCTAGTAATGCGATAGATCATTCGTTGTGTACTTAATGCTTGATTCATCTTTGTGAACCTTAGAATATAATTACACGAGTAGTTGTAGGCTAAACCATCCAAAGAGCGCCTTAGAGTAGGAGTTTATCATCCTAGTGGGTTTGTAGGCGAGACCCTTTGGTAAGTTCAAAGAGTTGGGAGAAAGCATACCCTACAACTTTAGACACACAACGCTACTAAGAATAAGGACGTGACAATTCAACCATCAATAGGAGATAATTAAGGAGTAATACAACCTAAGTAAACACATCTTTAAACTATCACACGAGCACACATTAATTAGACATAGACTCCCACAACCTTAGTTTAGATAATTAGATAATAGTAGAATCGGTAGAAATACCAACCCCCTAAATCATATACCCGAGATTCGTACCTTTCCATTTCATAAAATATAAAAATACAAAAAATAATCATCCCTCACCTTTAGACTTAAATCGATATACACTTGACTAACGACACTATTCCCCAGAGAACGATATCAATACCCGTGGCTTACCCTAATACTACACTACAATGATTAGGTTCATCGCCTAGGGTGTTGAAAAACTTTTTCGACGAAAGGAAGTTCCTTTGACCCCGAACGACGCGTGTAGCGTTATCAAGTTTTTGGCGCGCTGCTGGGAATAGTTATTGTTTAGGCTTGATTTATATCTCGTTTAGGTCTACTCACAAGATTCCTATCAAGTGAGATTTTTTTCTTTTATTAGCTTCCTTGTAGTCTATCCCCTTCTTTGTGTTTGTGTTCATAAAACCCTTTTCATTTGTCGCTATGGCAAGTGAAATTGCATTTGCATCATTAACAAATGAGGAGCAGTTGAATTTCGCAGATTGGTTTGGTTTTAATTGTTCTAATGAATTTGTGAGTGAACTTTGAGATATCCAAAAGGAGATGGGTGTAAGGTTGGATGGATTTGATATATTACGTACTTGTGTGGCTTCTATTCAACAATCGTTGTCGGGATCAACTCCTTTTAGTGACACCATCCGGAGAATTTTTCGAGAAAAAGCCTCCTATGCATAAACCATCAATTGAATGATCTTAGGCACCATGATCAAAAGACCTAGTTTTTAAGAACATGGAACCTAAACCCGAACAAGATTGTGAGATGGTTATAGTTGAGCGCCTAGTTGCATGCGTGGGATAGATTTCAAAGCATATGACACGCGTGAGGAATCCTTTAGGAAAATAGAACATAGTGATCAAATTTTGAGAATAATTCTTATGAATCGGACCAAGAATTTGATATGGCTAAAGAAGGATTTGAGATGTTTAGGAGTGTATTTGGGTCGGATCATACTAATGAACATTTAGGAGGTCTAGATATAATGGAGAAAAGGTGGAAACTCCAAGCCCACAAGCCCTACCATCACTGAGGAACACACATCACCTATAACTTACAGGAAGAAGTAGAAGAGACTATAGGAACCCCGATTGATAGAGAACCTTTGGACCAAAGCGCCACTAGAGAATGTAGGTTTAGATGCTTGTTGTCATGACCTCTCTTAGTCCTAGTGAAGTTCCTAATTTTGATGAACCAAGAGCCTCAACCAAAACCTTACCCAATTTTCCGTCTTTAGATGTGAATCTTGGAATTTAATTAGGCCCCAATCCACCCATCAAAATAGATAGTCCGGGTAGTTGCTTGATAAAGGTGGCGATTCTAGGCCATGTAGAGTGGAAGCTAATATAGGAGTAACCCATGACCTTACACACTTATATCACCCATTCATGGTTGATAAAAGAAACACTATGGGTTTAAACCGGGTTTATTAGGTCAAGATGGATCCTTAACTAAGAATATTTTGAAGTTGATAGAAGATGATCCATTTTAAGAGAGATTTGATTCACCGCTACACCAATAGACTTAGGTAAGGTTATAATGAATAGAGCACACTCCTTTGAGCATATAAATCACCCATCACCCTCTCCTCACGTAGCAAATTTCCACCCTAAGGGTGTGTATTGCTACTATCACCCGCACTTAAACTTAAGTGTAGGGAAAACCTCCCTTTATCCGTTAAATAAGGGTAGAGTCGGGGCTCGTGACTTGAACAAAAACAAGCGCTTCTTGGGAGGCAACCCATGTGTTTTCCTTTTTCATTTTATTTGTGTCATATATCTTTTATTGATTGTTTATTCTCATGTTTAAATTTGTAAAAATGCCTTATTTTGTTTTTAACCTCGTCTTAATCACATATAAAGGTATTTTACATAAAGGATAAGTGTAGGGAGGATTACACACGCTTTCAAAAGAAACGTAAACATGAGAATTTGAATTAATTAAAAGATATACATGTGTGTTGTTCGAGTCAAATGCTTGTATCGAGTCATAATGGATGTTTTGCAGAAATTTTCCGATTTTAAAGATAAAATGTTCCGAATTTTTCGGAAAATCGTAGACCAGTTTTGTCGGGATAACTGTCGAAGTGCAACTGGCGTCGGGAAGGAGTAAAAACTTCTAACTTTTTCTCGTTTTCTTTGCTACTTATAAAATTTTGGAATTTTCGGTCTTAATTTTCGAAATGCGCAAACATCCATTCCACAAGCATTATATCTTATTTAAGTGCGGAATTACAACTTGTTGAGATTTTTCGTTGTTCGGTTTGATGCGTTGGGTTGTTTGTTTTCTTCAAGTGTGCAGGTTTAATTTATCAAGAAGAAGTTACATAAGATTGGAAGGAGCTTTTCACGCATAAATTCTTCTTGGAAAGGATTTAACCACCACTTCACACGGATCCTACCGAGCTAATCAGGGGAGTACTAGTTTCTTTCGTTTTTAATTACCTTCCATTATCATAACTTTGATACTTTCGGGGAACATTGGGGACAATGTTCGGTTTAAGTGTAGGAGGAAAATAAAGCAGGAACTTTGAAACTATGCTTATCCTTGATTATTTGCTTTGTCAATTGCATTTGTGTAATAAACCATGAGAAAATGTCGGTTAGGGTAATTTTGGCACCAAATTTAAAATTTTCATGACATATAGGAGTGGGCAATTAGTCTTAACAAAAGCGTCTCACGGATAGGAAGTTGCATGACTAGCACAAAAACCCTTTACCACCCAAATTCCACCAAAATGTGAGGATCGCCCTTAGATTAGTAGGAATTAAAGCATTCATCTTCAATGCTTAGAGTGTGAACCGGTAGTATAATAGATTCTAGAACTTGTTTTGTGATGCATTCCGAGATCGCTAGTGAGACTACACTTGTGTAGTTAGGAATAACTAAATGATAAGAGGCATTAGGATAACCCTTGTTTGATACCCGTAATATAATTACTTCTTCCACATCGGTTGAGTAATTCCCCACACCACTGCGTTGTACTCATCTTTAGTACACGATACCCTAGTTAACCCCTCGAGCCTATCCTTTTCGCGGTTCTCGTGATGTTTCGGTTTTCGGAATATCAATGAAAGCATTGTTTACACCCCCCGAATATACAACCAAATCGCCTTAGCCTACCCTTATGCACTCACTTTTAGTGCAAATGTTTGTTATCACCTAAACCCTTAGTTCAATTATCTAGTTGCTTGCATAAGTTGCTAAGTCGAGTCATATCCTTTGTATCTGATTTTGGGACGATTGGGATTCATGGGAAAAGTTAAAGTTTATGAAATGACGGAAGGGCGTTAAAAATTCAAATTCCCTTTGTTTGCATAATAATGTACCCCAAGTGTTTTGATCTTTTCAAATCGGGTCAAATTAGTGTTAGAGTAATAAAACTCAAGTGTAGGGATATGCCTATAAATCCTAGTATTTTGATGTTATCGTAGAGGATGGTAGAGTAAAAGTGTATGAAAAAAAAAAAAAAAAAAAAAAAAAAAAAAAAAAAAAAAAAACATACGGGCTACCATCCTACATCTATCTTTAAATTTATGTTTGTTTATTTAGGTTATCTAGAGTTTAGAGTGTCGAGTCTTGGCTTATAGCGCCATTCTTCATATGCATTTAACATAGAGATTTTGACTTGCCACCACTAAATAGCCTATTCCACCAAACCCTTTATTTCCCTACCGTAAGCCTAACATTACAACCCTTTAAAGACCTCTTTGATAGTCTTTCCTAGGTGCTTACGCCAAAGCGATGGAGGTTTGATCTATTCTCAAGCCTATGGTAATCTATGTACTAGGACCGGTTAATGAGTGTTTATCTTCCATTTCCTATTTGTTATATTTCATATATACACCGAGAGAGATGTGAGTATCAAACACCCCATGTGAGGTGCTAGTATGTAATTCCGTGCTTGTTATGACTTTCTTGGGGCTTATATGTGTTGTGGACCGTTTTGAATTAATGCTTCATGACCCCTAACTTATAAATTAATTGGTTAAAAGCACATTTGCTTGAGGACAAGCAAATAACAAGTGTAGGGATATTTGATAAGGTTTTAAAAGTACCATTTTGAGGGTCGTTTAAGTCCTTATTTGATCACTTTTGTATCCGTTATTGCTTAATATCGTTCCTTTTCACTTTTAGGTCTCTTGAAGGCAAAATCTTTGGAATGGCACTTATTTGGACGAAAAGGCGCGAATATATGAAGAAAATGGCCAAAGTCAAAATCGAGACACTCACGATTCTTTGAAATTAGAAGGCGGCGGCGTCGGTGCTAATTGCGCCGTCCCAAGATTTTTGTGACGGTTCGGAACCCAAACTCGTATTTTCAAGTGACGACGTCTGGTTGTAAAAGAGTAGGTCGTCGCTACTCGGGACGGCCTAGATGCAATCGAACGGCGTCGTCGAAGGCGAAGAGACGGCGTCACGGACATAAGGTGGCGCCGTCGCAAAGGTTAACGTGGCCAAGGCGAAACCCTAATGGCGGCGACACGGCGTCACGAAACATAAGGTGGCGCCGTCGCATATGTAATCTTATATATAGAATCCGAATTTTTCGGTTTTAAAGGAGTCTTTTGGGTGAAAACCTAAACCGAACCTAAGGTGTCTTGTACAGTATTTTAGGGTTTTAAACCCTATCTTACATCAAGATAAGTCTTTACTTCATTAATTCAATTATGTCTTTGATTATTTGTGTGTATGCTTGCATGTTCTCCATGTCAAGCTAATTTATTTGTGTGTTTGCTTAGGAAGTATGAAACTTAATTATTGAATATTGATTGGTTGTTTCTTATCTTAGTTGATTAATGATCTAGTAATGCGATAGATCATTAGTTGTGTATAATGCTTGATTCATCTTTGTGAACCTTAGAATATAATTACACGAGTAGTTGTAGGCTAAACCATCCAAAGAGCGCCTTAGAGTAGAGTTTATCATCCCTAGTGGGTTTGTAGGCGAGACCCTTTGGTAAGTTCAAAGAGTTGGGAGAAGCGCATACCCTACAACTTTAGACACACAACGCTACTAAGAATAAGGACGTGACAACTCAACCATCAATAGGAGATAATTAAGGAGTAGTACAACCTAAGTAAACACATCTTTAAACTATCATACGAGCACACATTAATTAGACATAGACTCCCACAACCTTAGTTTAGATAATTAGATAATAGTAGAATCGGTGAAATACCAACCCCAATCCAATACCCGAGATTCGTACCTTTCCATTTCATAAAATATAAAAATACAAAAATAATCATCCTCACCTTTAGACTTAAATCGATATAAACTTCTTACTAGCGACACTATTCCCTAGAGAGCGATATCAATACCGTGGCTTACCCTAATACTACACTACAATGATTAGGTTCCTTTGCCTAAGGTGTTGAAAAACTTGCTCGACGAAAGGAAGTTCCTTTGACCCCGAGCAGCTGCGTAAGCGTATCAAGCACCTAGACCTAACAAGATTAAGTGAATACCTAAAATTGTAGTCATTTTATTTCTATCTTTCCATACATAACTTGAAGAATGGAAAAGATTCTTCAAAGCGTCTCGGGCCCTAAAGTGCGTGATAAATACATGAAGCCCAATCTTGCGGAGGAAATTAAATGAAGTACTCGGATACAAAGTATGGAAAGCGTATCTATAACTTCCCACGGGACCTACCCCGACCTAGGTAGCTAGGTGAGAAGTAAAATTAATCCTTGTTCATACATAAGCTTCTACGGTACAAAATGAGCCACTTCAAATAGATTCATTGCTCAAGCCCGATCATCGATTAATCCGGCATGTGCTACATGAGCCCCTAGTAGTTCTGGGATAAATTGATAAGCCGGGCATTCCCGACCCTGCTTAAACCGGTGGTTTCTTGGTCGCGACCGACTAAAGCTAAAGTTCCATTAAGAGCGTTTCCACGGGTAGAACCTCCTCGGGAATATAAGGTTTTCATGAGGTGATCTTGAGCCGCCATCAAGCACGAATACCTTCGTTTAAAGAATATTTTTGGTGTGAAAGTCTCAAATTCAGGATCTTCCACGTAAATTTCACGAGAAAGCGAAGTCATAAACACGTAGGTTCAAGGCGGACCGACTACTCAAAGCACTCATCCATAAACAGTTAATGGTAAGCATGAATTTATGGGTAAGCAAAATAAAATGATGAATACTCTCGGTTCACTTGGGTAGAGTTTTGAGAACCAATGATGAAACTCAGGGTTATCATTAAACTTATCAAACAATTGCGACTTAGGCTTAACAAAGCTATCAAAATCATCCGAGCGAGACAATGGGCCCGAATTTATGAACAAATAACCCATTCGGTTTATGAAAGCATTGGAATCAGTCACTAGAAAAGTGTTCCACATACGCCTTAGCGAGCGGTGTTGTTGAAAAGCGAAATCGTACTCTTGTGGGCGCTCGAGACTATGCTAATTTTCTCTAAGGCTCGATTGTTTCTTTAGGTGGAAACCATTGCCACTTCTTATTACACTCAAAACCGATCCCTAATACATACTCTTCATGGAAAAACTCCATATGAATTAGTGCACAACAGAAAACTGGATCTCTGGTTTCTACGTGTATTTGGGGCTTTATGTTATCCAACCAATGATGGTCAAGATCTGGGAAAGTTGAAAGCTAAAGCTGATATCGGATTTTTCGTTGGTATTGCACCAGATCGAAAGGGTTACCGAATCTCCAACAAAAGAACCCGAGATATTGTGGAAACTATTCACGTTACGTTTGATGGTGGCGAGCAAATGGCTCTGGATACTCGATTACGGACCCGCGCCTCAACTTTTGACACTGGACCAATTAGTTTGGGTCTTATCAGAATCCATCACTTTGTAGCTCATATGTACCTCCTCGGAAGAAGATTTGAAGATCCTATTTGATCGATGTTTGATGAATACTTTGAGCCTACAATTGATGATACTCTGCACCAACGACCTTGCTCGACTCAACAAATCTGAATGGTCCATCGGTCTCTATTTCCATAACTCAAGAAGCTCCATCTGCGACCATTCACCATCATCATCAATTCCTATTCTTCTTGATACATCAAAGGCCTTGTAGTAGATAATTCTTTTGAAGTTAACCCCTTTGCTGAAGATGTTCCATTTGAGAATATATTTGCCCACGAACCCGCTCCACGAGGCATCTTCACGAGGATCCTAACTACGCCACTTAATTACCTTATCAACAACCACATGAACATCTCAGAAAATAGACACATGATCATCCATTGGACAACATCATTGGGAATCCTTCTTGTTCGATATCAATAAGAAAGCAACTTGCCACTGATTCCTTATGGTGCTTCTTCGATTCTAAACTATCAAAGGTCGAACCGAATGATGTCAAGACTGCCATGTGTGAGGACAACTGGTTTAATGCTATGCATTATGAAATTCATGAGTTTGATCGACTTGATGTATGGGAATTAGTACCTCCTCCAGTTGTGCTATGATTATTGCTCTCAGTGGATTTTCAAGGTGAAACTTGATGAGCATGGTGACGTTCTAAAGAATAAGGCAAGACTCGTTGCTAAGGGGTATAGACAAATAGAGGTATTGACTTTGAGGAATCATTTGCTCCGGTTGCGAATAGAGGCTATCGAGAATCTTCCTTGCTAATGTTGCTAGTAAGAATATGATAATCTACCAAATGGATGTAAAGGCGCTTTTTCTCAATGGCGATCTCAAAGAAGTGGTCTCGTCGGTCAATAGGAAGGATTTGTGAATCGAGCATCTTAACTATGTCTCACAAATGCGAAAAAGCCCTCTGACGCAGGCGGGCTCCAAGGGCATGATGCGATACTTTGCCAAAGTTTCTTTTGGCAAGCAGATTCTAAAGGTTATGTTGATCCTACATTGTTCACTCGGAAATCGACAAACATTTAATGCATGTTCAAATATAAGTTGATGATATTATCTTTGTCTCGACCGACCCAAATGAATGTGACCATTTTTCTAAAGAGATGGGTTCTAAATTTTAAATGTCAATGATAGGACAAATGTCATTCTTCTTAGGTTTACAAATTCTCAAAGTCCCAGAGGCATTTTCATCAATCAATCTAAATAAGCTAATGAAATATTAAAGAAATTTGGATTTGATTCTAGTGACCCTGTTGACACTCCCATGGTGGAGAGAACTAAAATGAATGAGGACCTCTCTGGGATCCCGGTTGATCAAACTAAATATTGTAGTATGATTGGATCCTTGATGTATCTCTCAACTTGATGAACACGATATTTTGTTCGTTGTATGCATGTGCTCACTACAGAGCTAAGCCTACTAAGAAGCACCTTGAAAGCAGTTAAGCGGGTCTTCATGAAGAGTCTGCGGTAAAACACTCAAATGTCTTGGGAAGAGAATGAGGAGTAAAGGTTACTTTACCAATTCTTTGTACATATTTTCAATAAGCAAAATAGAAAATTATAAGACCAACAAAAGCAGATAAAATTTTGAAAAACGAAAATTCCAAAAATATTGTTTTCTCAAGGCATGACTTCGATATCGATAACATCTCTGATCCTAGAAATGTCATTCAATAATGAAGCGGGGTTTTAGATGAAGTTGGATCGAAGTTCAAATGTTTTAAAACATGCCTAAACATAGCTTCTGATTATTTAGGTAACCGGCTTTTTCAAGAAAGGAAAGTCTTTAGCAAAATCGACTTTTATAAATATCGAGCACTTATCCTATAACAAAATGAGGAAAGCATGTCGCCAAAAGGCATTGTTCCTATACAAATGTTTTCATTCTAAGATTCTTAGGAAAATATTTGTATTGTACATAGTGATAACATTGTTTGAAAATGAATAGGACCAAAAATTTTGAAATCAATCGGACTCAATTTTTCATAAATGTTTATCACTCAATCTATGACTTGAGTCATCGATTGAGGGAGAGTGATTTCAAATTTCACATTTTCAAACAATATATCATCAAATAAATCCACTTATACATTATAAAGTCGTGAATAAATTTTTGGTGTTATATGTAGGGATAAGATTGTTCGTTTTGATGGGTGAAACGCTAAAAGCAGATTCTGGTTCAAAAGTTATGATCGTTCGTTATTATCAAAAATCTTTCAAAATGAATTTTTTAAGAACTCTCAAAATTATCATACTTGACACTAACACTCTCCCTCGTAAATTGAGGGGAGCGGTAAAATATTCCTTATCAGTAAATATTTATAAAAGAAAAATCAAAAAAAAAACAAAACAAAACAAAAAAACAAAACAAAACGCATCTTTTCCCAATTTTTTTCTAAATTATTTAAATTAATTGGGATCACAAATCAAAAGATTTGAAATTAATGGTGAATGTTTAAGACTCAAACAAACACGATTTCAAATCTTGATGCACATGTTGAGGAGGAGCATTTATAAAGATCAAAAACAATTGAGTACAAAATGCTTTGATTCTATCACAAGTACCTTGATTGGTTTTTCAGCGGCAATTGTGGAGGAACACCAAAGACCGACCTTGCATTTACTTTATTGGAGTTATAAGGATGGTAAGGTTAGGTATTAGTTCTCACGATCTCGCGAGGGGAGGGATCTACCCAGGGACAGTCCACTAGATAGTGTAGAAGTCCTTAGGTATGATGAGAAAAGGAGAAAAGTGAGAATAGGGAAGAGTGCCGACTGAGATAGAGCTAGGACTGGAACAAACCCAACAAGGTTCTTGTTGGGATATAAAAGACAAAGTACTAAAGAAAGTCAAAGTCTTTGAAGAAAGTCAATCTTTGCAATGAAAGTCAATCTTGCTTTCGCGTCAAAATCTTTGCAAGTTAAAGGGCTGCTATGCTATATCGTTTATGGAAGCTATGTAATTCGAGAATATTCTTAGTTTAGATTTAGTATTACTTGTCATTATAAGGTTGTAATTGTAAACCGACTAGGGTACTCCTATGCCTATAAAAGGACCCCTAGATTGGCATTAGAGTGCTGCGACATTAGAGAATATTAGAGATCGACTTACATGCAAATGCGATATTAGAGTTATTAGGGTTGTTAGTGAATCTATATAACAAGCGGGTTCAAAGTTTTAATATAATCGTTGAAGTTTAAAGTTATTCTTCTTAGCTTTATTGAAGTAGTTTCAGGATACTTAATAGAGTTATATCGGTGTTTCATTGTTAGTAATTTAGGATTTGTCCAAGGTTGCTAAACCGCACAAGCTACATAGTTAGTTTGATCGAGTATATCGATCCGACAAGTGGTATCAAAGCATGTGTGGAAACTGCGATTAAGAAGAAACCATAATACCGATTTAACTACAAACCACAAAGATATCGACTAAAATTGCACCACTCCCATCCATCACTTTCAACTCAAAATTCCTATCATCAAGAAGGAGAATATGATCTATAGAGCATGAAGATGAAGCGATACATTGCTATTACGGACCATGCCTTTGTGGGATGTTATTGTTAATGACTATATCACGATCCGTCCTCTACCTCTTTGGTATCAATCACGGGTTATCGGTGGGTTTCTTCTTAGGGTGGTTGGTTATCGTTTTCTCACCAAATCTATTAGAAATCCTCTCTAGAAACCACAACTATTATTTTTATTCAATCGATCATGTTTGAGGGTATCGTTATTATTCTCTTTAGAGTTCGATGTATGGTTATTGCAATCGTATCTTCCTTTATGTCGGTTTAATGATTGTTATTTAAACAATCTTATTTTTGATACAATCGTGGGTTTGTTCATGGTTGGATCGATTCCTAACTATCATTATTTTAATTCGATTCCTTTAAGTCTTCTTTTCTAAGAAGTTTTAGGGTTTCATTTTTTCTTTAGGAATTCGATCTCAGTTCTTTGAAACCCTAACATGTTTTACGTATATAAGCTATTTAGGGTTTGACGTATTGAATTGAATTGTATATTCGATATCCTTTTGGTTCGATATCATCTATTACAAGTAACCCTTTTTAGGGTTTGGGTATTAGTTAGTTCCATATGGATCTTCTTTGTTATGAGCGTGGGTTATGGGAGAGAGGATGTTGCATTGGAAGTTAGGGTTTGATAACCACTATCGTTCATTCTTTAAAATCCTAGTTATTGATTGGATGTGTAAGTCAAGTTTTGATGGGTTCTTGCTCAAAACCACAGGTGGTTGTTAAACCCTAGGATCTATACGTATTTGGAATTATTGGATATTAGGGTTACGATGACCTTTGTTCTATGGCTATGGTTGATCGTTTATGCATGCTCCGGCCGATGGATCCATGTTTGATGCTTATTGATCTTGAGATCGTTTATGGCATGTAGAAGTGGGAAGTTAGGGGTTCTCGTACACCCACATGCATTGTGTTGATTGGATCGGTTGCAAGTTCTTTGGATTCTTTATTCTTCTATTGCGGCATGGTCTATCTCATGGTTTGTGAAACTTTGAGCCTCGGTTAGCTCGAGTTTTCACTCGGATTGGTTTGGAGATGGTTCAAGGTTTCTTTGATCGCTATGCAAGTTCGGGTTATATGTTGATGTTAGACTAGGTTTGGTGCTTTTACGGATCACATGGAAGTTGATTGAAGTCCTCGATGGCTATGTTCTTGGTGCTACCTTAGTGAATCATGTGTTAGTACGATTTTTGTTCACTTGTATAGTAATTGTAGGTGGTAAGTTTTTATTATGCAAGTTATAAGAATGGCGTGTCATTCTTATATGATAATCTGTAAGTGTCTAAGAGGCGAGATGAGGATATCACCCTCATCCTTTGTACTTCAATGTTTTGGTGTAATATATTTTACAGGGTGAATTAACCCTTTACCCAAAAAAAGATGTTATTGTCAATGGTAATATGGTTCTTGAAGAACTGTAGAAGTTCCTAGACAACCTAAACCACCTCGGCCTACCTTGCGGTGGCTACAAAAGAAATCAGAAGGCTCTCAACATCTTGTGTATGCTATTCTGATGGTCACTGCTAAAGTTTCATGATGCTAAGGATGCGAACCAACTATGGACGCTATCAAGACAAGATTTTGAGGTAATGATGCTTCAAGAAGATGCATAGAAATCATTGAGCAACAATTTGAAACATTCCATTGGTGAAGCAGAAGGGCTTGATCTTGCCTATGATAGATTCCAAAATCTCCTTAGTATGCTAGAGTTATATGAAGCAAAGGTATACATTGAAGATGCTAATTTGAAGTTCTTAAAGTTTGTCATCCATTATGGCATGTGGTTGCTACTATGATTAGAGAAAATCGGTTTGGATACTATGGACTTTGATGATCTCTACAACAATTTAAAGGTGTGTGAGCATGAGATGAATGGTCGAAACAAGTTCAAAATCTCACAGTATTGCTTTTGTGTCTTACGAAAGAAGCGGTACTTCCATTAAAAATGCGCTTATCCTATTCAAAATCTTGTTGGTGAAAAACATAATATTTGCACAACCATGACTCTACCACCTCATCACCATAAAACACCATCAACTACGATGATGTTATATGTTCCTTCATTGCTCGGCAAGCCACGCACATTACTTACGAAGAAGATTTGATGCAAATTGAAGAGGATGATCTAGAAGAAATTGACATAAGATGGCAAGTTGCCATGATCCTTGCAAGGATCAAAGAAGTTCATGAAGAAAGCAGGAAGAGGCGTTGACTTCAAACCAAACGAGGGTATAACATTTGACAAATCAAGATTGAATGCTTTAATTGTCAAAGCCTTTGGACACTTTGCAAGAGAATGCAAGTTTGCTAAATATCGGGGCAAATAGGATGATTGAAACCCAAGCTTGAAATAAGAGAAGTTCCTATTCTTGAACCAAAACCAAAAGCTTTGTTTGCTCGAGAAAATCTATCGAGAGGTTATTTGGAGTCTTGAATTTGATGATGAACCGATAACGTACTCTATAGTCATGATGGAAGAGCTTGGCGGAGCCTGACTTTTGATGAGGAACCGAGTTCTTGCTGGAATCAAGAGATGGCCTTGGAAGCTTTGATTGGGGCATGGAAAGTGAAGAAGAACCCGTTACGCTTGCCATGGTAGCTCTTTCACCAAGTTCACCACTATCTCTTTGTGGTATGTTCTAAGTGTAATGTTTTTATTAAAAGTGCTTAAAGATTATGTGTTGAAAGAGATAAATGTAGAAGGAGCTAGAGTGCGAGGTGGCGGTTGTCAATTGACATTAGAGTCAATGGAAGCCAAAATAATCACTCATGAAAATAATGAAATGGCTTGGGCAAAAATATGAGCAACAAGATTATCAATGAAAATTGAGTGAATGGAAGTTTTTTTTTGTGTAAAGGGTTAATTCACCATTAAAATATATTACGCCAAAAAACATTGAAGTACAAAGGATGAGGTGACTTCCTCGTCTCATTCCACTAGGACATACAGGACTCTCATATAAGAATGACCGCCATTCTTATAACATATAATAAACTTACCACCTACAATGACTATACAAGTGAATAAAAATAGGAATTAAAACATGATTCACTAAAGTAGCACTAAGAACATAGTCATCGTAGAACTTCCATCACTCTTCCATGTGAACAAATCCACATAGAGCTTGAACTTGCAGAACCAACCAAAGAAATCAGAGCCATTCTCCAACACAATCGAGAGAGAAAATCATGGAGCTAATCAAGCCTCAGATTCTGAAACCTGACAACCTTCATGCCATAATCCCCTTCAAGCGATAATAACGTCAATATCCCATGAATAAGGACACCACGATAATCAAGCGGCAAGAACAAGGGTACCATGCAACAATCCAAGGTTAAATAAACCCGAACAAGCACTACAACTCGATCCGATTACCTCATCTACTACAAGTTTCAATGTGGTGAAACTCGAGCTAAGAAATGAAACCTAATGTAACTTGATGGGTCATAGGCGAAAATAGGGTTGTTCAAACCTAACTTACAACAATGATACATGACGTTTTTGAATAAAGAAGCAGGTAAAACTTAACTTCCATTAGCGAGCAATGACACTTCCATCTCTCAAAACCCGCATGAACCACGAAGGACTTACAGCGCAATAAAGATGCACCCAAAACCACAATAGACTTGTAGCACCAATAATCGATGCTGCGTATAATCGAAAACCTAACGGGTTACATGCTTAAATAAAACTAAACCCTAAACAAGTAAAGTTTTGAGTTCTGCACCATCAATGAACCACAAATCATGAAAAACGAACCAAAGGCTTTGATTTTGCAATATGAGCGACCACCAAAGAATAGAATCGGCCGAATAATAAACCACGGAAGAGTTTCGATATGCACAAGATCGATCATAATCACCAAACCAACGGATCGCACCATAAAATAATCGATTAGATAATAACCGACCTAAGCCTTGCACCATGTAGCGATCGAGAATCAGCCCAATAGATATAGCGATTCGACACATGGATCCTCATACCACCAAAATCGAAACCCTAAAGGGATCGCATGTAAGCAGTGCATAAACCGAATACAAATCCACGAAACCTAAGATAAGCGATCTTCTAATCCAGTGTAGAAGAAAGGATCGCATGAAAATTTGGACGTTTAGGGTTTCATCTGACCTCTATAAAAAATTTTGCCATAAATAGGAGATTCGATAATAATAAGAAGATAAATTGTTACCGTAGCCCTTACACAAATACAAACACCAATAAACCGTATTGCATACCCAGAGGCGGAGAGGACGGAAGATAGGAGTTTGGCGGAATAATAGCAAGTAATGGTGGAATTCCTCTAGGGAGAGAAAGCGTTTTAGGGTGAGTGTTTGTGTGTTTCAAATGGTGATTTGAGTGAATGGAAGTTAGGATGTAAGGTTTACGAACTTGAAAAGATGACTAAAGAAAGGGATGAATTGTTAGAAAAATTTGCTAGTTGGAAAGAATCGGCCTTTCACATGTTGGTTTTGTTGAAAAGCAGAAAAGACACATTAAAATTGGCCTAGGTTTTGGTATGGATTTTAGCGATGCAGAAGAGAACCCGCTAGTGATAAGGAACAAATTGATTCGAGAGGAGATAACCACTAGTGATGATGAACTCATTAGCTCGGAAAAACACATCTAGTAATGAGGAATCAATTAGTCAAACACCTCACAATTTAAGAAAGATAAGGGTTATAATGCGGTTCCTCCATAGCGGTAGTTTTCAACCACTTAGGACGGATGTTTCTTGTTTTGGAGTAGACAATTTAGATTTTAGGAAAAAGCTTCTTGGTCGATCTAATTCGAGGTCCATCTAGTTACGAATCCCAAAAAGCAGTTGAGAAACCTAAGGATGATAATGTTAAGGTTCGGTACATTCTCTTGAAAATCTTGTTAAACATTCGATACCTTGATAAAAACTTTTCAAAATCTTGCTAAATCATTTTGGGATAGTTTTGGTCATTCACCAAAAGTCATGATAGTTTTGGTCATAGAACTAAAGGAAGAAATTTTGGGAGTATGGGTAAAATTATGCTTTGTGTGTTATAGTGGTGATCATTTGATTAAGGGTGTGACTTTCACTCGAATATTTAAGCAAATTCCCAAAGACACATCTACCAACCATAAGCCAAGGAGAATAAACTAGTTTGGAATCATTCACATAGGGTAAACCATAGTAATTTCTCAAAGACTATAAGTACCCTCACGAAAGACCTTTTCAAACCACGGTACTCTCGAAGCAACACTTTTCAAGGTCCTAGTAAGACAAAGTTTTGAAAGCGGTACCTTCTCCAATCTTGCTAGGTTTTCACCTGATCAAAGATGCTGTTAGCACTTTTTGGAATGGAAGCCTAGGAGATCAATTATTGTCAACCTAGAAGGCGTTACACCTCGAATAGGTACATAGATCAAAGAAATCTACACAAAGTTAAAACCAATTGGGTTAAGAAAGAAATCTTGATGAGAACAAGCGGTACTTTCGGCAAATAAGGGTGAAAAGAATTTTGTTGAAAAGAAAAGAATTTTGATGAAAAGAGAGTTTTGTTGAAAAACCACCACAGTTTTCGAACAAGCGAAAATAATTGATCATGTTTTCAAAATAGTGGAGATTACATCTTAAAGAATTTAAGTATGTCACTCCATTAAGGGCTTTCTAAGTCGATAATGGCAGGTTCTAAAAAAACTAACTCTTTCATCTTTGTGCGGGGCTACCTAGAAGAGGAGCTTAAAGATCATTTAATTGTTGATAGTGGTTGCTCACGGAAGCATGGCGGTGTAACACCCAAAAATATTTCGGTGAGCATACTGATAGTGAGGTGCTTCTTAAATTGATATCACAACATAAGCATAGAACAATTGGTTTTCATAAATAAACTTTTATTCATTCTTAAAAACAATATTTACATTATTGATTTGTGCGGAAAATGGCCGTTATAAAAGGTGGTCGTCATCAATCAAAGTCATCAGGATAATACCAGTATCTTTGCCTTGCGCCTCGAAGATAGCTATCACTTCAAAACACGAAGATACGTGCTAAGGGGTTAGATTCTGTTTGGTGAGTTCATAGGTTTATTTAAAGGGATTTTTTTGGGTAAAGGGTTTTACCCCGGTAAATATATAACCAATAAATAATGTTAAGTACAGATGGAATGTGGCTGAAATACCACATTAACCTCAAGCGAAAAGCTTGATAAACTACTGTTTATGACACGCCATAAACACAAATAACCTAGCTATATTACATCATCTAACTAGGCATAAACAAGTAAGAAAACTTGTAACAAGCGAGCATCCGCATCGGCCAATCCACGAAGGGAGCAAGTTAACCCGGAAGTCGCACTCCATAAAACCCTTTCAAGAAAAACCCAAGGGAAAAACCTTGGAGTAGGAAAAAAGTACAACACTTACTCGGCACTCTCTTGATGTGAAATACAAATACTTGGAATCTTCCATTTATCAAGAATCAATCGAGACCAGCGAAGTTAGCTTCACGAACACGAAGGTAACCGGACTTCAACCAAATAGTAGAGACAATGATGCTAACCACTTGACAGCGATAGACTTCTTACGCTTGAAAATCCTAGCATTACGCTCCATCAGAGACGAAGTATGTAGTAGCAATGACGATGTAGAAATTATGCTATAGCAAACCGCCCCTTGGATATAGGAATAAATCTTGTAACAATATTCTCGAAAGAAGGTGGGGCGCATCCATACCGGATAAAGCGGGACCTAAAACCAAACACTGCATAAGCGGCACTCAAAAATAAGTAAGAGTGAGAATCAGGAACCAATTCACATAAGCGGGCATCTAAGCAAGTCAAGTCAGCGTTAGGACCAACATCCATTGTCGCATCCTATCACGAGTCTTGACTTCTACTTAATAGCGAGCCACAAATGTATTGCATGCCTCGGGATGGGTGAGAGAACCAAGGAACATTATACCAATCAACCGTCGGCCCTAAGGCGCATAGAATCCCATGCTTTAAAAGCGAAAAGCTACTAAAGTTACCATCGACACCATAATAATCCATCGTCGATATCGCTAAGATTAGGAATGGGAAGTGCGACTAACAATGGAAATCTAGAAAACCAGGTCCAACGGCCATCGCCAAGCACCATTAGCAATCGGATCACTAACGAGTCGGATAAATTAAAACACCTTGGGGTAATATCTCTAGCGATAAGCAAATCACGAATCGGGCTTAACTACTTCACATATCAAACCAAGCCGTGTGTCCTTACCATTGTTGATCTTATTCCAAATAAATGAGCAGATCTTGGGTCTAATGCATGAAGCTTGCGCCATCCATTAACATCCCCGAATAGGGGATTTCCCAACTTCTCCCATGAAGTTTATATGAATGGATCCATTGAACCCATGCGACTCTTTATGTCAAAATACTCCAAATGTGTGTAGTCATGAGATCGATGTTAAAGTCCTCAAGCGTCGAATACCAAGACCACCTTCTTTCTTTGGCTTACAAGCAGTTCCCAAAACAACCTTAGCCTTTCCACTTTTTCATTTCTCCTTGACACCAAAAAACCCTCATAACTTGCTCTAACTCATGAATAATACAGAGTAGGAAGAATAAAGTGAAGCCCAATATAGATGCATCGAGGATAAAAGAGACCTCACCAGCTGAAGCCTACATAGAGATAAGAACTTATTCGCCAATCATTTACGACCTTCGACTTTTCAACAAGCACTTACAATCCCTATAAAGTCTCGAAAATATAAGGGGACCCCAAGATACCTACTTGAGGAAGAACATACGCAAGCGGCATAGGCGGAGAATAGCGACTTTAATAGCATTAGGCGCATTACAAAGAAACATGTACTTTTAGGGATACTTGGGACAAGACGAAAAGTTCTTGAAATCCTCAAGCAGCATAATGACATTATGAGAATCTGATGGCCTCTGCGAACAAGAAGAGGTCATCTGCAAAAAAAGGTTAATAATTCTCATTGTTCACACAAATGATGGCGAAAATCACGCATTAGAAACCTTTTACGCAATATAAGAGTTAGCACTTCCATAACCGGTAAACAAATAGGGGATAACGGGTCGCATTGTCTAAGACCCGCTTACCTTTAAACCGACCATGAAGATCTCATTAACACATATAGAATAAGATGTAGATGAGATACACACCATGATCGATCTACCATTTTGGCGTGGAAACCAAAACCAATCGAGAATAGACTTAAGAAAAGCCCGATCAACCGTATCATATGCCTTACGAATATCAACCTTAAGCGCATCTAGGTGAACCTCTCCTACATGATAATTCGCATAAGCTCTTGGGTAAGTAATATATTATCGGATATACAACGACCGGGAACAAAAGCGATTGATTAATACTAACCAATGACCAAGGCCCTCTTTAATGCGATTAGCAAGAATTTTGCTAATCAAACATATACATGACATTCTGACAAGAAATAGGCCTATAGTCATTAATCTTAGGCGGGGTGAACACTTTAGGAATCAACGATATAATTGTATGATTAATCTCCTTGAAGCTTACCATTCAAGAAGAAATCGAGCGACAAACATAACCTCATCACCCGCGATATCCCATACTTTCTTAAAAAAGCGGTAGTGTAACTCATCGGGACCGGGAGCTTTAAAAGGGATTTGATTACACTATTTCACATTTGGTTTTTGATGATAATTACGTCTTACATAATGTCATAAAATTTATGATTACATTTCATAAAAGAATTTCATAAAAGAATTTCATTAGTGGACCATTAAAAGAGTATATGTACATTACAATGAATATAATGTCATATATTATAAATTTATTACGTAGCACTAAGCTCATACTGGGAAACTCTGACGGTTTACTGTATGCAAGGAAGTCATACAAATATGGAGCCCGTGGCGAGTGTTTATCGAATACACTCGGTCCCGACATGCTATATGTTTCGCCTTAACCAGCCGGGGTCGGCGAGCAGAGTCACCTGATCGATCTATTTATAACATTCGGCGCTTCTCGGTGAGGGTGGTGGTTCATGAGAGGCAATTTGGAATCTAAGGACTTAGGGTGTGTTTGTTTCATTAAGATGTTTTGGAGTGCGAATCATTATCGCATCTAGCGGTAAGAGGTGGTTGTAAAGTCAGAATCGATTGAAATAAGGTTGTTTGTTTTTTTTATAAATTGTCTAAATGGTTTTAATTATCATTTTTAAGTATATATTAAACTATAGCAATAGATGAATAAGTAGCTTGAATGTAACAAAAATATTTGGAAAAAAAATCAATTTTGAATTTCACAAAAACACGGTTTTGGTTCATCCTTGTCAACAAACGTGTTATCGTTTCAATTTGTCGGTTTCGCGAAAACTACCTCGACACACAAAATTAATATTATACGAAATTGGGTCCTTAGGCTTTGTGTTTTATATTTGTTGACTAACTACTCAAAATGTTTAGCGAACAAATTGAACTACAATAATAGCCAAATTATAAGCCCACTATTGACCTAACCTAAACCTAATTATATAATACCTATCTAATCTTCTCTTCATAACACATCCAAAGCAGACCTGACCACCAAACTTTCTCACCATATCTTTCATCTAACAAACAAGTATCTCTTTCACTAAACATAAACAAGAATACATTATAATCATTTCTTTATTTGAAACATAAACCAAGCGAACCTTTAATCAAACTTTTCATTTTTTTTTCTTCAATATTTGAGACCGGTGGGTTTTACATTACGGGGTTTTGATTTTCCAAAGATTGATGATGGGTTTGTACCAAGATCTTTATTTATCTTTGTTCTTTAAGATTATTGTGAAGTTGGATTTGTAAGGTTGAGAGGCAATAAGAGATTATCACCGCATCTTGCCACGTAAGGCGTTTGACATCTTCTGCGTCGACTGAAAATAAAAACAAGCGACCTTACGCCTCTTTTGGCGTCATTGGTAGCGATCGAGAGCTATTGGACCTTTTTAAAAACAAACACACCCTTAGGCTAAGGCTGCGTAATATTCTAAGTCAAGCATTTTGGTATGGTCCATAAAACATCTATGTATGATGAAAACTTTAAACATGTAAAGCATAGTATGCATAGAATGCACAATTTCGATGATTAAATCATTTAAGTAAAATGAGCATGTATCTTCCCAAAACAAGTATAAAGCAGTTAAAGTAGGGGCTATAAACTACTTGGCCATGTGTAATATAAGTCTAAAGGGAATTAAATCGAGGAGTGATAGTGCACGGCTCGGACCATGACCTAATTAAGTAAGCATATTTAGTCCTTATGTTTAAGACTCGATAAAGTTTAACTAACTTTATAAATTTTTAATTTTTGTTCTTGTTGTTGTTGTTGTTGTTGTTGTTGTTGTTGTTGTTGTTGTTGTTGTGGCATCATTTATCTTAGAATAATGTACAAAGATTTGGATGGATCTCGGCTTAGGAAGGATGACATGGAAGGAAGTCTTGAAGAGAATTACGACTTTGGTTAATGGTGACCAAATGAGAATACTTGGAAGGGTTGCACGTAGAAAAGATATCAAGGATGAACAAGGCTTTGGTTTGATGATAACCGAATGACGATGTACGAAAATGATTTCATATGATTTTAGACATCAATGGATTATGTAATCATTATTTCAAATGTATACTTAACGTACATACATGTACAAATATCTCTATGTATCACATTTAGTAGTTAACATAAGAGTATTCAATAATTTAAGTAATAGCCTTTACTTAATTATCTTTCTATTTAGATAATTTGATGGTGCAAGTTATGAATAAATCTCCTCATTGATGGTTATTATATAAAAATATAATAAGTTATATTGGTTATAAAATATAACGAGTTAATTCTATTTTAATGAAAGTTGGAAATGACCCATGTATACAAATAAATTGATAAGTTTATATATACATATCTTGGAAAAATAGGGTATACTTTCGACTAAATGTCAAAAGGTAAATTGTTTTATTTTGTTCAAATAAGTTTTATAATTGCAAGAGGTTCTATTTAATCTAAATAATTAATTTAAGAAATGTAAATTAACGATGTCAAAAGTTATGTTACAATTTATATACTTATTAGTTCGATTTAAACCCATAGTTCAAAAGGTGTATAAATATCAAGTTCTACAATATATCTCAAAAGTTGTATATATTCGACTAATAAATATATCACAATATAAGTTTTCAAGTAATATATTTTGTTTATAAATCGTAAAATTAGTTCATCAAAAAGTAGGTATAACGTGGGTAATCCTTCTATTTAATTGGTTAGTCAAAGTTGATGTAATTGATGTCAATTGAGTTTTATATCGGTTTTTATCATGTGAATATATATATATATATATATTTATGTCTTGTATAGCTTACAAATCGAGGTAAATATAAGCACTTGTTTTGATACTTTCTTTTCCAATTGATAACTTGTGTTATTCATTAATATTGACGTGAGTAACATGACGATTTGCTTATAGAAATGGTCGCGTTGCGACAGAATTTTGAGTTGAGTAGTTATAAGTCGGGATGAGGCGAGAAGTATTCGAGTGTACTACGTGTACCATGGCAATTGATGAATTCTTCTCGATCTTGGGCCTCATGATTGTTTGCTAATCCATCTCAAACAACCCAATTAGAGCCAAAAAAATGAGATATGGGCTTTGGTCGTTGATGACCAAGCGACACACACCCTCGACCCATATATATGAGTAAATGTATATGACACTAGGCAAGTTTTGAAACACGAATGTTTATCACGAAATGATAAGCGAAGACTCGAACAAGAAGAAAAATATACTTCCAAGTATGAGTTTTAGACCTTTAGACCAAGTAAAAGCGGATATCGTTAGACCCAGCGACCAAATAGCGGGTAAACAAAATAAGCGGTGACACCCTTGAGAGTTCTAACCTCAGTGAGGCAAGACTTAAGTAAGCCAGGAAATAGGCTAGAAAAATAGCGGGGATCATAATTGAATAGACTTACTAGTAGGCCAGCGAGACAAGCGATGGTTGAGTACTACTCATTAGCACCGACTCGTCGGTTAGTGGCTTAGGATTATAGGAACTAAACACGAACAAGTAAAGGCCGTGCCCTCGACTATATGTGTTCTCACGGTAGAGGATCACCAATATGGGTCGAGGCATGAGCAACAAGAATGCTAGAACAAAAGTCGGGGTAGAGGCAACAAGCGAAACAACTAAGCCAAACAAGACCATTACCAATTTAGCCAAAATTAAGATATCAAAGTTTTACTTTTCCTATTTCTTTCTTCTTGGTCCACGCCAGCCACACAACAACAACAACAAAAATGACACTGTTTTTAATTTACCCATTTTATTACCAATGTTGTAATATCATCGTAATCATCCAATACTTAATTTCAATCGACACAAACAATTTATGTAAATTTGAATTACAATTTAATGTAATTACAACTTATTAGATAACAAAACAATAATAAGGGATGTGTTCTTACTATGTACAATTAGTGGATGGTGGCTATTAACAAGAAACCCATGAGCTCAAATTGGAGGGGCTCGAGCGGGAATGAGTGCGATTAAATACTTGTAGTATCTTCCTTATGCTTCAATTGACAAAACCCCACTCAATTGGAAAAACCCCTTTGATTCATAGAAACCCTAATTTGCGGGAACCTAATTGAAATGGTGTTTGTGTGAAACTTGAATAAGACACATGATTCTTTGTCCTATCTATAGATGAGTTAATAGCAAGCTAGAAATCTTCTTTCTCATCTTGGTTGGAAAGTGGTTGCTCTCTTGGCATCCTCCTTGTCTTGATAGCTTTTATAGGGTTTATTGAATACCTAGGGAAGTAGATGATCATTTATAGTAATGGTGGTGTTTGACTTACGCTTGACTCTCCAAAGGAAGAAGATAACACCATTTTGTGTTTGAGACTTTTATGTGGTTGTCGACAAGAATAGGAGGGAGGTAGTAGGGTAGGAGTGGCATGGGGGCGAGAATAAGAGGAGGGTGAAATGTGAGATCAATTTTAGAGATAATATTAGTACTTGTTTCATTTTGTTTTTAATATTATCTGATATAGATTGTACCCGTGTTTTGTCGAATCCTCGAGTAAGCGTACCTCCCGGTACCCGAAAATATAGAAATTATGTTTTGGAGGCGATTTCTTAAGCGTAATATTATGTCATTCTTATTCGTTAAATTTGATTATAAATGTTTAGTTATTAATTTGGTGTCGGTATCGTCTTGGTCTTGGTGGCTTCCTAAATTCATGAGATAATCTCTCGTTTTCTTAGTAAATTATCCTTGAATGATAAAATGGGTATATTTCACTTATCTCATTATTTATTTTTAGTTTTGTATCTCTTTTGACTGCGATATCTTGAATAACTTCGAAACAATGGATTAAACATGTATGCTTAAATTTTAACTTGGAAAACATCTGAGATACTTAGTGGACAAGTATCGTGTGTGCGATGTCTTATTTTAAAAAGCGAGATGACCTCTCATTTTAAATCTAAATATTTACATCATCGAGAAAATAACCGATTTGAATTTTACGGCGTGATATATTATTATAATAATCTGAAATTTTACGGGTTGTTATAACAGGAGAAAGAGATTACATCATATTTTAGATCATATTTTGGAGGAAGAGTTGCATTTGGGAATGATCTGAGTGGAGGTAGAGTTCTTTGGAAAAGGAACCATCAAGGCGGGAAGCATAGATTTTGAGAATGTTGGTTATGTGAAGGAGCTCGAGTTCAACCTTTTGTCGATATCTCGGATCGTGACAAGAAGCACCACATGTTATTCAACGACACAGAATGTCTTATTCTTTCCCACGAGGTTCAAGCTTGTTGATGATCACTTGGTAACAGCAGTACCAAGAACCAATGATGTGTACGATCTAGATTTGAAGAATCTTAATTCTCTTGAAAGAGCAACATGTTTAGTAGCAAAGGCAACACTTGAAGAAGCACATCTATGCCATATAAGATTAGGTCATGTGAATTTCAAGAATATCAACAAGTTGGTTAAAGGCAATTTAGTTAGAGGTTTACCTTCAAAAATACAAGAATGATCATTCATGTTTGGCGTGCAAGAAGGGTAAACAACACAAAGCTTCATGCAAGAAGATTGAGGAAAGAACTATTAGAGAACCTTTAGAGTTGTTACACATGGATCTGTTTGGACTGTTTACATTGCAAGCTTAAACAAGAAGAAGTATTGTAGTTGTAACGAGATGATTGTAGTAGATTTAGTTGGGTCTTTCTTGGGATTTAAAGATAAAACCTTTGATTCTATTCATGATCTTATAATAGCCCTTGAAAATCAATTGAGACTCAAAGTAAGGTCTATTAGATGTGATAATGGGATGAATTCAAAAACAAGCTTATGGATGAATTTTGTGCCAAGAAAGGGATTAAGAGGAGTTTAGCATTGCTAGAACTCACAGCAAAGTGTGTTGCGAGAAAGAAAACAGAACATTGATAGAAGCGGCCCGAACAATGCTTGCAGTTCTTTATTACTATTCAATTTTGAATTTGAAATTGTAAGTCTTGCTTGTTATGTTTTAAATAAGTATCGGTCGCTCAAACCTCATATGAAGACACCTTATGAGTTGCTTATGGGTAACAAACCCAACATTCATTTTATGAAACCTTTTGGATGTCCTCGACTATTCTCGATACCATTGATACTTTGGGAAAATTTGATGGCAAGTCGGATGAAGGATACTTATTGGGGTCTTGTACCAATAGCAAAGTTTAGAGTATACAACAAGGTTACCAAAAGGTTCAAGATTGTCTTCATGTTGAATTTTAGAAGATCAAGAAAATCAAAGGGTAAAGGTCACGATTGGATGTTTGATCTTGATGTTTGACTCCTTACATGAACTATGTTCTGTCGGAGAAAGAAAATCAAGTTGTTATAAAGAAGAAGATTCTGATTACATTGTTCATGGGTCAATATTGACACGATGTTGTTCACGATGAAGAACCTATATCTGTTGAGAAAGAAAAAATCTTGATGAACCAAAATCCATTGTCGATGAAGATCAAGCTCTCCAGATGAGCTTAATAAGATGCTTTTCGAAACAATAGCACAATCTTATGAGGATGATCAAAGAAGAGCTTATGAGGCGACAAAGAAAAGGATAAGTCTACATATTACTCTCGGTGCTTTGAGATCACGGTGCTTTGGATCAAAATCTTCTTTGCGCAATTAATGATGCCGATGATTTGAATGATCTAACATGCACGGATTAGAAGACAACGATGATGAATTAGATGATGAAGGTATTTTCTCAAATTCCAATGAAAGGCGATTTCTAAATTTGGGTAATGATCTTGAAGTTTCCTGAAACTCCTACATTAAGAGTTCATAAAGATCATCTTTGGTGAATCATTAGACCTTCTACTACGGAGTCTTCGCAAGAACCAAAGCTAAAGGTTTCTCTAAGCCCGTAATGCTTTACTTAGCTTTGTGTATAAACAAAGCAATTTGAATTATTTACCTACTATCGAATCAAGCCATAATTCTTCTATTCGATTGGTTTTCTTTAATCTCTGTGGGATTCTTGAATTAACATCTAAGAATCGGTTTGTTAGGGTGGTGGGTGAAGTTCTATCTGTTTATACCTTTAAATCATCCACTTTTCTTATGATCGAAACCCTAAATTTGTTCTTTAATGACTATAACGATTTACATTTTTTAAATGGTTGATTGCTAGGGTTTTTCTTTGTTGGGTTGCGATCGCATTGGGATTCTATTGTTTAGGTGGGTTTAGTATTCCCTATTTATTTAGGGATGTATTCAAATCGATTCTATACTCTTTTATTTTTGCGATTAGGGTTTTTGTTTACAGTTGATGGTCTTGATGTATGACATAATGGATTCCTTTTATTAGGGATTGGTTTATTATCTTCATTATGCAAGTAACCCTTCTTGAGGGTTTGGTCTGTTATATTACATTTGGTTTGATTGTTGATGATGCATGTCCTCGCCAGTGTTCGCGTCTATTGTGCAGTGGGTTTGAGAGAATGTAAGTTAAGTTTGAGGTATACTTATTCAAAAACCTACATGGATCAAGCGGGTCTTTATGGTGTTAATGTATGTTAGGGTTTTCTAAAACCACATTAATCATTATAATTGGTCTTTCTTCTTGAGTCGTATTATTATTATTGATGTTGCTTGGGATCGATTATATCGGTTATGGTTTTAGGGTGTTGTTATGCCTATTAATTGTTTCATATCACAAGATCTTCTTTTGTTTATTATATGATCTTGTGGTTGATGTATTCTTTTGAAGTTAGGGTTCTTAATACCTATGATCATCACCTTGCCTAGTCCTTATGCTTTACATTGTTGGATTGTGATGTGTTTGTTGTTCGTGTCGCGGATCATTACCATTATTCTTGATCATTCTATGTGGATCGATTAGATATGATTATTTGGTTCGACACACTTGGGATGCTTGTTGCTACGCCTTGTATTACTCATATTTTGATGCAACAATATGTTATCTTTTGGAAGTGGTGTTAGTGGTAAGTTCTGGGTTTGATGCATTATGTTGAAGAATGCTTGGATGTTCATACTTGGATTCTTCATGGAAGTTAAAGTGGACCACATTAGTGACATAGAAGGCTCAGTATTTTTCTTGAGTAGTATTGTAAATCTTTATGTACTGTCATTATTGGTTGGTTCATTTTAGTATAAGTTATAAGAATGGTTTGTCATTCTTATATTCGATTAATAAGTGTCTAAGGTGAGATGAGAATCACCCTCATCCTTTGTACCTCAGCGTTTTTGGAGTAATGCATTTCTGGGGTGAATTAACCCTTTTACCAAAAAAAGCAGTGAATCATAAGGATCAACAAACATGTTTATTCACACTTTATCTCTCGAGAAGAACCCAGGCGTAGCTCGAGCATTAACTAAAGAGTTGGGTTGAAGCCATGCAAGAAGAACTTCTTCAATTCAAACTTCAAGATGTTTGGGTACTATGTGATTTACGGATGGAAAAGTCAACTTGGTACAAGAACAAAGGAAGATTAGTTGCACAAGGGTATAGACGAAGAAGAAGGAGTGGACTATGATGAAGTGTTTGCTCACAGCAGCAGGATTGAAGCCATTAGATTATTCCTTGCTTTTGCATCTTATATGGGCTTTCTTGTTTATCAAATGGATGTCAAAAGTGCCTTTCTTTATGACAAAATTACGAGATGAAGTCTATGTAAAACAACCTCACGGTTTTGAGGATCCTGCACATCGAACAAAGTCTACAAAGTTGTTAAGGCTATGTATGGCCTTCGTCAAGCTCTAGAGCTTGGTATGAAAAACTCTCCACTTTCTTATTGCAACATGGTTCTGGGAGAGGAGCAATTGATAAGACTTTGTTTATCAAAAGAGACAAAAAGGACATAATGCTCGTTCAGTATATGTAGATGATATTATCTTTGGAGCTACAAAACAATCAATGGTGAAAAAATTTGGCGGCTCATAACAAAATTTCAAATGAGTTCCATGGGTGAATTAACTTTCTTTTTAGGGCTACAAGTTAAACAATCCAATTTGGAATCTTCATTAGTCAAGATAAGTATGTCATGACATTCTTGAAGTTTAACCGATGCTATCAAGCCGATCACCACACTATCAAAGCTATCAACTCATTAGGAAAGGATGAAGATGGACAAGGTGGATGTCAAGCTTTCTGGATCAATATTTGGTTGTCTTATGTACTTTTTTTTGGGTAAAGGGATTTTCACGCGGTAAAATGCATTCACCAAAAACATTGAAGTCTGAAAGGATGAGTGACTTATAATCAGGTCCCCAGGACACTTCTGAGACTCACATATAAGAATGCAAATCATTCTTATAACACAACTAACCACAATATAAGAGTGACAGACCACTCTTAACTAAAAATAGAATAGAAAACTAGAACGCCTATTAAACATTACAATTTAAACACAAATCAAGTAGACACACTTGATTCTTCAAAAAGCGTCATAGAAGTCCATACCATACCACCATAGAATCACTTTAAACACTTCAGAACGTGACAAAAACCATGAGCATTCAATGAACAAAGATAACTCTAACTTCCACTAAACCATCCCACGAGGACCTAGTGATCGGAATTATGTCCAACAAGTAGAACGGTCTCAAATAGGGTGAACAACCCTAACTTACCAAATAGCAATAACATGGTCATCAAATTGAGTTCTGAGTTCACAAATTCCACACAGCGGTTGGTGAGAGAGACTCTAAAACCACGGATAGGCGACAGCCAAACTCGCTCCAAAGGTGCATGTTTAGATGCAAAGCGAACACCAAAAGAATAACCGCATAAGCGGCGACCTACTGATCATCAATAGCGTGCAAAATATGATCCTAGATGAACAATGACCTGAGCACCACATGATCACACAAAGGGTGAAAAGAATCATCATCATCATCGCGCAACCTTAAACACCTATGCGACATGTACCGGTCGGTCGAATCAAAAACAAATAATAGGGTTTAACAAACCCTAACCAACATATCGACCCATCTAATCATTAGGAACACGAAAACAAACACCAGTACTGATCAATGACAGCAGTATAAGGACCGGGCGTGTAGCGATCATAGGGTTAACAAAACCTAACTTCCGACAAAGAAACGTACACAGACCACAAAATAAATGAATTAGCGACATCTTGTGATAGTAAACAAAATTAGGGTTTTGAACAAGATCACCCAAAACTTGACTTACAATCTCTACAAAACCAACACATAAACCTTGAATGCGGTAGAACATTTAGGCGATTGAGAGCACACCACCATCGAAACGACCACCCAAACGAGGAACAATCCCAGCCATAAGTATATACAATCAAAGACCGAGGCTAACGACAAATAGTAAATAAGAAACCCTAAACTTAGGGTTTCCTCGATAAAACGACAAATCCAACGAGAATCGGCCATATAGAAAACCAAAAGGTTTACAATCATAAACCAAGGTCAAAACAGATCGTACCAATTAAATAACTGGGAAATGATCTAAAAAAACAAATAATACGAAACCCTAAAAATGATAGCAATCAAAATAAGGGTTTGGAAAAGCTCTCAACCAGTAGCCTGTTCGAGAAAAACACTACCCTTTATAATCGATTGCATACCAATAAGCGAATCAAAGATTGTTTAGAGGTGAAAGAAAATAAAGATAGATTATTTGGAAAAAGAAGGAATAAGTAGGAGGTTCACCGCAAGGGAGAGAGAGTGTTTGGTTGTCTTATGTATAGCGCATCTAGACACGATATCAATCTTTGATGTACATTTATGTGCAAGATATCAAGTCTCGCTAAGGTCTCGTATGAATGCGATCGAGAGGATTTTTAGTTATCTAAAACAACAACCTAAGTTAGGGTTGTGGTATCGAAGGATTCACCTTTTCACTTGGAAGCCTTTTAGACGGTGATTGTCACGGTGATAATTATGATGAAGATCAACCTTTGGAGGATGCCAATATCTTGGCGGAAGATTAGTTCATGGCAATGTAAGAAACAAACCATTGTAGCAACATCATCCCTTTGAGTAGAATATGTTGATCTTTATAATTTGTTGTGGACAAAATCTTGTGGATGCATAATCGACTCTTGGATTATGGGTTCAATTTTAAGAATACTTCTATCTACATTGATGAGGTACAATTTGCATTGTGAAGAATCATGTTTATCACTCCAAGACCAAGCACATTCAGTTAGGCATCACTTTATTCAAGATTGTTATGAGCATGGGCTCATTAATCTTCATCGAGGTCCATGGATGATAATGTGGTTGATCTGCTCACGAAAGGTTTGATGTTTCAAGATTCAATCATTTAGTGGTGAGTATTGGTATGATTAACTGTTTAGCTACAATTAAGGGAGGACTTATTAGTTAGTTAGTTAGTCATGCATTGTTTAAGGGAGGCTATACAATGCTTTTGAGGTTTTGCTATTTTTGAAGAAGAAGTTGGAAAATCTTGCTTAGGTTCATCTGAAAATCTTGCTGAAATCTTTGCTTTGAAAGAAATCTCTTCGTGAAAACTGCTTGCGGTCTTGTCAGCGTCTTTGTTCCAACAGTCAAAATAAGGGTAAAGTTCAAACAACGGTAACTTTATTAATTGGGCTTTGATTTTTTTAAATCTTACACAGTAAATAACTACTCAGGTTTTCCCTCATCTTTATACTTATCCATCCATATCTCTCTTTCTCATCGTATTACGCTTTTTCGTTTCATCGATTCTTATATCAAACAAGCAATGACTAATCGTAACCTTAGTTAGTAAGCACAACATGGTTTGCTAACTTAGACAAACACCATCGATGTAAGCTTTTCATGACATAATTGATTTCCTATTTGGATCTTCCATCAATTATGCTCTATTAGTCGAACGACATCATTGAACCACAGATTCAACAATTTTGGAGCTCTTCTAGATCTCATATGCAAGATGATGAATCCTATATTGAGGCTAAGGTTCTTTGGAAGATAGTTAGAATTAGTGAAACCTTGATGGGGAAGATTTATTGTTTGATGATGAAGAAGGGGCTATTCGTTTTAACAAACAAGTACTGGGATACACTTAGAGATATAGGGTATGAAGAGTCTCTCACTGAAACTACTTTTAAGAAGACCTTGTTTAGTCCTCAATGGAAGTATCTAGTTCATGTTTTGCTTCATTGCTTAAGTCCCAAAAGTACTTCATGGGAACAATTTGGATCAAATATCGCCTCTGCATTAGTGGGATTAGCTACCAATCAACCCTTTAACTTTTCCAGAATGATTCATGATGGTATGCTATCTCATATCTCAAATGGTTCACCGTTTTTAATGTACCCTCGATTTGTTCAAGTCTTAACGAACAAACGACAAGGATAATCCCTAAACCTTACAAGCTTGTTACTGTTGTAGAACTTCCAAAAGGTATTTACTTTCATGGCTAGAAAGAGTGACAAGTTTTAAGGGAGGATACATTTAGCTGCTCATATGGCGGAGGTAGTACAAGCATTAGAGATGAAGGCTGCTTCGGTAAAGATCATGAGCCTTGGGTTTCAAGGGAAGTCTTGCTTCTCAACATCTTGCTTCATCCCAGAACTGGAAGTGCCTTAACCCTTGCTTCCGGGAAATCTTGCATCTGCGCAGGTACTATCCATCTTGATTGAGAACAAATGTTCGACCATACCATCATCTCCCAGTGATTATACTTCCCGCGGATGGGTCTCGAACATGCGGATGAGATGAGGAGATATGGCTACGAGGGATCCAGATTACGGATACTTATGCTTTGACAAGGGAGTTATTAAGATTGAAGAAAGATTATGAAGCTCATTGCTGTGACTTATGAAGTTGAACAACAAGTTTAGAAGATTGAAGACATTTGTCGGCCATTAGTTCAACATCGCAGTTGTGAGTCAAGTCTCGAGAAGAAGAAAGGAAGAAATCTAAGAAGGTTTCTAAAGGCGAAGCTTCCAGCTTGATCTTCATTCCAATTGGGAGGATTTTGGAGCAAGAGAATTTGAATGAAGATGATGAACCTCATAAAGATCTAGATGAAGAACCGGATCTTTGAAACTTTTGATAATTCATAAAGATGAAAATCGAGCAAGCGGGCCTCAGTCTTGGGCCTCGAGGTGGGGTGTACAAAATCTTGGTGATCAAGTCTTGATGCTCGAGGTCTTGGTGATCATTCAAGGAATGTTTAGGCGAAACTTATAACACAAGGACCTTAAATTTTGAAGAAGAAAATTTGGTCCTTGCGGTCTTACATGAAGAAGAAGGTGGTACATCTAAAGTAGAACATATTGCTAGTGATGATGAGACCATTGCTCGGATAATGTTGTATATGTCAAGACCCGAGGGTGTTAGTATCCACAGGTTGAAGAACAACAACAACCTCAAGTCTTGCAATCTTCTCAACTTCTTTGAGATCCTAAAGATAAAGGAAAAGGTATCATGGTAGAAACAAAGAAAAGAAGCTTACTTTAAGCGGAACTAAGGGCTATTGAAAGCTAAAAATGAAGAAAGCGCTGAAAGCTACAAGTTGAATTGGATGCTAAAATGTTCTACAGGAAAAAGCCCGTGGTTATACCTAGAAGACCTCAGTATTGCTAAAGAAAGGAATGCAATGATGGCTTATCACGAAGGGTAGAGGATATCTTGGTTTACATAAGTTGAAGTATATAGAGATGAAAGATTTGTATGATCTTTGTTAGAAGCTTATCAAAAGGGCTGGAAGGTATTATTCCTTTTGATGATGAAAAGCAGAATGAGGATGCAAGAAAAAGGAGTTTAAAGAGAAAGAGAACAGCGATGATGAACAACTATCAAAGAAGATACAATTGAGCACGAGATCGGTTGATGAGCTAAGGAATTATCTAAGAGTTGTAGATTTTGAGCATCTAAGTCTAAAGAAGTTGCGATAAAGAAGTCTAAGATGTCTACATTTGAAGTTGTAGAATCAAAGGAAGGAGACTATATTATGTTCATAGAGAAGATGAAAGCTTTAGAGTGTTTAATACATTGTGGGATATCTTCATATGATAGATAGAAGATCTGTTTCATACTGTATCAACTAAGTGCAAGAATATTTTGAGCATATTCCATCAATGGAGTTAGCTTAGTCTTCTTTGGGAGATCTTATAACTATCGGGAGGCAGAAGAAACAAGCACTAATGCAATGGAACAACCAAGTAGTTTGGGAGATTACTAGGTGGAGATTCTTTGAAGAATCGGGAATGTATGTTTGGAGTTAGAAGATGGGACCATGATTAGCACGCTAGCGAGAAAGAAGATATCCTTGACAGAGATCTTATGATTAGAATGCTAGATCATGGTATGAAGGTTGAGCGGGAGAAGAAAGCGACCACTTATAATGCGTTGAATTGTTTATCGAATGGACAACTATAGGCGATGATGATGTATAAATCTTGGTATGATTCTTAATTATATAAATTTTTGAAAATCGATACTTTATTCAATCTTCTTTGGATATTTGATGCTTTACCAAAGAAATCTTGCGACAAAAAGCGATAAAAGTCTTTTAATGAAAATAAATAGGCAATTTTTGTAAAGTGCAAAATAATTTTTGAAGCACAAAATAAGCGACAACAAATTGTTTTGAGAATAACATCGATGGTAATCAACTACGTATGTTTATAAACAAGAAAGAGTTTGACTCATCATGAAATGCGGCTACGATGTGATTATCAAATCAGTTTTAGTTGAAAATTTACTAAAAATTGTATGGTCGACAACGACTTAAACACCTTCGATGTCTATTTTGTGATAACCAACAGCGATTCTCATACTTACCTTTTCTTTGAGTGCCCATTTCTTCTGGTGTGAGCGAGAGTTTGTGCTATGTGTGAATGGTTGTGTTCCTCTAGATTGGATGATGTTGTTTAGGTACCTTATTCCTCTCTACAAGGAAGTTCGACCTCTAGTGTTATTTCTAGCCTTCTTTTCTTTGCTTCTTGCTACTCTCTAAAGTGAGCGAATTCAAGGCTTTCCACACAACGGTCATGAGACTTAAACCACGGATAGAGCAGTTAGCACAAACTCGCCCAAAGGTGCATGTTTAGATGCAAACCGAACACCAAAAGAATAACCATAATAAACACCTACAATCATCAATAGCGTAAAATATGATCCTAGATGAACAGCAAAGACAAGCACCACATGATCACACAAAGGTCGAAAAGAATCATCATCATCATCACACCAACCTTAAACACCCATGACATGTACCACCAAAGAAGTCTAATCAAAAATAAGTAATAGGGTTTAACAAACCCTAACCAACATATACGACCCATCCTAATCATTAGAACTCAAAACAAACACCCACAAAGACAATCCAACAAAGAATTCAGTATAAGGACCAACAGTAACATCATAGGGTTAAAACCCTAACTTCCAAGAAAGAAACCGACACAAGACCACAAAATAAATGAATTAGCAAAGATCTTGCGATAGTAAACAAAATTAGGGTTTTTGAACAAGATCACCCAAAACTTGACTTACAATCTCTAAAACCAACTTACATAAACCTTGAACTGTAGAACATTTAGATCGATCGAGCACACCACCATCACTAATAAATGCACCAAACGAGGAACAATCCTCAGCCATAAAGTATATACAATCAAAGACCAGTGCTAATCTATTAAATAAGTAAATAAGAAACCCTAAACTTAGGTTTCTCAGAAAGCATGCAAATCCCAACCATGGACCCATATAGAAAACCAAAAGGTTTTACAATCATAAACTAAGGTCAAACAGATCGTACTCAATTAAATAACTGGAAATGATCTAAAATAGAATAATCCAAAACCCTAAAAATGATAGCAATCAAAATAAGGGTTTCAGAAGAAACACCAACCACTACTTATTCGGTAAAACACTACCCTTTATAATCGATCAGATACCAATAAACTAATCAAAGATTGCTTAGGTAGGCAGGCCTAAAATAAAAGATAGATTGGTCGGAAAAAGAAGGAATAGGGCGGCTGGATATCACCACACAGCGAGAGAGAGTTTCGTTGTTTTATGTACTTAATCGTGATCTAGACCTGACATCAATCTTTGATGTCTCTGCTTATGTGCAAGATATCAAGTCTCACCTAAGGTCTCATATGAATGCAACAAGAGGATTTTAGTTATCTAAAACAACAACTCAAGTTAGGTCGCTGTATCCAAAGGATTCACCTTTCACTTGGAAGCCTTTCGCATAAATGACATGCGGTGTGATAATTATGATAAGATCAACCATCGAGGATGCCAATATCTCGCGTAAGATTAGTTCATGGCAATGTAAGAAACAAACCATCAGAGCAACATCATCCACCAAGTAGAATATGTTGATGCCGCAAGTCATGTGACAAGCATCGCGATGCATAATCAACTCTCGATTACATGGGTTCAATTTTTAAGAATACTTCATCACATTGATAACGAGAGTACAATTTCAGTATTGTGAAGAATCATGTTTATCACCCAAGCACCAAGCACATTCGTATTAGGCATCACTTTATTCAAGATTGTTATGAGCATAGGCTCACACGCCGCCAAGGTCCACACAGATGATAATGTAGTTGATCTACTCACAAAGGATTTGATGTTCCAAGATTCAATCATTTACAAGTAGTATTGGTATGATTAACTATTTAGCTACAATTGCGGAGGACTTATTAGTTAGTTAGTTAGTCCCATGCATTGCTTAAGTGAGGCTATACAACGCTTTTCGAGGTTTTTGCTATTTTTGAAGAAGAGGTCGAAAGCACCGCTAGAAGTTCATCCGAAAGTACCGCCTGAAGTACCGTCAGCATCAGCTACGTGAAAAGCACCGCAGCCTTGTCAACGCATCACTCCAACAACAAGGTAAGGGTAAAGTCTAAAACAATCAGAATTTTATTAATTGGGTTTGATTTTTTTAAATCTTACTCAGAATAACTACCCGATTTTCCCTCTCATCTTTATACTTATCCATCCATATCTCTCTTTCTCATCATATTCACCTTTGTCGCTTTCATCAATTTTATATCAAACAAGCAATGACTAATCGTAACATCGTTAGTAAGCACAACATGGTTGCTAACTTAGACAAGACACCATCCAATGTCGCTTCATGACATAATTGATTTCTAACCTGATCTTCCATCAATTATGCTCTATTGGTCGAACCTCGACATCATCGAACCCCTCGATTCAACAATTTTGGCTACATCAGATCTCATATGCAAGATGATGAATCCTTATATTCAAAGCTAAGGCCTTGAAAGATAGTTAGAATTAGTGAAGCCACAATCGTGGAAGATTTATTGTTCGATGGACTAATAGCGGGCTATTCGCTTTAACAAACAAGTACTTTGGGATACACTAGAGATATAGGTGCGAAGAAGTCTCTCACTCGAAACTACTTTTAAGAAGACCTTGTTTAGTCCTCAATGGAAGTATCTAGTTCATGTTTTGCTTTTGCTTAAGTCCCAAAAGTACTTCAGCGGGAACAACCTGATCAAATATCGCTCGTGATTAGCTGGATTAGCTACCAATCAACCCTTTAACTTTTCCGTAACGATTCATGATGGTATGTTATCTCATATCTCAAATGGTTCACCGCTTTTAATGTATTCCTCGATTTGTTCAAGTCTTCGAACAACACCATACTTGATGTCCCTAAACCTTCTAGCCTTGTTACCGTTGTAGAACTTCCACCAAAGGTATTTACTCATGGCTGTAAAGAGTGACAAGTTTTCCGGGAGGATACACCATTAACTCCGCTATATACGACTGAGGTAGTAAGTCGTTGTAGATGAAGCCGCCTCCAAGAAGATCACGAGCCTTCGGCCCGTGGAAGGTACCGCTTCAACATATCGCTTCATCCCCGCAACTCAAGCCGCTTTAACTCATCGCTCCTGTGGAAAGTACCGCATCTCTCGCAAGGCGTACTATCCATGCCGATTCGTAATGTTGTCAACCCACCATCATCTCCCAATGATTATACTTCCGGCACATGGGTCTCAAACATCCGGATGATATTTAGGAGATACGGCTTCGAGGATCCGCTCGATACTTATGCTTCGACGCGGAGTTATTGATTGAAGAAAGATTACGGCTCAAGTCGCATAAACTTAATGAAGCTGAACAACAAGTTTGTAAGATTGAAGACATTTGTCCGCCATTAGTTCAACATCGCATTGTGAGTCAAGTCTCGTAATAAGAAAGGAAAGAAATCGTAAGGTTTCTAAGGCAAGAAGCTCACAAGCGCCTTTCATTCCAATTCGGGAGGATTTTGGAGCAAGAGAATTTGGAATGAAGACGATGAACCTCATAAAGATCTGTATGAAGAACCGTATGTCAAACTTTTGATAATTCACATAAAGAAGCCGAGAAAATCGAGCAACCGAGCCTCAAGGTACCGGGCCTCGGCGTGGGTGTACAAAGCACCGTGATCATGGCCGATGCTCAAGGTGTCCGGATGATTCAAGGAAATGTTTAGTAAAGAGCTTATAACACCAAGGACCTTAAATTTTGAAGAAGAAGTCGGTCCTTCAACGCCTTACATGAAGAAGAAGTCGGTACATCTAAAGTAGAACATATTGCTAATGATGATGAGACCATTGCTCGGATATCGTTGTATATGTCAAGCACCAAGAGGTGTTAGTATCCCCGAGTCAAGAACAACAACAACCTCAAGTCTTGCAATCTTTCTCAACCTACTTTAGATCCTAAAGATAAAGGAAAGGTATTGGTATAAACAAAGAAAGAAGAAGCTTACTTTAGCGTAATCCAATGGCTATTGAAAACGCTAAAATGAAGAAACTAGAAAGCTACAAGTTGAATTGATGTTAAAATGTTCTACCGTAAAAGCCGCCGCATTATATTTAAGACCCCGTAGTATCACTAAAGAAAGGAATGCAATGATGGCTTATCCAAGGGTGTAGGATATACCGGTTACATAAGTTCAAGTATATAGAGATGAAAGATTTGTAGCGATGTCAGTTAGAGAAGCTTATCAAAAAGGAACTCCAAGGTATTATTCCTTTGATGATGAAAAGGTGAACGAGGATGCAAGAAAAAGGAGTTTAAAGAGAAAGAGAACAATCCGATGATGAACAACTATCAAAGAAGATACACCGAGAATGTATATAAATGATGAGCTAAGGAATTATCTAAGAGTTGTAGATTTCGAGCATCCCAAGTCTAAAGAAGCTAAAAGAAAGAAGTCTAAGATGTCTACATTTGAAGTTGCGGAATCAAAGGAAGGAGACTATATTATGTTCCATGTAGGAAGATGAAAGCTTTAGAGTGTTTAACTGCTGCGGGATATAACGTATATGATAGATGTAGAAGATCCGCTTTATCTGTGATCAACTAGTGCAAGAATATTTTGAGCATATTCCATCAACCTGGAGTCGGGCTTAGTCTGCCGGAGATCTTATAACTATTCTGAGACAAGAAACAAGCACTAATGCAATGGAACAACCAAGTAGTTCTGGGAGATTACTAATGAGATTCTTCAAGAATCGTGGTGTATGTTTTGAGTTAGAAGACGGGACCATGATTCACACGCTAGAAAGTAAAGATCCACCCACAAGAGATCTTATGATTAATGCTAGATCATGGTACAAGGTTGAAAGCAGAGAATGAAACAACCTTATGGTCATTGAATTGTTTATCAAATGGACAACTATAATCGATGATGATGTATAAACACGGTATGATTTCTTAATTATATAAATTTTTTAAAAACCAAGATTTTATTCAAAGTATCATTTACAAACAAGATTTTACCAAAGTATCGCTTATACAGAAAAACAAAGTCTTTAATGAAAATAAATAGGTTTTGTAAAGTGCAAAATAATTTTCAAGCACAAAATAAACAAAGAATAAATTGTTTCGAGAATAACATCTCGATGGTAATCAACTCACCATGTTTTATAAACAAGAAAGAGTTTCGACCTATCATGAGGTACCATTCTCGGCCTACGCGATCAAACCGCTTTTAGTTGAAAATTTACTAAAAATTGTATGGTCCTCGACACCCACTTAAACCTCGCTTCGATGTCTATTTTGCATGATAACCAACCCGATTCTCACATGCTTACCTTTTCTTTCGAGTGCCCATTTTCTTTACAGTGTAGACGAGATTGTGCTATGCGTGGAATGGATTGTGTTCCTCCTAGATCGATGATGTTGTTTCGCACCTTATTCTCTCTCAAAGGAAGTTCAAATTTAGTGTTATTTCTCGCCTTCTTTTGTCGCTCGCTAATTCTATCCGGCGTGAACGGAATTCAAGGCTTTTGGCATGGAAACGGTAGTCATATATTCAGTGTGTCGATGATATCGCTTCTATTTTCTATTGAAGATCCTTCGCTCGCTTCACAAAGAACTCATGATTTCGAAAGATTTTGGATACATGGAAGTTACCGGATCAAATGATCATCAGATGTTTCAACGCCTTAATGGAAGTTCTCCTTTGCTTTTCTATTTCACGCAAGGGAGCGCCAGGAACGGGTTTTCTTGTAAAGGGTTTTAAAGAGGCAACTTCCTCGGTCGCCTCTTGCTCCCCTTCACAGGTGTACGGTAGTTATGGATGCTCATTGTTACTAGGTTTTCTTGTTTTATTCCCTGTTAGATGATGTAATGGCAATACTAGTTTATCAGTTTATGGCACAAATCATAAACACTATCAAGCTTGCAGGTGTTAATGCACATTCTCCGCCACATTCCATTTCAGACTAACATTTTTGGTTATATATTTACCGGTAAAACCCTTTACCAAAAAAAAGAGTCGGGCAGCCCACAAGAAAATGGCTTTGCGGGTAAAGTCGTAGAGAAAACCATTTATATGGTAATTAGTTCACCATGGTTGCAAGAACTAACTAGTCCAAAAGCAAACGGGCTATTGGTAAAGACTTAACAAACCGCTGATAATGATTCGCTAAAAATCATATGGTTATTAATGTACCACGGTTTTACACACCTAAACATCGGCTACCCGTAGTATTAATGGCTTTGGTAAAGAGACATCAAAATCCATTAAATTTCAATGATTCACCTCTCACAAGAGTTTACACACCGGAAGTGATGAGAATAGTCCAAACTTTATGGATCCGATGTACATTTGCCATATGTTACGAGGTTAAAGATTACTACGCTATCGATAATGATCGTTGAAAAGGATTGTTTATAAAGACTACTTTAATGATAATAATACAAGCACAGAGAGTACAAGATAAATCAAGATAAAGACACAATCTTTCCTCAAGACAAAGATGTTAAAGATAAGATAAAGCCAAACTCAAATCGCAAGCAAGTAGAATTCAAGCAGTGGAGGATTTCCGGATATAAAAGACAAAGTAATCAAGAAAGTCAAAGTTACAAGAAAGTCAAAGATCGCTTAATGAAAGTCAAAGTAACGTCAAGGCAAAGTACCGCAGTTAAAGGACCGCTATGCTATATCGCTTATGGAAATCTATGTAATTCTAGAATATTCTTAGTTTAGATTTAGATACTACTTGTCTTGTCGACATCAGAATTGTAAACCCACTAGATTTATCCTTACGCCTATAAAAGGACCCCTAGATCGACATTGTGGTACGCAACATTAGAGAATATTGTAGATACGACTTACATGCAAGTGCGATATTAAAGTTATTAGGTCATTAGCGAATCAGACAAGCAAGCAGGTTCAAAGTTTTAATATAATCGCAAGTTTAAAAGTTATTCTTCTTAATTTTATTAAAGTAGTTTCAGATACTTAATGTAGTTATATCGTTGTTTCATTGTTAGTAATTTAGGATTTATCCAAGGTCACTAAACCTCATAAGTTACATAGTTAGTTTGATCGCAGTATATCGATCCAACAGCTCTAGCTGATGAAGTCTTTTTTTTTTTTTTCGCAAAAGGGTTGAATCACCCCAGAATTTATTACGCCAAAACATCAAGACAAAAGCGACGCAGTGGTATCCATCATCTCATTCCATACGACACTTACATGAAAAACAACTAACTAAACCACCTATATAAGAATCACTGTGCCATTCTTATAACAACACAATAAGATAAAACTATCCACGACGGCCCTGTATTACTCTCAAAGCCATGTGCAGGAAAATCATAATCATAACCATCATAGGACTCTCAAATCATCCAAAACCACCTCCCAAGCATTTACCTCGTGCATATATACTTCATCTTCATCCGACGAACCACTTAATGACAAGGATGAACTTTCCTTACTAGAAGACACCTCATGGATCTTAGAAAATTGATCCCACAAACTTCCATTACCACTTTTCTCGTGTACAACACTAGTAGAGACGACATTGTCACTATCATGTGGTACCCCACCACCACCTCGCTCGGATCAAGATCACCCTTTAAACACCCCTCCAAACCACGCTAGTATCCTCGCATTCTTCTTCGTAGTAGGTTTAGAAACATGTTTATATTCAAAATTAGACTTCGTTGCCATAACGAGGCCTTTGTTTAACTTTTGTAGCCTTATTTCCAACCTTATCAGTGTGAACATCCCTATTAACACCAACATCTTTTATGAGTCGAATCAACCCTTAGTAGGGTCAGATTCTCCCAAGAGGGCAATTAACGCCTCATGATTAAACACCTTACATTTAGAACAATCGATCGTGCCACCATTCATATTCAACTTCAAGAACTTTATAATGACCTTTACCCTTCTAAGAAAGGTATAGCCACTTCAATTGATTCCAAAATGTAATTTTAGTAGATAGCTCAACTAGACCCGTGTACAAGAATAATGACCCCAAGGATTACTACACATACTCTAAGACATGCATCCATTCGTATAACACGCACTAACTAACTAGTAATCAAACCAATACCAACTTCAGAATATGTAATCGCCGCAGACATTACGAATGAGAATCCATACCTGCACTTTGTAATCTTCTCCCTCCATCCTCGTATTAGATCCCAAATTTTTAATAACACGGGACTCGATTCGACAAAACCAAGGACCACACTCAAGAACCTTACACATACCATCTGAGTCTTAAATTTGAAAAGGTAGAAATTATTACGCATCATAACACATTCAAGCCAAACTTAGCCCATGTATGCTTAATATAATCATTCACAATAGAAAAGCTAAACGTTGCCAAGGAAATAGCCGCGATAGATTATGATCAAATTTAGAGCGATATCATCAATAACACCTAACTATGTGATAACAACTTTAGCACCACCCAACATTATTCCATTATTCGACTTCAACCCATTACCCATGTTACCACTTTCAATCCACTCACCATCGTGTTCACCCCCAACGAAGAAACATCGTTCAACAACACTTGCAACATCGTAATCGAGCCCAAATAAACTTACACTTTCATGACCAAGCAGTATTGGGTCGATACACCGAGTAACCAAGTGGAGATGCCAAACAGACCAAATTCAAGAAGGAAGAGCAAAACTCCCTTTTTTTTTTAAAAGGATTTTGACCGTAAAATGCATTACACCAAAAACGCCAAGACAAAGGACTTGGAGCGAGTCCTCATCTCACCTCGAAGTATACAGACATGCACAAACACATGTGCAACTTACAAATAAAATAAGCTAAACAGTTATTTAACACCAAGAAACACAAAGAAAACATAAATCAATTCTTCTTATGTCCTTGCACCTTGAAGTCTCTAGGTAGAGCCACTATAATTTTAGATTGGAAGCATACATCTTGATATCATCATAGTTCTCAAAGACTTCATCATCACTTTCAATAACCCTCGCTCACACAAGAATCTTGACCTTGAATAGAAGTCAAGCCACATCACTAATGTTAGTAAAGATTCGACACCTTACTTGTAGAAGCACGGAATGCTCCCACAAATCAGCAGACTTACATCCTCGTAGGTACATGCACGTCATACAACCCTCACCAATATTATCTTTTCCCCACCAAGAATCTGAACATTGAAGAAGTCACAGCATGTTGTCCTCGCATCAGTATCCACACCATCATCACCCTCACCGCACCATTAAGTGTACCAAGAGAACGAGAACCATCGTTAGCTCATTTATTAAATTCAAATTTCTAAATTATGTTTATTTGAAGAATTCTTTTTCTTGGCAAACGGCTTTGAAACCTGTCTATACATAACATTGGTCTTAGGTTTAAAACCCGAGACACATTAGAATCTTTACCAACCTCTTTACCACCATACACTTTAGAATCTTTACAACCCCGCACTTTTAAGTATAGACTTCAAAGGTCGTTGCTAACAATGATCTTCGCCATCAATATTGTTAATCTTCAGAGCCAACCCACTAGCCTTCTCAAGGCTTTCTACCATTCAAGAACCCCGATTCCATCTCTTTTAACCCACTTGCACAATAATGACTCGCAATAAACCACCAAATCACGATGATAACAAACAAACCCGTAAACCAAAGTTATGCATGCAAACAATAACGCCACTCAAAGAATAACACTAAACCCACAAGGAATTTAGAGTTTCGTTAAGTTCCAAAGAGTCGCACCAAATCGTAATAATCAATGAGCATTATGGCTATGACCGTAAAACCCTAATGCGCATAAATAAAACCGAAACTCATTAACGGAGTTTCGCTCCTGCACTTACCAACTAATCACTATGCAAAGAACAGAGGATGATCGACCTAATAAAAGAAGGTGATGAACCGACTTAATGATATGATATACGGTACCATCTAAAAACCCAGGCAACGAAACCCTAACCAAATGATTACCAAAAAACCTATAATCCGAAAGAAGTAATAAATTAAACAACCCAATGATAATCGTGAAGATTAAACACAAGGATGTTCACTTTGATACACTAATTAATGGAAAACAGGAGAATTAAGATAAAAACGATTAGAATAGGTTGTGAAAAAGTCGCTTGAGAGGAGAGAAACTTTAGGTTTACAAAGATCAAGCAGTCAAGAATGAAAGAAATGAAAAGTAAAAGGTGAAAGAAGGCCTCCAATAATTCAACCTGTACAGTAAACCTGTTCAATACATACGCCATCGGTGGTTATTAAGGAATAAATCCAGATTGAAGACAAGGCATCATGGACCCAGTGACGCACCGCACTAAACTTCCCTACCACTTAAGTTCTCTTAAAAGACTTGTTTCATTTTCACATGCACCACATAATCTATCGACTTTCTCTGTGAGATGGGTCGATATTGGAAGGAGACCCTCTCCCTAGTCTCCGTGACAGAAAGTCAAAGCGGACTATCGAGTTCAGAGCCAAGAGATCGTCAATAAACTCATTAGGACACACAATTTCACGAAGACTCACCGGGTTCACATAATGAAAAGTAAGAATTTATATATCGGTAGTCCCACGATTATCCTCGCGGTATTGCTCGAACATCCTGAGTGATACTTGTATTCATAATTAAGATGAAATCCTTCTAGTAACCAACATCGAAAGCAAGATCTTGGTAGCGAGCATGCAGATCCTTCATGGATCAAACTTCCAGGACAACCTGAAATAAACGATGGGCGATTCATTTTCTAGCACATCGACTGTGTATAAATTTTGAATCAATCGAAATAAAACGATGGGCGATTCACTACTGAATCAACCTTGTTCCTGTGAAATGGATTGACTCATGCTTTTGAAAACCTTTCGATGTGCTCTATAATTCCTTTTCTAGCACATCGACCGTGCATAAATTTTCAAATAAAAGTATTTATGATTGAAACTTGATTTTTCCTTCATAAAACTCGTCAGACAGTAAAATCTCTCTCTTCAAAGAATACGCCATTGTTTTTCAAATTAATTTCACCTCAAACAAAGTGAATCTCAATTACCGTTCACTCACTCCGTTGTCTACTTTGAGACGCCCGGCTGAGAACCGCCAATGTTCAACCCCGCCACGAGATTCTTAGAAATTCTACCCGATCAATCTGGGAACCGTGGTTCTTGCAACCTATTCGATTTAAAGCGAACAAAGACACTTTTCATGTTTTATTGCTAATCGTTGTGCTCAGTAAACATCCGACTAGTCACCACCGATCAAAATTAAGTCAATCCATAACCACATGCTCACACATCACACTCACGCTTAAAGAAATCATGATAATCTAAAGACCAAGCAATGCTTCCGCAACTCGATGCAAAATATCATGATCCAATAAAGTGCGAAAGATGCTTGGCCCGTAAGTCACAATATCACACTTGAGGCAACACAACAAAGGATGATCCGAGATTTACTATCCGATGATCTCAAAGAAAGCTCAAAGATCACCAAGTCATGGAACATCTAAAGATTCATCACTAAAGTATAAAGATCATGGACTTTAAGAATCAAAGACTATGAACCACAAGAACAAAGACATGTAATAGAATGCTAGAATCTAATATATTAAAGCGATTAAGGACCTCCTTGTGGGAGATTGTTGCGATTTAAGAACCATAAGTTAAAGACTCCCCACACCTGTATCCGAAGCATTAGAAAGTTCGTAGTCTTGCACGCTTAGCGGCTGTAAGTAGTTAGTTAGAACACGCTATGACTGGATTTTACCTTTAACCATCAGACGTCCGATCCACAAAATTTATAGGTAGATATTTGTAAAACTATAAATACTCTCACCCTCCAAAGGAAAGGTCAGTTCTCATAATATTACTTTCACTTTCTCTGTAAGTTCCTATTCTCTACTTTTCTCTCTAAAATCTTCTACTATTCGATCCATATCTATTTGTTCCTGTTTATGATAACTAATCTCTTACAAACTCCTTACGGTTCGAGAGTTATGACCAAAACAAGAGGCTACCAGATCTTTCTTTTTCTTTTTTTTTCTTTTTAGTAGTAGGATATACCACGGTGGCTCTGCAGCCAACAAGGTCCCATGATGAGACTCTAGAGCTCGATATATGTTAAATATTGTTAAACCCTCACAAGAATAATAATGTTTATTGATCCATATATGTGGTTCGCACATGTACTTTTTATGGCATTTTAAAGCAACTAGCATTTAACACATAGCATTGTTATTATTATTACAAAATTGTTTCGAAAGAAAGATATAACATTTATGAAATTATAAAACGCTAGTTTCTAAATGTTCTTTGAATGAGAATTTAACGTTTAAGATTTAAAGATACGCTATTTTATACATTAAAATTACAACGATGGTGACAACTACTCTACCAAACATTTTTATAAATTAACTCACATTACTAATCATAGTTCATCGCTAGCTTTCGATAAACACACCCATATAAAGGTTACCCGAGAGAAAACCTAAAACCTTAAACTCGTAAACCAAGCTGTTGGCCAGGAATTATCTGCTCGTGTTTGAATCTGCTTATTCTTGCAAATTTTGTTTAGGTATAACCAAAACCGAACCGAACCGAAAATATTTCGCGATAAAATCAACCGAGAACCGAATCAAGTTCGGCCTGCTATAGGTCAAACCAAACCGAATTTATTTTTTTTTTTAGTTTAACTAAATCGATTTTTGGCAAAAAAAAATTATTTCAAGCATATATATATATATTTTTGTATTAGGATAAAATTTTAATGGTCTTTTTGTATATATAAATATATAAAATATATATATATTAAATATTTTAAAAATATATATTAAATATATAAAATTTGCAAGATTTTCTAGCAGACCATATTAGACGCAAAGATTTTACAAAGACCTCTTCTGCACTCAATAAGAATTTAGTATTATTACATATTTTCATTTAATTCAAAAGGGATAATAAGAAACGTGATTTTCACTTTCTTTTTATTTTTAAATAAAAAACGCTTTTTAAGTCCTTAATTTAGGATTTTTTTTAATATATATCTTTTTCAGCATACATATTTTTCAAAAAAAAAAGAGGTGCATGTGTGTTCTTCTTTCAATATTGTAAATTTACATATGTTTTTTTTTCGTATTTGTTTAGACATCAAACATGTTTTGCTTAAAATGATAATTGCATATATGTTTTTAGCTCGCTAATCTTTGAAATTTATAACAAAGAACATAAACATATACATGTAACCTCTAAATTTATAACCAACAAAAAACATAAATAGTATACATAAAATTTGATATAAAATGAAATACATTTCAAATACAAATGTAACTTTTTAAATATAGATGTCGACGCTATTCAAAACCATTTTTGACCCCAGTAAATGCATTACACCAAAACGCTGAAGACAAAGCATGGGAGCGAGCCCCCATCTCATCTCGAAAGTGGCAATAGACATGCACAAACACATGTGCAACTTACAAATAAAATAAGCTAAACAGTTACTTAACACCAAGAAACACAAAGAAAACATAAACCACCCTTCTTCATGCCCTTGCACCTTGAAGTCTCTAGAGCCACTATAATTTTAGATTTGAAGCATACATCTCGACATCATCATAGTTCTCAAAGACTTCATCATCACTTTCAATAACCTCGTCTACACAAGAATCTCGACCCGAATAAGTGAAGCCACATCACTAATGTTGTGGTAAAGATTCGACATTCCTTACTTGTGTGAAGCATCACTGGAATGCTCCTACAACTCGCAGACTTACATCTCGTAGGTACATGACGATTATCAACCCTCACCAATATTATCTTTCCCCACCAAGAATCTGAACATTAGAAGGTTGTGCATGTTGTTCCTGCATCTGATCCACACCATCATCACTCTCACCGCACCATTACGTACAAAGAATGAGAACCATCGTTAGCTGGCTTTATTAAATTCAAATTTCTAAATTATGTTTATTTGAAGATTCTTTTCTTATGTACCCGGTTTTGAAACCGGTCTATACATAACATTGGTCTTAGGTTTAAAACCGAGACACATTAGAATCTTTACCAACCTCTTTACCAAACCATACACTTTAGAATCTTTACAAACCTCGCACTTTTAAGTATAGACCAGACTTTTAAGTATAGACTTCAATGGTCGCTGCTAACAATGATCTTGCCATCATTATTGTTAATCTTAAGAGCCAACCCACTCAGCCTTCAAGGCTTCTTACCATTCAAGAACCCCGATTCCATCTCTCTTTAACCCACTCAGCACAATAATGACTTGCAATAAACCACCAAATCACGATGATAACAAACAAACCCAAACCAAAGTTACATGCAAACAATAACGCTTTCACCAAAGAATAACACTAAACCCACAAGGAATTTAGAGTTTCGTTAAGTTCCAAAGAGCCACACCAAATCGTAATAATCAACAGATATCACAAGCATGCACTAAAACCTTAATGCGCGACAAATAAAAACCGAAACCCTAATAATGAGTTTCGCTCCCAGACTTACCAACGAATCACTATGCAGCAATAGGAGGATGATCGACCTAATAAAAGAAGCAGGATGAACCGACTTAGAATGATATATGGTAAGGTACGATCTAAAAACCCAAGGCAACGAAACCCTAACCAGCGATTTACCAAAAAAACCTATAATCCGAAAAAAAGAAGTAACAAATTAAACAACCCAATGATAATCGTGAAGATTAAACACAAGGATGTTCACTTTATACACTAATTAATGGAAAACAGAGAATTAAGATAAAAACGATTAGAATAGGTTAGGAAAAGTCGCTGCAGAGGAGAGAAACTTTTGCGTTTACAAAGACCGGCGGGTCAAGAATGAAATAAATGAAAGTAAAGTGGTGAAAAGAAATACCCAATAATTCAAACTTGGCGTAAAACCTGTTCAATATATTATGCTATCGGTGGTTACTAAGTAACACCCAAGATTAAGACAAGGCATCATGGACCCAGCCGACGCATCGCACTAAATTTCCCAAATTTCTTAAGTTCTCTTAAAAGGACTTGTTTCATTTTCTAATGGCACCACATAATTCATCGACTTTCTCTGTAGATGGTCGATATTGAAAAGGAGACCCTCTCCTAGTCCCGTGACAGAAAGTCAAAGTGACTATCGAGTTCAGAGTCACATAGATCGTCCATAAATCTCATTAGGACACACAATTTCATTTAACACTACCGGTTCACATAATGTGAAAAGTAAGAATTTATATATCGGAGTCCCACGCATATCCTCTGTGGTATCGCTCAACATCCGAGTGATACTTAAGTATTCATAATTAGATTGAAAATCCTTCTGTAACCAACATCGAGCAAGATCTTTCGTAGTTATATGAGATCCTTCCAATGATCAAACTTCATGATAACTGAAATAAACGGCTGGCTATTCACTGAATCAACCTTGTTCCAGAAATGGATTGACTCATGCTTTTAAACCTTTCGGCGTGGTTTACAATTCCTTTTCTAGCACATCGACTATGCATAAATTTTCAAATAAAAGTATTTATGATTGAAACTTGATTTTTCTCATAAAACTCTCGTCAGACAGTAAAATCTCTCTCTTCAAAGAATATGCCGATTGATTTTCAAATTAATTTCACCTCAAACAATTAATCTCAATTACCGTTCACTCACCTGTCGTCTACTTCGAGATCCCGGCTGAGAACCACAATATTGCCGCTGGAACCGTCGCAAGAGATTCTTAGAAATTCTACCCGATCAACTGGGAACCGTATGTTCTTGCAACCCTATTCGACTAAAAGTAACAAAGACACTTTCGGTGTTTTATTGCTAATTGTTGTTTGCGTAAACATCCGACTCATTGGCACCCCGATCAAAATTAAGTCAATCCATAACCACATGCTCACACATCACACTCACGCTTAAAGAAACCATGATAATCTAAAGACCAAGCAATGCTTCCGCAACTCGATGCAAAATATCATGATCCAACAAAGCGAATGATGCGCCGTCCGTGTCACAATATCACATGGAGGCAACACAACAAAGGATGATCCGAGATTTACTATCCGGCGATCTCAAAGAAAGCTCAAAGATCACCAAGTCGTGAACATTCAAAGATTCATCACTAAAGGTTAAAGATTGGTGACTTTAATAATCAAAGACTATGAACTACAAGAACAAAGACATGTAATAGAATGCTAGAATCTGTAATTATATTAAAAGGAGCGCCTCCCTGTGGGGAGATTCACAGATTTAGTAAACCGTTAAAGACCCTACCACACACCCATCTCATAGATTTAGAAAGTTCGTAGTCTGCACGCTTAGTTATTAGTAAGTAAAGAAGTTAAGAACACCTGAGCGACTGACGGCCTTTAACCATCAGATGTCCGATCCACACCCAGAGGCGCGGTATATTTCGTAAAACTATAAATACCCCCACCCTCCGCAGTAGCATCAAGTTTCATAATATTACTTCACTTTCTTTCTCTGAAGTTCCTATTCTCTACTTTCTCTAAAATCTTCTACTATTCGATCCATATCTATTTGTTCTCAGTGTGTTTACGATAACTAATCTCTTTACAAACTCCTTACTGGCTCGAGAGTTAGCGACCAAAACAAGAGGGCTACCAGATCTTTCTTTTTTTCTTTTTTTTCTTTAGTTAGTGGATATACTACATGGGCTAATGTAGCCAACAAGGTCCGCAACGATGAGAGATCTTAGTCTCGATACGATGTTAAATATTGTTAAACCCGTCAAGAATAATGTTTATTGATCCATAATATAGTGTGTTTTACATATACTTTAAGGGCATTTTAAAGCAACTAGCATTTAATTAATAGCAGACAAGCATTATTATTACAAAAGCTTGTTTGAAAGAAAGCATATAACATTTATGAAATTATAAAACGCTAGTTTCTAAATGTTCTTTGAATGAGAATTTAACGCTTAGATTTAGCATTACGTCATTTTATACATTAAAATTACAACGATGTGGACAACTACTCTACCAAACATTTTTATAAATTAATCGCTACTACTAATCAGCATACATCGCAGCTTTTATAAACACACCCATATAAAGGTTACCCGAGAGAAAACCTAAAACCTTAAACTCATAAACGGGCTTGTTGTGTGTGTTCACTTGGTCGGTTTCTAAGACCGGCTTATTCTTTACTTTTGTTTAGGTATAACCGAAACCGAACCGAACCGAAATATTTGTGACAAAATTCCACACAACGGTCAGAGACTCAAACCACGGATAGAAAGAAGCACAAACTCGCCCAAAGTGCATGTTTATGCAAACCGAACACCAAAAGAATAACCACATAAGGAATAACCTACAATCATCAATAAGTAAAATATGATCCCAGAGAACAACAAGAAAGACAAGCACCACATGATCAACAAAGGTCGAAAAGAATCATCATCATCATCACACCAACCTTAAACACCTATGCGACATGTACCACCAAAGAAGTCTAATCAAAAATAAGTAATAGGGTTTAACAAACCCTAACCAACATATACGACCCATCCTAATCATTGTGAACTGAAAACAAACACCCACAAAGACAATCCAACAAAGAATCTAGTATAAGGACCAACAGAATTATGGGTTAATAAACCCTAACTTCAAAGAAAGAAACCGACACAAGACCACAAATAAATGAATTAGCAAGATTCGCGATAGTAAACAAAATTAGGGTTTTTGAACAAGATCACCCAAAACTTGACTTACAATCTCTAAAACCAACTTACATAAACCTTGAACTGTAGAACATTTAGTACGATCGAGCACACCACCATCAAGCACAAATGCACCAAACGAGGAACAATCCTCAAGCCATAAAGTATATACAATCAAAGACCAGCTAATCTATTAAATAAGTAAATGTAAACCCTAAACTTGTGGTCTCAGAAAGCGTCAAAATCCCAACCGAATCCGCCATATAGAAAACCAAAAGGTTTTACAATCATAAACCAAGGTCAAAACAGATCGTACTCAATTAAATAACTGGAAATGATCTAAAATAAAATAATCAAACCCAAAAATGATAGAATCAAATAAGGGTTTCAGAAGAAATTAACCCACCACTTATTCCGTAAAACACTACCCTTTATAATCGATCAGATACCAATAAACTAATCAAAGATTGCTTAGAGGCAGAGAGGCTAAAATAAAAGATGATTGGTCGAAAAGAAGGAATAGGGCTACGGATTTCACCACAAAGGAGAGAGAGTGTTTCGTTGTTTTATGTACTTAATCGCATCTAGACCTGACATCAATCTTTGATGTCCTGCTTATGTGCAAGATATCAAGTCTCACCTAAGGTCTCATATGAATGCAACAAGGATTTTAGTTATCTAAAACAACAACCTGTTGTGGTCAGGTATCCAAAGATTCACCTTTTCACTTGGAAGCCTTTTCGCATAAAGGATTATGCAGTGATAATTATGATAAGATCAACCATTCGAGATGCCAATATCTCGCGTAAGATTAGTTCATGGCAATGTAAGAAACAAACCATCAGAGCAACATCATCCATCAAGTAGAATATGTTGATGCGCAAGTGCCAGTGACAAGCATCGCGGATGCATAATCAACTCTCGATTATGGTTCAATTTTAAGAATACTTCATCTACATTGATAATGAGTACAATTTGACATGAAGAATCATGTTTATCACCCAAGACCAAGCACATTCGTATTAGCATCACTTTATTCAAGATTGTTATGAGCATAGCTCATTAACGCCGCCAAGGTCCACACAGATGATAATGTAGTCGATCTACCCACAAAGGGATTTGATGTTCAAGATTCAATCATTTGTTTAGTATTGGTATGATTAACTATTTAGCTACAATTGCGGGAGGACTTATTAGTTAGTTGTTAGTCCCATGCATTGCTTAAGGAGGCTATACAATGCTTTTCGAGGTTTTTGCTATTTTGGAAGAAGAGGCCGAAAGCACCGCTAGAAGTTCATCGAAAGTACCGCCTCAGTACCGTCAGCACTGCCACGCGAAAAGCACCGCAGCCTTGTCAACGATCTGCTCTAACAACAAAATAAGGGTAAAGTTCAAACAACTAGAATTTTATTAATTGGCTTTTGATTTTTTTAAATCTTACTCGTAAATAACTACCGATTTTCCCTCTCATCTTTATACTTATCCATCCATATCTCTCTTTTCTCATCATATTCACCTTGTCGCTTTCATCAATTTATATCAAACAAGCAATGACTAATCAGAACATCTATAGTAACACAACATGGTTGCTAACTTAGACAAGACACCATCCAATGTCGCTTCATGACATAATTGATTTCTAACCTGGATCTTCCATCAATTATGTGCTCTATTGGTCGAACTCGACATCATCAACCCCTCGATTCAACAATTGGGCTACCGCTAGATCTCATATGCAAGATGATGAATCCTATATTCAAAGCTAAGGCCGAAAGATAGTTAGAATTAGGAAGCCACAATCGTGGAAGATTTATTGTTCGATGAATAAGGGCTATTCGTTTTAACAAACAAGTACTTTGGGATACACTTAGAGATATAGGTATGGAAGAGTCTCTCAATCGAAACTACTTTTAAGAAGACCTTGTTTAGTCCTCAATGGAAGTATCTAGTTCATGTTTTGCTCATTGCTTAAGTCCCAAAAGTACTTCACGGGAACACCTGATCAAATATCGCCTGATTAGCTGGATTAGCTACCAATCAACCCTTTAACTTTTCCGTATCGATTCATGATGGTATGCTATCTCATATCTCAAATGGTTCACCGCTTTTAATGTATCCTCGATTTGTTCAAGTCTTCGAACAAATACCAAGGATGTCCCTAAACCTTCTAGCTTGTTACCGTTGTAGAACTTCCACCAAAGGTATTTACTCATGGCTGTAAAGAGACAAGTTTTCCGGGAGGATACACCATTAACCGCCATAATACTGAGGTAGTATGTCGTTGTAGATGAAGCCGCTTCCAAGAAGATCATGAGCCTTCGCCCGCGGAAGGTAACGCTTCAACATACCGTCATCCCCGTAACCTCAAGCGCCTTAACCCATCGCTCTGTGGAAAGTACCGCATCTCGCAAGGTACTATCCATGTCATCTTCGTAATGTCAGTCAACCCACCATCTCCCAATGATTATATCGGCCGATGGGTCTCAAACATCCTGAGACGAGGAGATACGGCTTCCGAGGATCCGCTCGATACTTATGCTTATGCGGAGTTACAGATGAAGAAAGATTACGGCTCGTCGCACAAACTTATGAAGTTGAACAAATGTTTAAGATCAAGACATTTGTCCGCCATTAGTTCAACATCACGACAGAGTCAAGTCTCGTAATAAGAAAGGAAAGAAATCTAAGGTTTCTAAGGCAAGAAGTCACAAGCGCCTTTCATTCCAATTGGGAGGATTTTGGAGCAAGAGAATTCAATGAAGACGATGAACCTCATAAAGATCTGATGAAGAACCGATGTCAAACTTTTGATAATTCACATAAAGAAGTCGAGAAAATCGAGCAAACCGAGCCTCAAGGTACCGGGCCTCAAGGTAGGTGTACAAAGCACCGTGATCAAGGTGCCGATGCTCACAGCCGTGATCATTCATGGAATGTTTAGGCAAGAGCTTATAACACCAAGGACCTTAAATTTTGAAGAAGGTCGGTCCTTCAACGCCTTACATGAAGAAGAAGTCGGTACATCTAAAGAGAATATATCATAGCATGATGAGATCCATCGCTATAATCGTCAGTATATGTCAACACCAAGAGGTGTTAGTATCCCCGAGTCAAAGAACAACAACAACCTCAAGTCTTGCAATCTTCTCAACCTACTTTAGATCCTAAAGATAAAGGAAAAGCATGGTAAAACAAAGAAATAAAGAAGAAGCTTACTTTAGCGTAACCAAGGCTAATAAACGCTTAAAATGAAGAAACTAGAAAGCTACAAGTTGAATTGATGCTAAAATGTTCTACCGTAAAAGCCACGGTTATACCTGTAAGACCCCGTAGTATTACTAAAGAAAGGAATGCACGATGGCTTATCCTCGGGGGTAGGATATACCGCTTATATAAGTTCAAGTATATAGATGAAAGATTTGTATGATGTCATAGAAGCTATCAAAAAGGAACTAAGGTATTATTCTTTGATGATGAAAAGGTGAACGAGGATGCAAGAAAAAGGAGTTTAAAGAGAAAGAGAACAATCCGATGATGAACAACTATCAAAGAAGATACATCGAGAATGTATACGCTTGATGAGCTAAGGAATTATCTAAGAGTTGTGATTTCTGAGCATCCTAAGTCTAAGAAGTGCAGAAAGAAGTCTAAGATGTCTACATTTGAAGTTGTGAATCAAAGGAAGGAGACTATATTATGTTCCATGTAGGAAGATGAAAGCTTGTAGAGTGTTTAACTGCTGTGGGATATAACGTGATATGATAGATGTAGAAGATCCGCTTTATTCCATCAACTAGTGCAAGAATATTTTGAGCATATTCCATCAACCGGAGTCGGGCTTAGTCTTGCCGAGATCTTATAACTATCCTCGAGACAGAAACAAGCACTAATGCAACCGGAACAACCAAGTAGTTCAGATTACTAATGAGATTCTTCAAGAATCGAATGTATGTTTTGAGTTAGAAGATGGGACCATGATTCACACGCTGTAGAAAGAAGATATCCACCCACAAGAGATCTTATGATTAATGCTAGATCATGGTAAGGTTTGAAAGCAGAGAATGAAACAAATTTTATGGTCATTGAATTGTTTATCAAATGGACAACTATAAATATGATGATGTATAAATACTGTATGATTCTTTAATTATATAAATTTTTAAATCAAGATTTTATTCAAAGATCGTCGACAAACAAGATTTTACCAAGTATCGCTTAAAGAAAAAAAACAAGAAAAGTCTTTAATGAAAATAAATAGGTTTTTGTAAAGTGCAAAATAATTTTCAAGCACAAAATAAACAAAGAACAAATTGTTTCAGAATAACATCCGATGGTAATCAACTCACCATGTTTTATAAACAAGAAAGAGTTTCGACTATCACGTAGGTACCCTCGATGTGATTATCAAACTGCTTTTAGTTGAAAATTTACTAAAATTGTATGGTCCCGACATCGACTTAAACCCGCTTCGATGTTCATTTTGCGATAACCAACCCGATTCTCATGCTTACTTTTCTTCGAGTGCCCATTTTCTTTACAGCGTAGACGAGTTTCAGCTATGTGGAATGGATTGTGTTCCTCCTAGATCGATGATGTTGTTTCGCACTTATTCCTCTCTAAAGGAAGTTCAAATTTCAGTGTTATTTCTCTTCTTTTGTCCGCGCTTCACTTATCCGGCGTGAACTAATTCAAGGCTTTTTAAGGCGGAATGGTCATATATTCAGTGGATGATATCGCTTTATTTTCTATTGAAGATCCTTTCTGCTTTCACAAAGAACCCATGATTCGAAAGATTTTGGATACATGGAAGTTACCGATCAGCTGATCATCGGGATGTTTCAACGCCTTAATGGAAGTTCTCCTTGCTTATTTCACGGGGGAGTGCCAGGAACGGGTTTTCTCAGAAGGGTTTTTAAAGAGGCAACTTCTCGGTCGCCCCTTCTCTGCTGTACGGTAGTCATGGATGCTCATAAGGTTTTCTTGTTTTATTCCTGTTAGATGATGTAATGGTATAGGAGTTTATCAGTGTTTACGCATGTCATAAACACTAGTTAATGTTTTACCGGGTTAACGCAGACTTCGCCACATTCCATTTAGACTAACATTTTTTGTTATATATTTACCGTAAAACCCTTTACCAAAAAAAAGAGTCGGGCTAGCCCAAGAAAATGGCTTGTGGTAAAGGTCAGAGAAAACCATTTATATGGTAATTAGTTCACCATGGTTGCAAGAACCTAGTCCAAAAGCAAACGGCTATTGGTAAAGACTTAACAAACCGCTGATAATGATTCTAAAAATCATATGGTTATTAATGTACTATGGTTTTACACACCTAAACATCGGCTACCGTAGCTTAATGGTTTTGTAAAGAGACATCAAAATCCATTAAATTTCAATGATTCACCTCTCACAAGAGTTTACACACCGGAAGGATGAGAATAGTCTCAAACTTTATGATCCTCATGTACATTTGCCATATGTTATCGAGAATAAAAGATTGAAGGCACGATAATGATCGTTGAAAAGGATCATTATAAAGACTACTTTAATGATAATAATACAAGCACAGAGTACAAGACAATCAAGATAAAGACACAATCTTTCCTCAAGACAAAGATGTTAAAGATAAGATAGCAGCGAACTTGAAATCAAGCAAGTAATTCAAGCAGTGGCGATTGCCGGATATAAAAGACAAAGTAATCAAGAAAGTCAGTGTCAAGAAAGTCAGCATCGCTTAATGAAAGTCAAAGCACGCCAGGCCAAAGTACCGCAGTTAAAGGACCGCTATGCTATATCGCTTATGGAAATCTATGTAATTCTAGAATATTCTTAGTTTAGATTTAGTATTACTTGTCGCATAAGGATTGTAATTGTAAACCGACTCAGATTTATCCTTATGCCTATAAAAGGACCCTAGATCGACATTGTAGGTACGCAACATTAGAGAATATTAGATATGCACTTTACATGCAAGTACGATATTAAAGTTATTAGGTTGTTGTTTAACCAGATAACAAGCGGTTCAAAGTTTTAATATAATCGCCGTTTAAAAGTTATTCTTCTTAGCTTTATTAAAGTAGTTTCGTGATACTTAATGTAGTTATATCGTTGTTTCATCATAGTAATTTAGATTTATCCAAGGTTGCTAAACCTCATAAGTTACATAGTTAGTCTTGACGTAGTATATCGATCCAACAACAGCGATGAAGTCTTTTTTTTTTTTTTTAAAATAAACCCCAGAATTTATTACGCCAAAAATCAAGGCAAAAGGATGAGTGGTATCCATCATCTCATCCCAGCGACACTTACATGCAAAAACAACTAACTAAACCACCTATATGTTAATCACAGGTGCCATTCTTATAACAACACAATAAGATAAAACTACTCTACGACGGCCCTGTGGCGACTCAAAGCCATGTGCAGAAAATCATAATCATAACCATCATAGACTTCAAATCATCCAAAACCACCTTCCCAGACCTCTCATATATACTTCATCTTCATCCGACGAACCAATAATGACAAGGATGAACTTTCTTACTAGAAGACACCTCATGGATCTTAGAAAATTGATCCCACAAACTTCCATTACCACTTTCTCGTGTACAACACTAGAGACGACATTGTCACTATCATGTGGTACCCCACCACCACCTCGCTTTGATCAAGATCACTTTAAACACTCCTCCAAACCACGCTAGTATCCCTTTCATTCTTCGTAGTAGGTTTAGAAACATGTTTATATTCAATTAGACTTCATTAAATACCGAGGCCTTTGTTTAACTTTGTAGCCTTATTTCCAACCTTATCCGTGAACATCCCTATTAACACCAACATCTTTATGAGTCGAATCAACCCTTAGTAGCTTCAGATTCTCCCAAGAGGGCAATTAACGCCTCATGATTAAACACCTTACATTTAGAACAATCGATCGTGCCACCATTCATATTCAACTTCAAGAACTTTATAATGACCTTTACCCTTCTAAGAAAGGTATAGCCACTTCAATTGATTCCAAATGTACTTTTAGCGATAGCTCAACTAGACCCGTGTATAAGAATAATACCCAAGGATTACTACACATACTCTAGACATGCATCCATTCAGAGCAACACTAACCAATCATAGTAATCAAATACCAACTTCAGTAATATGTAATCGCAGACATTATGAATGAGAATCCATACCCCACTTTGTAATCTTCTCCCTCCATCCTCGTATTAGATCCCAAATTTTTATAACATGGACCTCGACGAAAACCAAGGACCACACTCAAGAACCTTACACATACCATCTGAGTCTTAAATTTGAAAAGGTAGAAATTATTACGCATCATAACACATTCAAGCCAAACTTAGCCCATGTATGCTTAATATAATCATTCACACAGAAAAGCTAAACGTTGCCCAAGGAAATAGCCGATAGATTATGATCAAATTTAGAGCGATATCATCAATAACACCTAACAGATAACAACTTTAGCACCACCAACATTATTCCATTATTCGACTTCAACCCATTACCCATGTTACCACTTCAACACCACTCACCATCGTGTTCACCCCAACGAAGAAACATCAGTTCAACAACACTTGCAACATCAATCGAGCCCAAATAACTTACACTTTCATGACCAAAGTGTATCGGGTCGATACACCGAGTAACCAAGGGAGATGTCAAACAGACCAAATTCTGAAGGAGCAAACTCCCTTTTTTGGGTAAAAGGATTTTGACCGTAAAATGCATTACACCAAAAACGCCAAGACAAAGGACTGGGAGCGAGTCCTATCTCAAATTCTCGAAAAGTATGTATACGCACAAACACATGTGCAACTTACAAATAAAATAAGCTAAACAAAGTTATTTAACACCAAGAAACACAAAAGAAAACATAAATCATTCTTCTTATGCCTGCACCTTGAAGTCTCTAGTAGAGCCACTATAATTTTAGATTCGAAGCATACATCTTGATATCATCATACCTCAAAGACTTCATCATCACTTCAATAACCCTCGCTCACACAAGAATCTTGACCCCGATGTGTTTCAAGCCACATCACTAATGTTGAGTAAAGATTCGACACTTACTTAGAAGCATCACGGAATGCTCCCACAACAGCAGACTTACATCTCGAGGTACATGCCTACATTACAACCCTCACCAATATTATCTTTTCCCCACCAAGAATCTAAACATTGGAAGGTGCAGCATGTTGTCCTGCATCAGTATCCACACCATCATCACCCTCACCGCACCATTAGTGTACCAAGCAGAACGAGAACTATCGTTAGCTTAAATTAAATTTCAAATTATGTTTATTTGAAGAATTCTTTTTCTCGGCAAATGGCTTTTGAAACCTGTCTATACATAACATTGGTCAGGTTTAAAACCGAGACACATTAGAATCTTTACCAACCTCTTTACCACCATACACTTTAGAATCTTTACAAACCGCACTTTTAAGTATAGACTCAAAGGTCGCTTGCTAACAATGATCTCGCCATCAATATTGTTAATCTTAGAGCAACCCATCAGCCTTCAAGGCTTCTTACCATTCAAGAACCCCGATTCCATCTCTCTTTAACCCACTTGCACAATAATGACTTGCATAAACCACCAAATCACGATGATAACAAACAAACCCGGAACCAAAGTTACATGCAAACAATAACGCTACTCAAAGAATAACACTAAACCCACAAGGAATTTAGAGTTTCAAGTTCCAAAGAGTCGCACCAAATCGTAATAATCAATGCATATCATATGACCGTAAAACCCTAATGCGCATAAATAAAAACCGAAACCCTAATAATGGAGTTTCGCTCCTGCACTTACCAACTAATCACTATGCAAAGAATAGAGGATGATCGACTAATAAAAGAAGGTGATGAACCGACTTAGAATGATATATGGTAAGGTACCATCTAAAACCCAAGGCAACGAAACCCTAACCAACATTACCAAAAACCTATAATCCGAAGAAGTAATAAATTAAACAACCCAATGATAATCGTGAAGATTAAACACAAGGATGTTCACTTTGATACACGATTAATGGAAAACAGGAGAATTAAGATAAAAACGATTAGAATAGGTTGGGGAAAAAGTCGCCAGAGAGGAGAGAAACTTTTAGGTTTACAAAGATCAAGTAGTAAGAATGAAATGAAATGAAAAGTAAAAGGTGAAAGAAATACTCCAATAATTCAACTTGTGCAGAAACCTGTTCACATATACTGTGGTTACTAAGGTAACACCAGACAGACAAGGCATCATGGACCCCGACACCAACAAACTTCCTACCACTTAAGTTCTCTAAAAGGACTTGTTTCATTTTCACAAACCCACATAATCATCGACTTTCTCTTAGATTGATATTGAAAAGGAGACCCTCTCCCTAGTCTCCGTGACAGAAAGTCAGCGGACTATCGAGTTCAGAGCCAAGAGATCGCACAATAAATCTATTAGGACACACAATTTCACGAAGACTACCGTTCACATAATGTGAAAAGTAAGAATTTATATATCGGAGTCCCACGATTATCCTCGCGGTATTGCTCCCGAACATCCGAGCGATACTGCTATTCATAATTAAGATGAAAACTTCTGTAACCAACATCGAGCAAGATCTTGGTAGCGACACGCGAGATCCTTCATGGATCAAACTTGGACAACCGGAAATAAACGATGGGGCGATTCATTTTCTAGCACATCGATCGCGGCATAAATTTTGAATCAACGAAATAAACGATGGGGATATCTACTTGAATCAACCTTGTTCCAGAAATGGATTGACCCATGCTTTTGAAAACCTTCATGTGCTCATAATTCTTTTCTAGCACATCGATCGCGTATAAATTTTCAAATAAAAGTATTTATGATTGAAACTTGATTTTTCCTCATAAACTCTCGCTGACAAAATCTCTCTTCAAAGAATACGCGATTGTTTTTCAAATTAATTTCACCTCAAAAACAGTTGAATCTCAATCACCGTTCACTCACTTCGTTGTCTACTGAGACGCCCGCTTGAACCGCAGTCAAGCCGTGAAACCCCGCTATGAGATTCTTAGAAATTTACCCGATCAATCTGGGAACCGTGGTTCTTGCAACTCTATTCGATTTAAAGCGAACAAAGACACTTTCGTGTTTTATCAATCGTTGTTGCAGTAAACATCCGACATTGCAATGATCAAAATTAAGAAGTCAATCCATAACCACATGCTCACACATCACACTCACGTTTAAAGAAATCATGATAATCTAAAGACCAAGCAATGCTTCCGCAACTCTGATGCAAAATATCATGATCCAATAAAGTGTGAGCATGTCGGTCCAGAAGTCACAATATCACATGGAGGCAACACAACAAAGGATGATCTGGAGATTTACTATTGCTGATGATCTCAAAGAAAGCTCAAAGATCACCAAGTCATGGAACATTCAAAGATTCATCACTAAAGTATAAAGATTACGATTTTAAGAATCAAAGACGAACCACAAGAACAAAGACATGTAATAATGCTAGAATCTGTAATATTAAAAGAGTTAATTCCTTGTGGGAGATTGTTAGATTTAGTAAATCCATAAGTTAAAGACTCCACACACGGTATCTCATAGCATTAGAAAGTTCGTAGTCTTAGACGCTAGTTATTAGTAAGAGTTAGTTAAACATCGCTGGAGGACTGGACGGTCTTTAACCACCGTATGTCCGATCCACAAAATTTAGTGGTATATTTTGTAAAACTATAAATACCTCACCCTCCAAGTGAAAAGCTTCATAATATTACTTTCACTTTCTTCTCTGTAAGTTCCTATTCTCTACTTTCTCTAAAATCTTCTACTATTCGATCCATATCTATTTGTTCTGTGTGTTTATGATAACCATCTCTTACAAACTCCTTACTTGTTCGAGAGTTATGACCAAAACAAGAGGGCTACCAAGATCTTCTTTTTCTTTTTTTTTCTTTAGGTGGATATACGGCGGTGGCTCATGTAGCCAACAAGGTCCGAATGATGAGACTTAGAGCTCGACATGTTAAATATTGTTAAACCCTCACAAGAATAATGTTTATTGATCCAATATAAAAGTGTTCGCATACACTTTTTATGGCATTTTAAAGCAGCATTTAACACATAGCATTAAGCATTATTATTAAAGTTTGTTTGAAAGAAAGATATAACATTTATGAAATTATAAAACGCTAGTTTCTAAATGTTCTTTGAATGAGAATTTAACGCTTAAGATTTAAGATACGCTATTTTATACATTAAAATTACAACGACAGTGGACAACTACTCTACCAAACATTTTATAAATTAACTGCTACTACTAATCAAGTACAGCATCGCTAGTTTCGATAAACACACCATATAAAGGTTACCCGAGAGAAAACCTAAACCTTAAACTCGTAAACGGGTTTGTGGTACATCTGCTCGGCTTCTGTTAATCTGCTTATTCGCTAATTTTGTTTTGTATAACCAAAACCGAACCGAACCGAAAATATTTGTGACAAACTCAACCGAACCGAATCAAGTTCGGGTCTATATAGGTCAAACCGAAACCGAATTTATTTTTTTTTAGTTTAACTAAATCATTTTTGGCAAAAAAAATTATTTCAAGCATATATATATATTTTTGTATTAGGATAAAATTTAATGGTCTTTTGTATATATAAATATATAAAATATATATATATTAAATATTTTAAAAAATATATATTAAATATATAAAATTTTATTTTCTACGCAAAGACCTATATTAGATGCGAAGATTTTACAAAGACCCTTCTGAATAATAAGAATTTAGTATTATTACATATTTTCATTTAATCTAAAAAGGGTATAATAGAAACGTTTTCACTTTCTTTTTTTTTTTAAATAAAAACGCTTTTTTAAGTCCTTAATTTAGGATTTTTTTTAATATATATCTTTTCAAAGATACATATTTTCAAAAAAAAAGAGGTATGTGTGTTCTTCTTTCAATATTGTAAATTACATAATGTCAGATTTGTTTAGACATCAAACATGTTTTGCTTAAAATGATAATTGCATATATGTTTTAGCTCGCTAATCTTTGAAATTTATAACAAAGAACATAAACATATACATGTAACCTCTAAATTTATAACCAACAAAAACATAAATAGTATACATAAAATTTGATATAAATGAAATACATTTCAAATACAAATGTAACTTTTAAATATAGATGTCGACGCTATTCAAAACCATTTTTGACTCGTAAATGCATTACACCAAAACGTTGAAGACAAAGGACGGGACAGTCCATCTCACCTCGAAAGTGGCAATAGACATGCACAAACACATGTGCAACTTACAAATAAAATAAGCTAAACAGTTACTTAACACCAAGAAACACAAAGAAAACATAATCAATTCTTCATGCCCGCACCTTGAAGTCTCTAGAGCCACTATAATTTTAGATTTGAAGCATACATCTCGACATCATCATAGTTCTCAAAGACTTCATCATCACTTTCAATAACCCTGGCCCACACAAGAATCTCGACCTCAATAAGTCAAGCCACATCACTAATGTTGTGGTAAAGATTCGACACCTTACTTGTAGAAGCATCATGGGAATGCTCCTACAAATCGCAGACTTACATCTCGAGGTACATGACGATTACAACCCTCACCAATATTATCTTTTCCCCACCAAGAATCTAAACATTAGAAGGTTGTGCATGTTGTTCCCTGCATCATCCACACCATCATCACTCTACCGCACCATTATGTACCAAGAGAATGAGAACCATCGTTAGCTCCGCTTATTAAATTCAAATTTCAAATTATGTTTATTTGAAATTTTTTCTTGGCGTACCCTGCTTTTGAACCGGTCTATACATAACATTGGTCTTAGGTTTAAAACCGAGACATTAGAATCTTTACCAACCTCTTTACCACCACACTTTAGAATCTTTACAACCTCGCACTTTTAAGTATAGATCGCACTTTTAAGTATAGACTTCAATGGTCGCTTCTAACAATGATCTTGCCATCATTATTGTTAATCTTAGTAGCCAACCCATCAGCCTCAAGGCTTCTTACCATTCAAGAACCCCGATTCCATCTCTCTTTAACCCACTCAACAATAATGACTTGCAATAAACCACCAAATCACGATGATAACAAACAAACCCGAAACCAAAGTTACATGCAAACAATAACACCAAAGAATAACACTAAACCCACAAGGAATTTAGAGTTTCGAAGTTCCAAAGAGCCACACCAAATCGTAATCAATGATATTACAAGCATGACCAGTAAAACCCCATAATGCACAAATAAAACCGAAACCCTAATAATGGAGTTTCGCTCCAGACTTACCAACGAATCACTATGCAAGAATGGTGAGGATGATCGACCTAATAAAAGCAGGATGAACCGACTTTAGTGATATACGGTAAGGTACGATCTAAAAACCCAAGGCAACGAAACCCTAACCAAACGATTTACCCAAAAACATATAATCCGAAATAAGTAACAAATTAAACAACCCAATGATAATCAGAAGATTAAACACAAGGATGTTCACTTGATACACTAATTAATGGAAAACAGAGAATTAAGATAAAAACGATTAGAATAGGTTGGGAAAAGTCGCAGCAGAGAGAGAAACTTTTAGGTTTACAGACCGGCGGGTCAATGAAATGAATGAAAGAAAAGGGTGAAAGAAATACCCAATAATTCAACCTTAGGCGAACCGTTCAATATATGCTACCGGTGGTTACATGTAACACCTAGACAAGACAAGGCATCATGGACCAATGACGCATCGCATCAAATTTCCCGCCTTCTAAGTTCTTAAAAGGACTTGTTTCATTTTCTGGTACCATAATTCATCGACTTTCTGTAGATGGTCGATATTGAAAAGGAGACCTCTCCCTAGTCTCCGACAGAAAGTCAAAGTGACTATCATCAGAGTCATAGATCGTCAATAAATCTCATTAGGACACACAATTTCATGAAGACTTGCTGGTTCACATAATGTGAAAAGTAAGAATTTATATATTGAGAGTCCTACGCGTTATCCTTGTGGTATTGCCTGAACATCTGAGTGATACTTAAGTATTCATAATTAAGATGAAAATCCTTCTAGAACCAACATCGAGCAAGATCTTGGTAGGTGACATGTGAGATCCTTCATGGATCAAACTTGTGACAACTGGAAATAAACGATGGCTATCTACTGAATCAACCTTGTTCCAGAAATGGATTGACTCATGCTTTTGAAACCTTTCATGTGCTCTCATAACTTTTCTAGCATCGACTATGCATAAATTTTCAAACAAAAGTATTTATGATTGAAACTTGATTTTTCTCAAAACCTCGTCAGACAAAATCTCTCTTCAAGAATACGCGATTGTTTTTCAAATTAATTTCACCTCAAACGCTTAATCTCAATTACCGTTCACTCACCGTTGTCTACTTCGAGACGCCCGGCTTGAGAACTAGCAAGTCGCGAACCTCACAAGAGATTCTTAGAAATTCACCGATCAATCTGAACCGGTTCAACCTATTCACGAAGTAACAAAGACACTTTCGGTGTTTTATTGCTAATTGTTTTTGGTAAACATCCACTATTGCACCGATCAAAATTAAGTCAATCCATAACCACATGCTCACACATCACACTCACGCTTAAAGAAATCATGATAATCTAAAGACCAAGCAATGCTTCCGCAACTCGATGCAAAATATCATGATCCAATAAAGGTGAGCATGTCGCCCGTAAGTCACAATATCACATGGAGGCAACACAACAAAGGATGATCCGAGATTTACTATCACTGGCGATCTCAAAGAAAGCTCAAAGATCACCAAGTCGGAACATTCAAAGATTCATCACTAGCATAAAGATTGCGACTTGAAGAATCAAAACTATGAACTACAAGAACAAAGACATGTAATAGAATGCTAGAATCTTAATATATTAAAAGAGGCACCTCCCTTGGGGAGATTGTTGGATTTAGTAAACCCAAGTTAAAGACTCACCACACTCGATTCGTTAGAAGATTAGAAAGTTCGTAGTCTGCGCTTAGTTATTAGTAAGAAGGTAAGAACACCGCAAGACTGGACGGCCTTTAACCATCAGATGTCCGATCCACACCGAGGTGTATATTTTGTAAAACTATAAATACCCTCACCTCCAAGGTAAAGCGTCAAGCTCATAATATTACTTTCTTTCTTTCTCTAAGTCCTATTCTTCTACTTTCTCTCAAAATCTTCTACTATTCGATCCATATCTATTTGTTCTCTCAGGTGTTTACGATAACTAATCTCTTACAAACTCCTTACGGCTCGAGAGTTATGACCAAAACAAGAGTTACCAGATCTTTCTTTTTTTCTTTTTTTTCTTTAGTAGATATATGCCAGTTCTCATGTAGCCAACAAGGTCCACGATGAGACTTAGAGTCTTATACGATGTTAAATATTGTTAAACCCCACAAGAATAATGTTTATTGATCCATAATATAGGGTGTGTTTGGCATACAGCTTTTAAGGGCATTTTAAAGCAACTAGCATTTAACACATAGCATTAAGCATTATTATTACAAAGCTTGTTTGAAAGAAAGCATATAACATTTATGAAATTATAAAACGCTAGTTTCTAAATGTTCTTTGAATGAGAATTTAACGTTTAGCATTTAGCATTACGTCATTTTATACATTAAAATTACAACGACAGGACAACTACTCTACCAAACATTTTATAAATTAACCTTACTACTAATCATAGTTACCGCTACATACAACACACCCATATAAAGGTTACCGAGAGAAAACCTAAAACCTTAAACTCATAAACGGCTTTGTTGGGGTGTTCACTGCCTTTCGTTAACGGCTTATTCTGCTAATTTTGTTTAGGTATAACCGAAACCGAACCGAACCGAAAAATATTTGGTTTTGGAAACACATGACTCTTTATATTGGTATATTGCTCCTCATCTTTATCAACATGTTCAATACCTCAAATTATAAAATTAATTATTATTTTATTAAGAACAACTAGAATGTGCATATGCCCAATCTAAACACACACGCAAAATTAAACATATATGCATACCACTCTCATTGGTTTTATACCGCCACAAAACACATATGCACCCTTTGTACAAAAGTGATTATACTCTAAAAGACTCCAAGCTACTATACTCTAAATAAAAGAAATTGTAAATAGTGACCTGACCAATTGATCGATATTGTTGTTTGTTAATTGCCTTCATATTTGGATGCAAGAAAATATCATATAGATTTATAATCAGATAAAAAAATATCTTAATTCACCAAGACAGACATCTGCATAGTCTATATACATACTATATGATCAAAAGTGAGTAGGTATAGAAATGCAAACCAATAAAAGAAAAATAACAATGATAAATGAACTTCTAAAGAATGAATGATAACCTTGTCCTCGTATTAATCATACGTTGTAGCACATTCATTTATTTTAACAGTTCATAACTGATACGATAATAAACCGACACATGCAATAAAAAGGGTGGTTTGTAATTCAACATCTATATATAGATCATCTTTGATGGATTGCCAACTTATAAAAAATAACCTTTAATAACCTCATGCTTATGAAGTTACAAATCCTTAGAAAATGTGAGTCATATGCATATTTGATACACTAACTATTTACAAATATCTTAAACAAATGGACAATAATGTTTTTCAGTTAACGTAACCTGATATATTTCGACCCGCACACAGAATTACTTGTTTTATACGCACTACCCATTTTGTCACATCTAAGACTGATAAAAATGTGTTGCTGATAGACTCAGCATGAACCTACCCGTTTGACGACCAGCCCTTTATACTCAACACACAAGCCCATTTTCCATCTATAAATATCTACACTATACATCAAGTACACGTAAGTGGTAATGTATCATACCTGTAACAAAGCTGCAATACGCTCCCGTCTCAATCAAAAATGTATAACAGATCTCAAAATCCTCCTAACATCACGCGCATACGCTCCCGTCTCAATCAACGCCGCAATCTCCTTCAAATTTAAACCATCAATTCAATTCACAATATTTAACCCGAACTTCATCAAAAACAGCTACATAACTACATAACGGATCTGAACCGAACACAGATCTGAACGGGATGCCTTAATCTAAACCAATTACAGATCCTTGAGGACGGCTGTAGAAAAGGAAAACTAACACAGATCTGAACCGAACACAGATCTGAACGGAATGCCTAAATCGTTTATGGCGACTGTATAAAAGGAAAACGATTTATAGTGGTTGTGGTGGTTGAATTTATGATTAACGGGCGTTTGGGAATGTTTACACAAATGGAAGAAGACATGATATGTGGATGAAGAGAGGCGCATGTGAGAGATTGATTTAGAGAGATTTGTGTTTTTTATTTTAATGTGACCTAATAATATGGCATTCAGTTTATTGAAAAGTTGGATGTGAAATTTCATTAGTGCCCCTCTGCCTTTTATGAAAACTAATATACACAAGAATGGTATCAATATAACTATATCATCATGTAACAAACGAACCAATCATAACACTTCATTTTTATCTAAATTAATAAAATCATTTTTCACCTTTTTTAAAACAATATATTCATAAACCAGAATCTTCAAATATAAATAATATACTTTAATAATTATCTTCTATGATATGACTTTACATATTTTCGACAAACATTTTTTTCAAAATTAATCCTAAAAATCATATATTATTTTTACTAATCATATAGATTTTAAAATCATGTATGATTCGATTTTCTAATCATATATATTTTACAATCATATACGATTCTCAAAAATCATACGGATTCAGAAAATCTAATCATATATGATTTTCACAAATCATATACGATTTTGTTGACCGAAATTTTGAAAAAAAGTTGTTAAAAATATATAGAATAAGACATTCATGAAAGATAATTTAATCATTACGATTCAGATAATTTTATCACAGAACGATTAACGGCTTATAGATATTTAATTTTTAAAATGGTGAAAGTTTATCGTAATAAAAAACGAATTATTATTATCGGCCGACGGATCTACAGAATTTTCGGCTCTATATCAACTTTCGCTATATACACAATTGTCACCATTAATTACAACCATTGATCAAAAAGTTAGCGCAAGATTTATTTAAAAAGGAATGTGAAAGATCAGATCTAAATGAAGATCGTATATATATATATATATATATATATATATATATATATATATATATATATATATATATATATATATATATATATATATATATATATATATATATATATATATGATCTGCTCCATTAAGAAAGCTTTTATTTTAAGATCGAGAAATCTTTGTTTGAGCAGAAATTGATTCATGTATTTTTATTTGATTCACAATTAAACATCATTTATAGTGAATCGAGATACATAAATCACATGTTTGATTCACAAATCATTATTAAAATCGAGTTATGATGATGATTCATTAAATTTGTATATTATTTTAGATCAAATTTGTGATTTATAGATTGTGATTGATTTATCATCATAATTCAAAATGTGTAAAAAAAAAAGTTGAATCCATGTTAAAAAATGAGAGTTATGATGATGATTCAATGTGATTTATCATCATAATTTCAAAATGTGTAAAAAAGTTGAATTATGATGAAAATCACATTCTAATCTATAAATCTGAATTTGATTCAAAATGCACAAATATAATGAATCAATCATCGCATGCTCGATTTTAATGATGACTTCATGAATCAAATTTGTGATTTATAGATTCGATTCGGCATAAAATGATGTTTCTTGTGAATCGAATAAAAACATGAATCAATTTGTTCAACGAAGATATTTTCTCTTGTACAAAATAAAAAGCTACCGATGGATACCCAGCCTATAGAATGGGATCGATTGAGAAGGTTTTTATTTCGAGTAAGATTGAAGGTTCAAAAAGCGATAGATTTTTAACTTTGATTCATGTTTTTCGGCGTGAAACTCATTTTAAAGTGATTAAAATTCAAAATGTATAAAAAAGTTTGAATCAATGTTGAAAATCTCTAGATTTTCTTTGTATAATA